>JARHVA010000799.1:1305000-1712500 GCA_037957365.1 Torreya grandis
ATGGCCGCATAAAAATAATTGTAATGCACACCTTGTGAATCCGGGTTTCTGCAAACTATGGCCACTATGATCTATTGATATGGTGACTCTGTCACGATCATGTAACTTGTCCCCAACATTTTTTTTTTATATTGTGGCCTTCATGTATCCCATGGAATTGTGGATTTATCGAATCCACTTGTGAATAAATCACATGTCTTCCTTTATAAACTTGGTCCATGTGAACCTTGTAAACTCTGTGGAGCTTTCTTGAGGTTATTAGACTTTGTACACTCTGTGGAGTTTTCTCGAGGTCTTTGAAATCTATTGAATCTGTCAAGATTTGCTAAGGTTGTGGATCCATTGGAATATATATTTCAATTAGGTATCACACCATGTTTTCTTGTGAACCCCTTTAGTTTTAGACTTAGTTGCAAATAGGGATAAATTTCTCTGATGCCACCGTTAATCATAGCAATTCCATGGACACTTACAATATTTATTTTGACCATTATGAAACACGTAACTTGACCCCATTTATGTTTTTTAACACTATGGTCTCCATTAAACCTACGTCTTGAAGTTGTAAATTCCATAAAATTTTAAATTGCCCTCTGTGACTCCATTAAACTCGAAGATTTTCCCGAGAACTCTAACCAAAATTCCTACTAGGTTTTTGGGTGATATAAGATTACCCATTTTTCTTGGATGCTCTTTCATCAAACACTCGAGGTAATTAAAATGTGAGCTTCTACTTACATCGATGGATTAAATGGTGAAAAAAGTCTTTTGACCATTGAGATTGATGGCCATGGTGTTCCTTTCCAACACACCAAATATCTCAACCAACTGTCATGTTTTTTCCTCCACTTCTAGCTTCTAGCTAGCTTTAAATTTGTTCTCTTTTTTTAACCCACCACTTGGGAATAATACATTGACCTCCATTGAATGGTTCTATTCTTCATTTTCCATTTTCTTATGGGATTAAACCCGCATCTTTTTGAATATCACCACCAAAATGCTCTTTCTTACATATTATGTTCTCTTACGGGCTTGAACCCATCGTTGTTCATCCAACTCCACATAAATCCTTTGTGGCTTTGTTCACGCACTATCCAACCTACTGTTGGATCCTTCCACCTCTCTCTTTGTAAATCATATTTTCTCTTGGCCACCATCTTTTACTCTACTCTTCTCCTTGCTACCACCATCTTTCTTGTGGTTTCTTCATTTACAGGTCTTAAAATGCTCTTCTTCTTCACATCTTTTGAGCTCAAGTGGATTACTTTCTAAAACCTAGAAGGCCTCTATAAATGTCCTCTTTCACTCCATATTTTCTCCTCTACACTAGTAAAAGAATAGTTTAAAACAAATTAGACCTAACATTCCCCATAGGTGCTTCCTCCATCTTCACACTATTAGCTTGATTTACACCAAGCATGGGCTTCTCAAGGCCTTGTCCACTCTGTCTACCCTCAAAACAATGCTCAAATGCCCTTGTGACAACTCATCTTTCTCATCTTCAATTCTCATCCTCTTGGCATCAATTCCAGGCCGATTGCATTCTTCTTCATTATCATGTTTCTTTAATATCCTGTAGATGAACTTGCATTCCCTCTTCCTTTGTGAAAACAAGGCAATCCTTGAATCATAAGAGTCTCTCCTCTAACATCTATGTAGTCTACTCCCACATGTCATGCCACTAGCATCCTTCAATCTTCTTGGTAGACCCATGTCCACCATATCCATCTCCTTTTTTGCATTTATGCACATGAGTGACATTTTTCATCTTTCCAATTTCTTCTCATCTCTCTTGTGAGAGTATATTGTCCCTCCTCTAACTACTTCAAGTGAAATCCCTCTTGTTCCACTTCTTCTCATTGCCTCTCATACCTATGCGTACGCTGGATTGAATCATATGCTATCCTCTTCTAGGTTATCTACTTCATTTTTGGAGCTACACTTCCCACAAATACTTCTTCCAACTCTTTTCATGCCTTAAAGACATATCATCCAACTCTTCTCTACTATAGGAAGCTATCTTGCGAAGGCCATAATTTTTTATCTAGGAAGCTGATTGAGCCATTTTTTAAAAAATGAAGGTCTCGAATATATCCATGCTACCGTAACCCACTTTAGCCAATTAGAGTTAGTTTTGACAAATTTTTGATTTTGAAATAAACCATCTAAGGGCCAAACTTTGTATTTTAATTATTTTTTGTATTTTTAGAATTTTCAAATTTTGATATTTTTTGACTCGTGAAATTGAGTTGTAAGTCACCCTTTGGGTTCATTTAGGCATGTAGAAAATAAGGGATAATTATTAGGCCCATTTGAGCTTACATTCAAAAATTTCTAAAAATAATCGCTGTTAAAAATAACAATTTCATTAAATGCTAGGTGGTTTTTGTTTTTATAAGTATTTTCTGATGAACATGAAAAATCTAAATTCAAGTTGTGTTTTATTTAAATACTCTTATGTATTATTTGAATAAATTAAACTAGTGATTTCATTCCCAGATTAAATAGGGCAAATGTAGATGATATTTACGGATTATGTAGCACTTCAATCTTGTACACTTGGCAAAATTAGACCTTGGTCATTTCTCTCAGTTCTAGACCTCTCTCGCCTTCTGCAAGTCTTGCATCTACTCTATCTTATGCTCTTTAGCCTGTTTCTTAGTCTAACGAGTCTTATGTTGATGACCTAGGCCTTCTATCTTGCCTAGAATACTTAAAATATACTTATTTTCCACCTCTGCAAGTCCTAATCTTGTACCTATTTTTTTGCTCTTTGAACACTAACATTCAAGATAGACACTAGTGTTGATGTTAGTGCCCTGACAAGATGCAAACTATCTCAAGTGCCCTAAATTCATCTATTTTACAAATAAAACATATCCTAATGGTCGCCTAAGTGTTTTAATGTGGATTACTTCTCCAACGGGATTGATATAAATACAAGATCATCACTCATTCATTCCTCACCTACAAGACCTAGAAAAAAACTAAAGAGGCCAAGGCAAATTGTCAAAAGGACTCTATCAAGCATTCAATTGAACAAAGCTTCTATATTTCCATATTAGTCATAGGAACAACACATCTACAAGTCTAAAGTATTGAAGGTGCAATCCAAGAGTTATATTTGCCAAGTTACAAGTTAAGTCATTGTTGTACTTGCTTTGCACATATTGTATGATTCACAAACAAGCTAACACATAGGGGAGAACTACATCACTCTGAGGCCCTCTTCAGAGTATTGGCTATGTACCCAATGCTCAGTGACAGAGGGGTATTTGGAGTCAGCTTGACACTATGTTCCCACTAATCCATTTTTTTAAAAGTCACTATGAAGATGAAGAACTATGATTTTACAAATTCATGAGTGGCAGTCCATGACCCAGATCTAAATGCACCAAAACGAAAGCAAAGTCAAACCTGGAGGCATCCAGGTGATTGCATCCTTTTCCAACAGTTATTCTATAGATGACACTTGCATTGAACCCATACAGTAACATCGACATAGCCGTCTCAAACTGAGGTTAGTGCCCAAATCTCCAAAAGTGCCAGATCCAAAATCTAACGACTGTTCCGAAATCATCTTCTACCATGCTTTCTATCTATTTTTCATCCAACACTGTGTTAGCATTAGAATCAACTAAATATATTACTTCTCTGCCATTTCTATATATAATTTAATTGTACTTTTTATATTTAGTTTATTCTCAGTATAAGAAATTCAAAGTATGTTTATATTTGAATTTAACACCCAATTACATTGTTATAGCTCTGATTATCATCCTTATGCATTGTGATTTATATATACCCCTTTTATATTCCAGATAACCTCAATTTAATATCTATTTTAAAATTAAACACATTTAAAGTAACCATATTACATTACCTCAGAGAAAATTAATAACATTATAAATATTAAAACTTGTATGATGTACACATGTCATTTTTATATTTCTATTTAACATCGACTACCTCAATTCACATAAAAGACAACAATAACATATAAAATTTTAAATTAATCAATAAATAACAAATAATATTATTATGTACCACTCAAATCATCAACAACAATGCAAACTTTTATCAAGGCATTTAAGGCGGCTTTACAAATTCCAATCATTCCACAAATAATTAGAAGACGTGGACAGGTCCACGCGGCATCTTTTTACAGCGTGGATTCCGTATTTTGGACATGTGACAAATAAGTTGGAGTAAGAAGGCCGACTTAAACTACGCGACGAATTAAAATTGACATCAAACCTAACAAAGTCCCGTGTGGTTGATAAATGTTTAATATTTATGTAAAATCAATATTGGCCGTGCAATATTAATATGCTTCCATTTATGTTTTAGGTAGAGATTATTTTCCTTACCTGTACGCCTTTCTATTTCAAAATTTTAAGGTATTACATGTAATGAGTAGTAATTGAAAATTTGCAAACATAATAATCTCATATTAGAAAAGATATGTTTTTGAAATTGTTGGTAATGTTTTATAGGATTGTAGAATCAATGGTGATGTTACAGATGATTGTGAAATTATTGGTAATGTTAAGTATGATTGTGAAACTACGGGCGACGTTGGGTATGATTGTGAAATCATTGTCAATATTAAATGTGACCTTAAAACTATGAACGATGTTAGATATGACCGTCAAACCATTGACAATGTTAAGTATGACTCCAAAACTATTTACGATGTTAAGAATCACAAAAGGGCACTTCAATTAATTATAAGATTATATTTATAATTGGATGCTTATAGTTTCTAAGCTGCTCAACTATACCTTCCAAAAAAAACATTTATCATATGTACCCTTTTAAACCTAAATTTGTTATTATAACATGCTCTTATTACAATTTTAGTGAATAGTAAAATCAAACAATAATGCTAACGTATGTTCACAACCCTTTAAAAAAACAATTTTCAACATTTTTATATCTGTTTGTAACCCATTTATATATTTTCAATTCCATTAAAAAAAGGTGCGCTAAAGAATTTGAATGCAACCCCGTCCCTGGCCAACTTGGAGTTGGGTTTTTATGCATTGCCTTAGTTGAAAAGGGTAATATAATGATGGTATGCACTAAACGTTGGTTCATTTTCACGGGATGCCCGGATCCAAGCTGGCAGGGGCAGGCGTGTGGGTCCGGTCCTGCCTAAAAAACTCAATCATTATTTTGGCGGCTTAAAAAACATTTCAACACGACACGAACACGCGACGTGTGGTTTTACAACAAAACTACCCTCTCGTTTACACACGTGGCATACTCGGTCCCTGTACGGATGGCCGCGCGTGCTTAGAGATTAAGCCCAACACGTTACACTCAGAACAAGTAGCCTACAAAACACTCAACTCGGGTGTTTGCCAAGGAACTTACAAGTTTCGATTTTATATTGTTTCAGTTTTGTACGATTGTTTTTTAAAATTCCATTGGTATATGGAAGTTTAATTGTGATTTTTTTAAATTTAAAAATGTATTTTTATTAATTTTTTTTTAAAAAATTGCAGTATAATGTTGATTATAAAAAAAAATAATGTGTGGAAATGTCACACTTTAAAAGTTAAATTGGGTTAAAAGAGTTTCGAGAAAATTCAAAATTAAAAAAAGGGTCATAACCGGATCGATAACCATAGTTAAATTAATTCAAGTATACATCAATTAAAAAAAAAAGACAATGAAATTCATTAACACAAACAAAGAAATAACTCAGCGACAATTGTAAACATGGTGGCCGACAAAAGAGGCGAAGGCGGAGGGTCGTAAGGCTTTCCTCCCCAACCATCTTGGGTTGGGGGATCTTCATCAACTAGGAGGGCGTCCCAACCATCAGCGTGTTGGTTAGTTTCAGAATCATTCTGCACCTGAGTATCCTGGCGGGGAGGAGAGATGGCTAACACTACCTGCGAAAACTTGTCTTGCAGAGGGGGTTGCCACCCGCCGCCCCCACCACCACTGTCTCGACCTTTGTCTGATCCTCTCGGAAGAGATGGACAACGAGAGCGAGGAGAGGAGCTCCTCTAACTTCGAGACCTCCAGCAATGAGAGTGGTGGCGCCAAGGGTTAAATCTGACGGTCACCCTTACCCGTCAAGAAAATTTTTTGTGACGGTTTTTAAGATAGCGTCACCTTGCACATGACGTTCATTTCTCATTTTTAACTTTCATAATTTTTATATAAATACGAAAATATTTATTTTTATATAGTAAAATGATATAAAAATAAAGATATTATTAATATAAATGAAATCATATTCTATTAGAGGTGTGTAAATATATCTATAAAATGATATACCTTATCATAATATTTTCGATGTATTTAAATTATAGTTGAGTAGACTATTGAGATTCTGGAATGTATATGAAGAGTCACCTATTTTTTCGCTGATGTACTTCATTTGGGAAACATTTTCACATGCAAATGTTTTTGAATTGGGTAAAGTGTCCAATTCTACACCAAACAATGGTAGAGACGCACCCAAAAGAATAATTCCTTCAACCATTAACACAAAGCCATGTTCTTGTTTCTTCCCTAAATTGTCCATGTTTGGGGGTAAAGAAAAGCCAAGACACCACTTTTAATTGGTTAGAAGGCTTTATTGAAAACACCACAACAAGCCAGAAAATAAATAGGCAACCATTCAACTATGAAATACCCTGTAAGATGACAATCAACATAATAATAATAATAATAATAATAATAATAATAATAATAATAATAATAATAATAATAATAATTCAACCTACAAATTTATAGTTTTTGTGGGAAGATGTTTTAAAATGAAATAGCAAAGACACACAGTTCATCACATTACACACTGTAACCTTTTAAAAAAGGCATCTAATAGGAGTGTACCCATAAAAGAAGCGGAAACCAATCCATGGTATATACCAAAAAAAAAAATCAGATCACAAATGTTTCAGTAAGCAATCACAAACCCTACGATAACCATCTCAACACAAGATTTGAGTTCAAATGAGAGTGTACGCCTTATTCATAAAGGTAAAAGCTAGGGGTTATTGTTTTTGAAACTCAAATATGTGACTATTATAAGATAATGCAACGACCTTAGAAGAGATTCACACAAATATTTACGGTAGAGGCAAGGGTTGTTATAAAAATAAACCCTTTGTGGTACAGTTAAACATTGTTCTCAAAATAAACCCTTATTTGTTCTAAACTCTTAAATGAAAAAAGATAAAAACATTTGAAAGGGGAAAAAAACACTAAAGAATGAAAAACAAAGGGAAAAGGACTGACCTGAGTTGGAGTCGGATGATCGACCAAAGCAAGATGTAAATCTCACATAGTGCAAAATCGAAAGCATCGCTCCTCTACTCCATCTTCGAGTGGGAAGAAAAAACATCAAGTGAGCAGTGCGAAGGAAAATGATTCTTCATTGCTCATTGCGTTGAGATCCATCTCCTCCACTGGTTTATAAACTTAGAGAGTCGCCCTTTCCACCAAATTTTTGAGCAAAAAATTAACCAAAAATAGTTTAGGAACTTTGAACTTTGCACCCGCGTAATATGAAGGAGGTTTCGTGAAATGGGGCGACTGCAAAGTCATCACAGTTCACCTTTGTTCCGTCTCCTATATTAATGGTAGTTACACTTGAACAATAGAAAATTTAAATTTCATTAAGTCATGGAAAATACGGCCTTTAATTATTCTCACTAATGTCAATGACTCAACGAATCAGCAATCCTCAATTCATTTTTAATCCTCAACGGCGGCCAAGTTGCTAGGAATGGCAGCCAAGTTGCTAGGAAATGGGAATGTTTGAATATTTTTTTGGTTAGCTTCCTTCGAGTCTATGTTTCAACAATGATTCCACTTTACCTTAATGCCACGCGTGGGTAATGTTGTCTAGTCTCCTATTTTATCTTATTGTGCCTCTGAATCTGGGGTCCAAACACTGTCACATTTTATTTATGCGTTTGGTCATGTCAGACTGTGACTATGAGTCGTGACATGTCCACTTCCCACTCCCAGACTTCAGTCCCAGACTCTGACTAATTCGAGTCCTGACTCCTATTAATAATTTTAAAACGGTTAATTTTTTATTGTAAATGTCAATTTGACAGGTAGTCTAAGTTTTTGTCTGTCGTTTGATATGGTTAAAAATATAATGTGACTGTATTTTACGGGTAAAAACTTCAAAAACATTTAAACGGCCACCAAATTTAACCCCTATGTGGCACCTCCCTTGTGCCCACAACCCCGAAGAGGAGAGTGGTGAGATGGGGAATCAACCAGTTCACATCAAACTGCACAAGGAACATTCCCCCAATGGTCTAGGAGGTGTTGCAGATGATGAAGCTCGAGCCAAACCTTGTCCGTTTGACTTCGAATCTGAAGGGTAACATTAGCAATTACAACACCTTTATTAGTTACAGGTTTTTTTTCCATAATCTCATTATTAAAACAAATTTGATTTCTAGAAAATTCCAAATCTGAAACAAAATATCAATACAGAAAATCTGACAAAATCTGTTATATCTTACAAGTAATAGGGCAGAGTCCCCTAGGAATTTTTTTTTTCAAGTGAACGTTTCAACCCTGAATAGTTTGAAAAGGGTATGGATCCATCTATAGGGTGATTGGGCATGAAAGCAAAACAAAAAGAAATGCTTGATAGTTTTTGGGTGATGACATGCCAGTTAAGTGGGATTCAACACCCCCATGTGCTTAAGCCTATTCCCTTGGGTAGACCCTGGTATAGAATACACCAAAGGAAGTGGGTTTTTTTGGGTTAAATACAAGCCACCCAAATGTTATCAAATATTTGGGCCCAAACTCGATGGAGGGATTGGAAAGACATCGGTGGTTAAGGGTATCAATTTCAATATGTTGTGGAGCCAACAAATTATAACCCAACCGAGGAGAGTATCGTGGTTGTAGGCCAAGATCGGTCCTTCCACCACGACATGAGCGAGGAAACTCTAATCTTGTGCAAGTATTCATTAGGCATGGAACTTTGTAGTTCAAAAATGGATTTTATATCTTCCTTATTAAGATGGAACTTGGACTTTAGCATAGGCCAAAGAAGCCAGTCCCTAGAGTTCTTACAAAAAAAATCACCAACCATGGGGATACCTTTCTTAAATAGCCTCAAGCCTTTGATTCAAGGGACAATGGCAAAGAGGACATTGTGGAAGTTTAGTTGGGGAGACCACCATAACGATTGGGAGTTTAGAGAAAGACTGCTCCTAAACCCATCCCCCACCCAAATGATGTAGGGTTTGAGATTTTCCCAAGCCTTTTAAATACTTTTCATGACAAATATGCCCCTCCTTTGACTATCATCGGTGAAATAAGTGCATTGTGAAAGTCAATGCCTTACCATATTTTTCTGTCGAGCTGGTAACCTTGAGAAATGTAGTGCCTTAGCAAAATTTTGTAAGGTACCTTAAGAGGGTTATAATAGTAGACTAGTAGAATATTGAATAATCCCACATGCATTAGAATGTGGAGTAGGGTAGGTAAGAAATAGTATAAATAATGGGGCATGTGATGTTGTAGAGCATCCAAGAAATCATTTATAATTGAGCATTGCTCTTAACGAGGTAGCCCCCTCGAAGTGGCCCATAATATGGAGTTGTTCCTTCCATAAAAGGAATTGGTGTTTGTGTGTAATCAGTGTTTCAGATCACCTTAAGAGGGTTATAATAGTAGAATATTGAATAATCCCACATCCATTAGAATGTGGAGTAGGGTAGGTAAGAAATAGTATAAATAAAGGGGCATGTGATGTTGTAGAGCATCCAAGAAATCATTTATAATTGAGCATTGCTCTTAAGGAGGTAGGCCCCTCGAAGTGCCCTGCGATACAAAGTTGTTCCTTCCATAAAAGGAATTGATGTTTGTGTATAATCAGTGTTTCAGATCAATACACGAGTATTGAATTATTATTGTGTCACTTGTGAGTACGAGGATTCGTATCAATTTTTCCAGGCTTTGTCCCTTCCAGGATTTTGATGATCCATTTAACCTTAAGATCAAGATCATGAAGCTTGATGTCTATAATCCCCAACCCACCAACTTCTTTAGGATGACAATAGATAGCCCATGTGACTCGATGAAAGCTCTGGTGCCCCTCATAATTGGCCCATAAAAAGTCTCATAGAATCTTTTCAAGCTTTGCATAAGAGGCATTAGAAGGAGCCCAACAAGATGATTAGTAAACACAAGTACGAGTACCTTAGAATAAATCTAGAACTTTCTAGTTGAAGTCAAAGGCTTAGTGATCTAGAATGAAATTTTTTTCTCATCTCTTTGAACCATGTAAGACCACAATTCTGCAAGAGAGACTCTGAAAGCAAATGGAATGCTTAAAAATTTAAATTAGACCATAGAAAGGATCCATGACAACATACATCCCTCTAACCAAGGAGGTTTGGGTGATAAGATTGGTGATAGCACTGGGTCTTACACCATTGGATATATGACCCATATGCAAGACAAAAAATATCTAAACATTCCATAGCATGTTTGATAGAATCTTCATCCCCTTGTAGAGTGAGGAATGAGTCATTAGCAAAGTGCCCATTAATTAACTGGTGTTTTGAATTAGGAAGAGAGATACCCTTGACCCAACCTTTGGAAGCATAATTGGTCAATAAATAACTAAAGCCTTTAGCAGCCAAAACATAAAGCCTAGGTGTAAGGGGACAACCCTATCTGATAAATATGTGGAGCTCAAAGTGTTGAGATTTGGAGCCATTGATGGTGATATAGGTCCCAACATCCTGAAACAACATATTGATGATGTGGACAAAATTGGGCCAAACCCTAGAGCTTATAGCATAGCTATAATAAAAGGCCACTCAATTCAATTATACGATTTCTCAAAATCAATATTGATGAACAATGCCTTCTGATTAGATATTGTAACCCATTTCATACCTTCCCAGATGGAACTAACATTAACCAAAATATATCTATGTTGAATGAAACCAGTTTGCTCTCTTCACACAATTAAGGGAAGCAAGTGTTTGATTATGAGAGCTAATGCTTTAGCTATAATTTTGTAGTAAACAATTAGCAAAGTGATGGGTCTCTAGTTGGTAATTACCTCAGGGTCCCTTGTCTTGGGAATGAATTTGATGTTGCCTTGATTGATGAGATGACCTAAAAATTTGGTCAGGACAGCTTCAGTTAGACTTTATGGAGACCAAGTCCAACTGTATCCCACAAGGTTTGATAAAATTCACATGTAAAGTCATCAATACCTGAGGTTTTATTAGAGGCCATCTACATAATGGCTTCCTTAAGATCATTGGTACTGAGAGGCCTATCACAAGCAACTCTCTACGCTTCTGAGATAAGAAAATGATGATGACTCAATATAATATGATATGATATTTGATATTTATGTGATAAGCATTCTACAATTGTAGTCTAGGGCTAGTGGTAGATTGTAATGTTTGTGAGTTGTTAACAATTAATTGTCATCTTAAATTTTACATTCATTTTATCGTTATATGATAATTACGATTATAAACTTTTGTAAATATTGTGTCCCTATTTTTACTCGATGTTTCGATTAACACTCGTGATTCATCATATAATAGTTTAGACCTTAAATTTGATGTCCATTTTATCATCATATAAAAGTTTTTTCTTCTTAATCATGGAATTCTGTTTTTTTTCAATTTTTTCTTTGAACTCAACACATTAATATAGCTAAATTCAAATCATTTACCACCAATCAATAAACAATAATAAAAAATAAAAAAAATCATTAATTAATGTGATATATAATAAATCTAAAATATACAATATAAGATTGATATCTTAACAATGTTTTCCACATAGATACATTTAAGATATCTATATTTATTTGTTAATTAGTTTACAATATTTTGTAGGGCTTTAGTCTTATGGTACTCATAAATTGTGTGCTCAATGTAATGTGATCCCATCTTCCGAATGTCATGTGTGCAATCAATTGAAAATCTGGAGTTGTTGCACTTATAATCAATAGACATAAGGAAAAAATAATAATTCTCAATACAATGATGGATGAGATCTTTTCCCTATAAATGATGATTCCCGTTCTCAAAAAGTATGAAGTGATTTATCGTTATTATATTTCATGGCAGAATAACAAAACAGTGAAGAATCTATGTATATTTGAATAACAAAACAGTGAAGAATCTATGTATGTTATTCAAATATACATAGATTCTTCACTGTTTTGTTATTCTGCCATGAAATATAATAACGATAAATCACTTCATACTTTTTGAGAACGGGAATCATCATTTATAGGAAAAAGATCTCATCCATCATTGTATTGAGAATTATTATTTTTTCCTTATGTCTATTGACTATAATTCTTCACTGTTTTGTTTATTCTGCCATGAAATATAATAACATTTGATCGGCAATGTTAAATGAATAACCAACCGTCTACGAAGAAAAATTCGTGCCGACAATTAATGGTAAATAATATGCGGACTTAAGCCGGGTAATAATATCGGACAAATAATTACGACGCGGGACGAGTCCACGCGGCGTTTTCTTACAGCCTGGCTCCCATCGTTTGGACACGTGACAAAATAGTTCGGGTGAGACAGTACGCGGCAAAGCAAAATTGACCGTGCGACGGTGCGACGCGTAGGCGTTTGTTCGGTGGCCGGCAAAGTCAAATTCAACCAAATTTAATATTCGTGCAATATCATTGTGGGCCGTGCGATATTAATACAAAGATGAATGTCATTCAATATGCTTTCATTTATGTTTACATTTACACCAACTTTAATATTATGAGTCACATGATGTCGGGAAAATAATTGTCGACGGTTTATCGGTAGAGATTATTCCTCTTAGTGATAATCTCTACCGATAAACCGTTTATCGGTAAAGATTATTCTTTTTTTTTAATATTAAATTAAACTATTGGTGATGTTGTAAATTTGAAAATGGCGGCTCAATTAGTTGTAATGTTATATTTATGACTGAGTGATGGTATATTCAAAGTCTCACAATGCAAATTTCTAATCATTTACCCAACCACACTTTGTATTAAAGGTTGTCATATCTACTCCCTATAAAATTCAACATCTTGTAATGTAATGTGATTACAATTTTGGAAAATAAACTTCAAAGATAAATAATGGAATTGAGAAACGCAATTTAATATATTTAAATGAATATTTTTTTAAAAAACCGTATGAGAATTTTCCCTACTCGACATTTCATATCAACATCTATAACCCATTATTGAAAAAATAAAAAATATGTAAAAACATCAAATCTGCAATAATATATATCAATCACCTCGATAAACATTTTTTAAACCTTTTTATACCTCTTCTTTCACAATAAACTTCACCCATTTACTATTTTTGCAACCATCCCTCACCAACTAGGGTTATGCGTTGGTTGTAAAGGCTAATTAATGATGGTATGCACTAAAGATTAGTCCATATTCACGGGATATTCATTAATCAGCCGACACCTGCCGGCATCCTAGCTGGCAGCCGTGCTACGCAACGACGTAAAATTGATTCTTCGCCGCCGGCGGTGTTTGCTGTTTGGTGAAATATGAGGATGGGACCCACACGAAAGTTTTTGTTGTCGGTGGACAGGTGGCATTGCATTTTATATTTGGAACCTTGGGACACGAGAAATTTTGACATTGTTTCCGTCGAGAATAATTATGTTGCCAAACATGGATATGCATAGAAATACCATATTATTTAAATATTATTATGTCAATAGGTCTGCATTTATTGGATTAAATTTTATTTTATGTATTTAATTAATATTTCACATTTATTTTTAGAGGACGAATATGATCATCTTCTTTTGATTTCAATATGTATCATTTATTGGTATCTTGACATTGTATTTCTAGGGTTTGGTTATTTTCGATATAATTTGATGTGCTGACAAATATTTACATTCATTCATTAAAATTTATTCATTTTTTTGTTAGATTTAAATGTACATATAAGGACGTAAAAGTTCATTTGATGTGTTATTAACCCAAATAAGCGATAGTATTAATAACATAAAGTTAATTTATATTTGATGTCTATCGGAGCAAATTTGAAATTACATTGAGAGCGTTTGAGGATCACCTTTTTATATAGGTAAACCTTCTTTTCATGGCATTTCTTCACTATTTTCCGAAATGCAAAGAATGTATATTGCTTTTATTATTTAATAATTTGATCTATTAGTTTATTCTTGTGATAAATAGATATTGGTTTGTTTGCTTTCTTTTATTCCCTGTGTCCGGTAAATTAATGTTGGAATGCAGAGGAGGTGGGGTAATTATTTTGTCAAGGTGGATGCCTTGTTTTTTGTGCCTTCATATTTTTTGATTATTAAGTATGAAAAGTATTTTTTTGGTTTGTTTTGTACTATTAATTTCCAAGAAGATGTTTAATGCTAGTTTAAATGACTTGGGTGGGAAAATGTTGTGGGTAGTAGGGTCAGTTTGGTATGAGTTTGCATTTACCTAGAATGTCATCTTGCATTTGTCTATGTGGATGAAACCCAACGTGGTTTCAATGTATGAGAGTAAGTTTAGCATGCATTAACAATAATACCAAAATCATATTGCGTCATAAATGGGCGTATTTCCCATGTGTTTTTGTTTTATAGAATTGTTGGTTCCTTCTTTTATAAGTCTATTTTTTTCTTTCATTTTTTAATTGTCTCTGCCTAAAAAAAATGCAATATAAGAAGATGTTATAAATAACAAACTCAGTTTGACTGAAAAGTGCTTGTATCTAAGATTGCATGTTTTAAATTTCACTTAATTTCAAAATGTTGGGTTGTTTTCTTCATTTTGTTCATATCCCATTCAAACATACAATTATTTGTGATTAGTTGTGTTGTTTGATAATACATTGGGATTATTGTGACATTGATATCATATTCTTTTACTTTTATGAGTATTTATTATGACATTATTGATATGTTATTATTGGCTATATTACAATTTTATTATTTGATTTGGTTTACAAAATATCAAGTTGGTATTGTTGATGTTATTTTTATGATTGCAAGTGATAGTCGACATATCAAACTAGCTTTGGGGTTGAAACACTTTGTCAGACAGACGCTTCAGTTCATATCGGTAAATGAAGGTTGGGGTCAAAGAATGAGATCAAGTCTGTTTACTTCTGGTCATTTTTTTGTCTTGTGTTGTGAGGTTTTAGTATTGTGCTTGTTGTTTCTGATTGTATTTGGAAGCTGTCATTAGAATTTAGTCAATTGTGTCTTTTGGTCCTTGTTGTACTCATCTTTAGATGCAACCAATATTGTCGAAGAAATTTATGATTTATGCATGATGGACTTAATTTGAAAAATTTGAAAGCTCTCGGACCATGGTTGTAATCATTTGTTAAATGATTTAAAAACCTTGACTAAGGTTAGCACGATCATTATGGGAATTGGAATGAAGGTCATTCAAAGACCTTAGGAAAGTAATGATATTGGTTGACATTCAAATTTAGGTTGGATAAATTCATCATTCCATTAGGGTTTCTTTTGTGTTGCTTTTTGGGAAAAATGAACATTTAGTTTTGTTTGTTTTAGAGATGTTGGGAACTTGCACTCAGGGCATTTTTTTTGGTAGTTCACTGAGTGAGAAGTGGAGGAGATGGGGGAGTACTGTGTGTTGTCTTTCAACCATGGAGGACATGCAATTATCAAATTTTTGATCTAGAGTGGCTATGTTATTTGAACAAATTGTGAAAATGAAGAAGCAAGGGTAAAAAACCATTTTGATGGATTGTGAAAAGGGTTGTCAATTAGTATTTGGGGGTTCAAGTTGGAGCTTGAAGAGGAGACAAATAGAAGAAGGAAAATAAATAGTAGAAAATAGATGTGGATTTCTTTTGAAATAAGTAAGTCTATTTTTAAATAAATATGCATAATAATGGCTATAAATTGTTTGAAGAAAAAACCCTTGAAACATGAGCAGGTTGTGGGAAGGGATGTGGGTTTCTTTTGAAATAAGTAAGTCTATTTTGAAATAAATATGCATAATAATGGCTATAAATTGTTTGAAGAAAAAACCCTTGAAGCATGAGCAGGTTGTGGGAAGGGAATCCCTCTTCTTAGAACTCCTTTGTTGTTTTGAATGCACGTTTGTTACAATTTATAATTGGTATACTACTTATTTTATTGTTTTAATGGAAACCCAATAGACAATTCATGAAACCCACACAGGGATGACTGTGTGGAGACCATCTCACCCATTAGATGGCATAAGGATGAGCTTTTTGTTGAAATGTAGTTTTAAAATTACTTAAATGGTTCTAGGTGCTCTTATACTAGTGTGTTTCCTAAATGGCTTGGTTATGGGTTGTGCATTATTTCTTTTATTGTGTGTTGTGATTGTTAAGTATTACCTTGTCATGTGAATCTGGATCTCATTATTTTAAATTTCTCTTGTTCATTTATCATTATGAGTATGGAGCCTCTATGCGGTGTCCTATACTAGCCCTGAACTAATGGTTTGGGTGGGTAGGGATACCACCAATGGATGGGCTCAAGTTATGCATTATATTAGTATGCATGCTTGTTTTTATCATTTTGCATGAAGAATTGAAGTGAAATTCCAATGGTGCCAATGATACTAAGGCACTTCACCTTTCGTAGATGTTACTTTGTTGTATTTAATCCTTGAAGGAAATTATGCCTTAAATTTTATTGTAAATGTTAATCGTTAAGTTTTGTTTGAAGAAGGTAAAGAGGAATTAACATTGTAATAGATGGTTTATTCTTGCTATTTTATAAAATGATGTACCTTTTTAGTCGTGAAGGATGTACCCCCTTTTTGATGTACAAATAAGGCATTGGTATAAGCTTTGCATGTTGAATTACTTAAAATTTTATTATATATATGAAATTTCTTCTAAGCATGAAATTTATTGAGTCATTATGGTTTTTGGTATTCAGTCTTTCATGTAGAATATTTATTATAAGGCAACATAAATTTGTTGCAGTTCTTTATTAAAATTTATTTAACTCTCTATCTTGGATATGTATGAATCTTATTATTGAAATAAAGTGAGTTTAGAGCCAGATTGATAATTACAATCTGAGTTAGAAAACTCTTTAAAAGTTAATGATCCATTTTATATCCCAATTGAAACTTGGAAACATGTTGTAATTGTGTGTATAAGTATAGAAAAATGATGGACTATATGAAGTCTATTTTTATGCATTGATTAGTAGGTTGTAGCATGTTTTTGTTGGTATGTTGCTTGAATATGATTACCTACATGGAATTATTTGATTTTATTCTATTTGTATACATTAGTCTTCAAAGTAAAAATAATGAGTGGGTTTCATTATCAGAGTGGGTCAAAATCGAGGATCAACTAGATAGGTTTAAATGATTTGATACTATGTCAGAGTGGGTCACAATCGAGGATCGATTTGGATAAGATCAAATGCATAAAGAAATTACATGTGTAATAGTGAAATCAATAACACACTATAGTAAGAAACTCCACAATGTGCAAACGTATTCAAATGCAATAACATCCTTGGTTGGTTTTAGATTATGTCCCACTCCAACATGGTATCAGAGTCACACTAGTAGACGAATCCATCAACTTTATTGTGAGATCTTGCATTCTTGCTTGTTCCATATTTTCATAATTTTAATTTTTTAGGGTTTGGTGGGGTTTATAAAAAATATGTGAAAATATGCATACGTGGAGTCTATAAGTGAAAAATGGACAATGCCATTTGATTTAATATGTGGAAAAACCCTAAGAAAGGCTGTAAACATGACCTAGTTTTGTGACTGTCTATTTTTGCCTACTTTTTGAGGGTTTCAAGGTCATTTTTTGAATTCTATAAAAAGCCATATTTTTTGGTGACTTTGAGGAAAATCCATTTCTAAGTTTTTTCTGGGTTTGTCAAGAAACCAAGTGGGTATTTATTATATTTTGGGGAAGGCATATAAAATCCACATTTTTAGAGGTTTTTTCAATTCCTTGGTATTTCCACCCCTCACAAGCAAGTTTGACAGTTGGTGGAATTTTCATGGTAGAAAAACATCCCTTGACAGACATTTCACTTTGGAAAAATAACCCTCAATGGACTTTTGCACCTCACCAAACATTTGCCCCTACTCTTGTACCTGTCAGGCTTCACCCCCTACATTTATATCTATCGGGCTCTGCCCCCTACATTTACACTCATCAAGTTCTAACCCCTACACAAGCACATATTGGGTTATGAACCTTGCTCGAGCACCTATCAGGTTCTGATGATTGATCAAACACCTACCAAGTTTTGATGCATATTCAAACATTCTCTAGGTTCTGATGCTTATTGAAACACTAGTTAGGTTCTGACTACTACTCGAACACCTATCGGGTTTTGATACCTGCTTGAACACATCATGGACTTTAATGAGTGCTTGGACACCCCTAAGATTTCTACCCCTTAGGCCCATGGTCACATGAGAATTTAAACCCTTGGTCACACCCAACCCAAGGGGGATTAACTTTTCATCACAAAAATTTGGCAAAAGTTTTTGTACACAAAAAAATTTCAATCCAAATTTTTTGCACATCAATTTTTTTTTCAACTGAAAAAAAAATTCTAATCTATGAAAAGTGATCATTATTTTTTGTAATAAAAAAACATTCAAACGCGTATAACTTTCAGCTTGCTGCTCTTTTTGTGGTGCCATTTTTTTTGAAAGTGTAAGTTTTTTTAGCTCTATGCATTGGTGACATTCTTGTGCCTTTTAAAATTGAACCTTTACTATTTTAGGGTGATTGAATTTCTTCTTCTATTTTGCATACTTGTGTTGCTTCTATATTATATTGATTATATATGCACTTAACTATGCTCATTATATATGCACTCAATTATAAAGTGCCAACCTATACAATATTGGGGGAAATTTGGTGACTATTGCACTAATTGCTCACTTGGATGCATTTACAGTTGAGTCCAATGTCCATCACATTGAGTGTGCATGGTTACTTATGGTCATGTCGACTCACCTTGAGAGATGCCAAAGGAGGATATTTGATTGTACTCTAGTGGTTCTTCTTGGAAAGAACACCTATGCTTCATGACGGATGCACATAAAACACTTAATCATAGATCATAATCTTATTCCATTTATATACTAAAAAATTCTTTCCCTCACCGACCCTTGTCAATCCAATGACTGAGCTAACTCTTGTGACTATGTCTATGGTCACTTACTAATGCATGTTTTATGGGATCTACACCACCATGTGGAGCATACATAGTGCCCCTCCACTATTTGGAGTACTCTTCAGACTCTTTTTGAAGATTTTGTTGAGATTCATATCACTCCTCATCCTCATCTTTCTATTGTCTCTTCAAACACTATTGTACTTTCTCCTCCTTTTATTCTTTGTGATGACACATTCCTGATGGATAGGGTTCTTATTTTTATCGAGCCACCACTATAGGATGAGATTCTACCAAACCTCAACTATCCTATTTAAGATTCAATGTTCATTCATATACATGATGTTTATCTTCTAGAGCCATCACAAATTTATACTTTAAAGGACTACTTTTATCAATGAGAGTACACTTACTGAGAGCATTGACAACTCATATCTTCATGTGGATATTCATTCTATGGATCCATGTGATTCATCTATAGTCTCTTATTCAATTTTGAGATTTGTTGAGCTATGATCCATACTTCACATGGGCATTATTTTAGAAAATGTTCCATGTCTTTATTTTGATAGGTTTACTTTAGTGGCATTATATTCAATTCTTGTGCATGATCTTGCCAAACCTATGCCACACATCATATTTAGACCATATGCAGAGTTATTCATACTACAACCTTCATATTCCATTGTGGAATGGGTAGACTTTCAGTAGACACATCATGTTCTTCCTTTTGCAAAGGGAATAAAATTATCCGATGTGAATAGAGCTTCTTCAGTCTTCAGACAGAGGATATCATCATCGACCTTGATCATTTTACGAGCTCTACTACAAGCAACTTCAACATATTCTATGGGGACTTCTTAGTTCTATATTTAATATGTACTTGGGTACCTCATTAGGCCTTTGTGTTGAGACCTAATTCTTCTACCCACCTAAGCTACATTTAAAGGGGGTGTGAGTGCAAGCCTTTTTCCACTATGTGGTTTTACCTACATGGTCTAATTAACTTGTGTAAGTTAATAATATGTCATTAGGGGAAATGTAATCTAAGTCATTTCCATTCATTATGTAACTTCATGAATCAATTGACTATGGTCTGTGTATCTTCTTTTAGATCTCTATGAGTTAGGATTGTGAAATGTTATCAACTACGTATTAAGAATTGTAGCTTGTCATTAAATTCATTCTTCAGTGTAGATAATGTTAATGAAAAGTAATAAGCTTAGATATTTATTAAGAAAATTAGTTTACTTTATTTTGAAATCTTTTAATTTTTTGTTAGTGTTGTAGTCTCGTACTATATTGACCAAGGTATTTTAATTTCTTTAATAAAAATGGTGTAAAAGAGATCATTTAGTGGATAACATTGTGTTTAATTTGTTGTGGAAATCTAAATATTAATTTTGAGTTAGCGGGTATTGAATGTGTATGCTAGATGAATTAATGTGTTGTTATTCACTTGAATGTTATATAAGTTAATGACTTTTCTTATATCATCATAATACACTTGAGTATTGGAAAGTGTAATATATTAATGATGTGATTTGTTGTATTAATTTGTGTAATGGACAATGGTTTTAGTGGAGTATCATGCAAATATATGAGTAACCTATACTGTAATATAAAAATTCTCTTATTAAATGATAAATTAATTAAAATTAAGTGAGATGAAATTATGTTATAAGAGCTAATGGCAATTGGAACTTGCTAGAATCCTTGAAAGTCATTTGTGGACTTAACCTACTTATGAGGTAAGAATCCTAAATTAACTAAACATATTATAAATAATGGCCTATTAAACTAATGGTGCAAACCTGTTTGAATTTATGTGGCAGTTGCAAATTCAACTTTGATAAAGAGAATATATTATTGATATTTCAAGCATTTTGGAATTGGTATAATAGAAATAACAAGTGACAATTCTTAGTTATGATGTCTATGCATTGTTAAACTTAAATTTATGGATTTCTCTTATTTATTAAATCAATGTAATTTTGAATAATTAAAGGCAACTTACATAACTTAGAAAATTGTTTGATTAAGAGATCCTAATTGTGGTATTTAACCCATTAGAATAAATGTTAAAGAAAGGGTAAAATTATAAACTTAAGTAAGGATTGTTCTACTTAGGAACTTGTCTCTTTCAGGAAATTTTATTTATTTTATGGAGTTTCTTATCTTCAATAATGATTTTAACTTATAATTTGAATGATTGTACTCTATGACTTAATCAAGCATGGTAAAACCTGTACATGTTCACCTATGAGGTTTTCCTTAAACATTTGAAATCTGAATCAATGAAAGCATTTCAATTATGTGAACCTAGTATCCTTAGCTCAACTGGAAAGAATGATGAGGTTGTTGTGAAAGTTTAATAACTAGTTTAGATAATTAAACACTAACATGGAGTTTAAAATCCCTTGAAAATTTAAGAATCCTCACTTTGGAGAGACTCTTCCAAAGTAGATCCTAGTTTGGTTATCTAAACTAATATAATTGAAAGTCTTGCTATAAAGTGATTAAGGGTGTTCTCTGTTGATTTGTTTGGCATGTCGAGGAAGATGGTCTTGTAAGACCTTTAAGTGTTTGTTCCTTGAGTTTGTTTTTGGAATTTGTGTAAGGCACTTAACCCCTTGAATTAGTGAGACTACTTATAACTTCCATGGGTGGATAAAATGATCTCATGATTTGTTGTGTTATAATATGTTGGAATCAATGATGTAAGTACATGAATTATTATTAGACTATGTATATTATAACCTTATGTAGACACCAAAATTGTGTTGACCCCCCTTGGTCCAACATCTCCAACCCACACTCTATTAATTTAAAATAAATTATCTATTTTAAATTAATCATCCCCTTTAGACACCTCGCCTTGGACACCTCACCCCTAAGACCATTTCCTACCCCATGACTCACCCCAAGACTAAGTCCTTCATATCATAACCACCTAGGACCCATTCCAACCTCCTAAACAACACTCGTGCATATTAACCCTGTCATTTGACCATTCTCCAATGGCAAATACACTCGACGGATGGAGAAACAGGGAAAGGGCTAAAAATAGCCCTTTTACCTATTCTCTAGCCACTGACGTCGGTCAACTATCGACCGACGCCGATGGGATCGCCGACGTCGGTTTACTTAAATCGAGTTCTAACCCCCAAAATGGCTAATCACGAATGACGAATCACGAATCACGAATCCAGACTTTGGATCTTCCTCTCTCTAGGTCTTCTCTCTCTCTCCAAACTCTGGACAATCAACGGGCACACTCAAGAGCTAAGTATTCTTCTACCTTTCATTTCATTAATTTAAGATGCATTGGTAATTAGTCCATTTGTTATTTCTGAGTACTGTTGAGACCAAACCCAACTTTCTTCTTGGAGAGGCTGAGAGGCTTTCCCCATATCCTTAACCTCATCTCACACATACCCTCTACCCTTGTCCCTCTTAAGACCCTATCTATTGTCCTGCAACCCTACATGGACCTCCAATCTCCACAGACCCTTCTGTCGACCACAGACAACCTTGAAACCTATCCAAGGCCCATTGCCCCTACCGACGTCGGTAGCATAACCAACGTCGGCAACATTGACAACCCGACGATGGCAGACTAACCGGCGTCGGTGACTGTGATAGACAGACTATAGGAATCAGGTACGTGTTATCTATTTCTCTTTCTTTAAGTCATTATTCTTTCTTTATTCGACACTCTTTTTATCAAAAAGTGGACTGTCATCCCTTAAGGAAGTTTCTACACTTTTGGGACCGAGCATATCGCTTGGCAGTCCACCATATCTCTATCTAACATTTTTTGTGTTTCAGTCTTATTCTTATCAACAGGTGTCTTCCTCCACAACCAAAGAGGAGCTCCTACAATGTCTGGATATGGTGCGCAACTTAATCCGGGTATCATCTAACCCCTGACCCTTATCTTTAGTTTCTTCCTTCTTCTGAATGTAAAAAGCAAAAATGAGTAGAAACATTCTGGCACGCTCGGTGGGACCTTGGAGTTTTTCTTGGGTTCATTTCTTCTAAAAAACAAACTTTCATATAGTTGCATTAGGAAAAAGATTTCTTCTTGCATCCTTCCTCTTCTTTCTTTTTATTTTGAAAAAAAATCATAAGCACAAGTTGAAAAGAATATCCTTCTTTTTCTTCTTGTTACCTATTTCTTGCATTTTAGAGTAGTGAAATTCATACTCTTAACCTTTTCCCCACTTGTTTGCATCTGAACAAAACATTTCAATTTGGGTTAAAAAATAAATCGCATTTCATTCCTGCTTGAATGCATTTTTAACTCATCTAGTAATTAAAAACACATTATGAATAAATCGTAGTGCACATATGTTACACTAGTAGACCACAAGCACATCAAATTAAACATCTAAACATACTTGAGACAAGGCCCGACTAGGATTTCATCACCTAGCGAATACCTTATCCTTCCTAGCGATCCCACTTGGACTTCACTACCAAGGGGAGAACCCACTCTGTTCTCTAGCAGAGTATAAACTATAGGCAAAGTATATATTGGCTAAGCGACCCAACTTGGCTCTGGGCTCGTGAAGTGATGGGAGTAAGCTCCTAGCACCAGGCCACGTGCGAAAACTAATACAGATTTTAAGCACCAAAACTTAACCCAAAACCAACCATAGACTGCCTCTTTTAGGACCCATTCTAAAAGCCTAATTCCCAAACACATTCTTATAAGGCATAAGCCACCACGACTCTAAAATTTATTCTTAGGAATTTAACGTTTAGAGGTTGCTTGCCATCATCTACTTTTCTATTCTTATCTAATTTTTTGAGCTGGCGAGGACGCATTGTTCTAAGTTCTAAAAATGACTCAAAACTTTCTTTTTCTTCCGAAAACTTTAAGTTTTTTGAGTTTCTAGAAATACATAGAAATTGACATCGATTTGTCCACCGACGTCGGCAACTTATATTCACCGACATCGGTTACCTAACCGACATCGGCAACTTACTTCACCGACATCAGTTTTGCCACTGACGTCGGTCACTGTCAACAAATTTTATTCTCAAACAACAAGCTTAAAACCCGACCTCTTTGCTGTCAAAAACAGATTCTCATTTTCTGAAGCTAAAATACATAATTTTTTGAACCTGAATCTATTTTGCCTTGAATGGTTTTGACACGTAGTCAAGCCAAATCTCTTGTTGACCACGCAAGGCAACAACCACTCCCACCTTCGCCTTCTATATCAAATCTCCAAATGGAGTATAATTTTGAAACTGAACGTACTCCTATTCAATCACCTCCAAATCAACCCCCTATTGTTCTCGAAGGGGATCAAGACTTTGAAAGGTTCCTTGACCTTAATGTCAAGGCTCTTCAACACTATATCGCGAGAAGCCAAACACGAGATTCTTTAGGTAACCCAGTTTATGGGATGCCAACTTCTTTAGTTGAAACAACAATCATATCAACAGCCTCCATTACTCAACCCATGGTCACCTAGGCCATTGCCTCAACTAATAACCCAACCATAGCCAATTTTCAAAGTGTGGCCACTCCTTCTATTGCTGGACTCACCTCCATTGGGGTTTCTGTACCCCCTCAACCACAAACCATTCAACAAAGTTCTACAACATTCCAGAACTTAATTGTCTCCATCCCACCTACTCTTGTAGCCATAAATACAAGAGTGACTACCTATCCTTTGGCTAGTGTTGCCACCATCCAACCGCCTTTGGTGACATCAAGTTAATTTGTGCCCTCCAACTTCACGGCACAAGCCCCATTGACCTTAACATTAGTCCCCATGATGAACTACCAATATGTTGCGCCTATACAGACGCAACCTAGTACGTCATACACTCCTTCTAACACCTTCCAAGTGCCTTACAACCTAGGGGGTGCCCCACCTTCCAATCTATCAGCCGATCTAATTAAGATGCTGATGGATAAGATGTCCAACCTTGAGACATCCATTTTTGGTTCAAGCAATGTTCTTTCATACGAACAAATATGCAACGAACCCATTCACCCTTCAATGCCTATTCGACCATATCCTAGTTAGTGGGAACTTCTGAAGTTTACTCGTTTTTAGAGTAAAGAGGAACCACAACAACATTTGCAAGCGTTTAGACACGCTTGCTACCTTATAGCACATGACGATGCGCTATTACTTCACACATTTCCCATGTCACTTTCTGGCGCCACCCTCGATTAATATAGTTCTATTATCAGTCATTCCCTTTTCACCTTCACTCAACTCGCCCCAACTATTTCTCGACCACTTTTCAATCAACATCACTAAGAAGGTCTCCATTACAGACCTCTATTCTATTAAACAATTTGACGATGAGTCAATAGCTGACTTCGTTGGCCGTTGGAGAGGTTTGATCAACCAACTCTCCTTTTTTTTACCTCAACCTAAGCTCATTGAGCTCTTTTCAAGAGCATGTGCCAAGCACATCTCATCTACTTTGTGGGTTCAAACATTCCACACATTTGATGAAGCTTTCACCATGGCCAGGAAGCTTGAACTCCACACTATCAAAGAAGATAGAGTCAAATTGCATAGTAAAAATACTAACGCAAAATCCAATGACTCTTCTTCTAGACCTTCTTCCCAATCCAAATCCAAGGGATCAACAAACACTGTGGTCGTTAGATCATCATCTACCACAATGAACCACTCTGAACCCTCCACATCACAAAGCATCACAAAACAATTCCAACAATGATACGTACAACGTCAATACACTCCAATTGGAGAATCATACGCTTCTGTGTTAGATAAACTAGTCAAGTAGGGGGTCCTCAATCTCCCTCAAATCCAACCACTTCAATTTGACCCCTCAAAAGCCATCCCTACATGGTATAGGGAAAATGACTTTTGCAATTATCATCGTGTTAAAGGTCATGACATAGACAACTATAAAACCTTCAAAAATGTTACTCAAGACATGTTAGACAAGGGGGATCTTGTTTTGAATAGCCCAAACGCGCTGGCTAACCAAAACATGGATGTCTTTAGACAACCATTCCCTAACCATCCCTCCTGTCAAAATAATGTTCAGACCATGGTCGATGACCTTTAAGAGCGCAATATACATACGGTCAACACGGTTTCTCCTTTTATTCCTAACCAACCTCTCCCACAGTCTGAAGAGGTTAATCAACCTATTTGTCCACCACAGGTAGAAGAGCCTTTTTCTACTATTTGTCCACCACAGGTAGAAGAGCCTTCTTCTCCTATTTGTCCACCATAGGTAGAAGAACCTTCTTCTCCTATTTGTCCACCACGGGTAGAAGAACCTTCTTCTCTTATTTGTCCTCCACCGATGGAGGATAGTCCTTCATCCATTCTCCTTTCACTCAAAGGAGAGTCTACTTTGACCTCTCCCATATTGGAGGATGTTTTGATGGCACCAACACCGATAGCCTTGCCCTCATCCTTTTTATCATCAATGGGGGATCACACTTTCCCCACTCTTAGACCACACGTCGAAGACGTGATCATACATATGCTCTCTCCACTCAAAGAGCCACATTCTCCAATTCCTTCTCCACCAATAGAATAACTTGTCACTTCACCTACTTCGACTGAAGAAGATTTGGTGATTGTTTTCTCTTGCCTTTTACTCGAGATCGTTACGTCTCACACGTTTTCACTCTCACAATCACTCCAACCCACACAAGCATCTATCATGTTGAAACAGATCAAATCTCTCGGTATGCACCCTATATCAAACCTCACTCACCCACAAGTGAAGGTAGACTTGAACCTCACCCTGCACAATAGTAGTCCTCACACCAAACCGAAGAAGGCCACTAAACCACGTCAGAGAACTCCTTCCCCACCTTCACCATTGCCCTCTATTTTGGGTCCACACCCTTCTACCTTAATAGGAGTACTTCCAACTCTAACACCTAACAAAAACAAATCACCTCCATTATCCCCTTTACCCATCAAACATATATTTCCTCCAAAACATCCAACACATCTCACCAAGAAAGTGCCATCTACGCATGTGGTTATATTGCCAACCAAAAAGATGGTACGAAAAACTCCTCCAATAACTCCTAAATAGAAGTTGTCAACCCCTACTACAACAACGAGTGTAAACCCATTAAAGGGTTCCTATGCTTTGCTATTACACCAATTATTGCAGTCTTCTCGCATCAGTCTCCCACCTCTTAAACCATTCCAACCTCTCAGACCAAAACCATCTTGGTTTGATGACACTAAAATTTGTGCATATCATCATACACCTGGACATGACACTGAGCGTTGCTGTGCTCTTAAAGCTGTCATTCATCAACACTTAAAAAATGAAACCCCTTTCATCAAGGACCCTCTTGACCACCCCTTCAACAAACCACTGACACCATCCCATGCATCTCAAACATCCTCACCTAAATTGGGATATCAACACAAGACTATGGTCCCTCTACCACCTTTAACCCCATTATTCGACATCAACACTATCAATGTGGCCACTAGGTCACAAACCATGAAGGATAAAGGAAAAGAGAAGGTTTCTCTCCCTTGGACATATCCTTTTGTCAAGCCTCCTCAACCACCAAAACCCAAGATTTCAATCTTGGGCACATCCCATCCAACATCTTTGAAGCCACTTCTTGACTCCATAGTGAAACAACTTCACCAAACCCCTGTGAAGACATCTTTGTATGACCTAATACAAAGCTCTCCACAACATCACCAAACTTTGATCAAAGCTTTACAAGCAGTGGAGGTCCAACCTAGAGACCCCCAACCACTGGCTACTTTAATCAAATCATTACCAACTATTGCCTCCATCACCCTCAATGATTCTGAGATTCCTGCCTCCAACCTGGAAGATCAGGATCTCACCCTCTTAAAGTAAAGCCTATCAGGCAAAAAGCTTCGTAGGATGCATCCCCACATTGCACTCCTTGTCAAAGAGTAGCTTCAATGTCTTCTCTCCATCTTATTTATCCAACCCATTGATTATCTGCAATGGGTGCCAAACCTTGTCCCTATCACAAGCGATTGGGGGAACTTGACTTTATACTGACTATCATGACCTCAACCAATCATTGACCAAACATCAACCAACCAAGCATCGACCAACACATGACTAATATGGAAAGAAGCAAATGGGGCAAGTTTGCTCCTAATTGCCTCAGACCTTACATAATAACGCATGGATCAGGACTTATCATCTGTCTTCTCTCAAAGGCCGGCCAGATACTGAGCCCCATTATGTCTTACATCTTCGACCATTTTATTATTAATCAAGTCATCATTCACTTGACGTTTAATTTGAGCTCATCCCTTGAGTAACCCCCATCATTTCCATTCCTATCCCTTTCAACCCTCTTTCCTACAAACATTAGTCTACCCTTTTGTCAAGCATGAATGTTTTGTCCTAATAAAAGGGAGACCCTTAAACCTCTATAGTCTTGTCCATGACTAAAAATTCAGTCCACAAACAAAGTATAAAATTGGGATGCCTACTAAAGGTCATAAATTATAAATGTAGACTGCTCCCTCGAAGGACAGTTACATCATTACTATAATTGCTAGACTGCTCCCTTGAAGGACAACTATTCAAAGACATCCAAACATACAAAGCAGAATATAGACCACTCCCTTGAAGGATGTCTATGTCTAAATTTTGCTACATACACAACACCACATGACCACAAAACACACAAGATGCCTAAGTAGACTTCCCACATTGATCAGTCTACCATTAAAAAAAAAAAAAAATTGACTGACAAACTATGAAGTCATGGACTTGCCTATAGTCATTCTCAGGGTCACCTA
Organism: Torreya grandis; assembly: GCA_037957365.1. Classification (NCBI taxonomy): domain Eukaryota; kingdom Viridiplantae; phylum Streptophyta; class Pinopsida; order Cupressales; family Taxaceae; genus Torreya; species Torreya grandis. The sequence goes on from JARHVA010000799.1 coordinate 1,333,956, forward strand.
TAAAAGGGGCAAAGTTATCCCTGCTAAAAAATGGTTACCCTATCCTTACAAATCATATAATCAAACCTATTACCCTGACATACTCAAGGGATTTTGAGCTCACTTAATGTCAAGTGATTCGACTAGTTCTCTAACATAAACCAATGGTCAACGACGTAATGCATGAATTGGGCTTTTGTTTGTAAAAACCCTATCTATGCTATCATTATAGTCCTTGTCAATGAAAGAGGAATGCACCTTTCACTTCTTATATGCCTTCATCACATACAACCAAACCAAACATATTTCCTCAACCAATAACATAACCTCATGATTTATTCAATACAAATACTAACTTGTGTTGTATGAATTATCATAGCCCATTTACACTAGTTTTTATGGAAAATAATACACATGGAAACTATCGACCAAACTCAATTTATGTCAAGCATATACCATCACCAATATGGAAACTTGCTGAAGCATAAATAAACTCATTTCATTTTTAGCATACACCATCACCAATATGGAAAATTGCTAGGGATGAAAAACCACATCACCAATGTTACAGAATACACCATCACATAATATGGAAAAGGATGTAACATCATCATGCATTCATCATTTTAAGCATGTACCATAATACATATGGGAAATGATAACATGACCAAACCAACCAACAACCTCTTTGACTCTTCCTCCCTTTTGGGGAGAACTACATTGGCCTGAGGCCCTTAAAATAGGGGCTATGTAGGTAGCACTCAGATGACATGACGTCTTTTGGGGTTAGCTCGGCTACATTCATTCGTTCATCAACCTGATGGACCAACCATATAACCTTTAACCATGACTAAACCTAGTCTAAAATCATGCCCAATCACCTAGCCCTGACACTGTAGAAGTCACCTTCGACTTCTCATGGGGCACATTGGATATCACACACATCTCCCTGACCACAATAAACAACATTTGAGATCACTTATATCTCAACCCAATTTGACCAACCACTTTAGAGATCACGACTATCTCCTCAGACCATAACCACTTTTGAGACAACTCTGCCTTAGTTATTTTGATTGCATGTATGTTACCTCATGAATAGTTAGCAAAATTATGCGCAACTCACATTACGACCCTCACAAGTATTGGATCGCGCCCAAATTGATCCCCACTACTTGTGATATTTTCATGTTTTCTAGGAGCACTTCCTAAGCCTAGGATACTTGGAACATGATGACCATTGGAGCTACAACTTTGATCGTTTAACCCAATCAGCTATGACTAAATGCTAGGGACTGGTTACTTTAATTTTGGCACTCCTCGACCCTACATGTGATAATTTGACCTACCTATCACGTGAAGTGGTTTACGTGCAATCACAACTATTGCAACGTTTACACTCAAACTTCACCATACCCATCCACTGCCTATCAAATCGGCACCTGACATCAGGTTACCTTCCCTCGACTCCCGCTTTGAGGGGGAATACCTCATCCATACTTGAGGCAACTAACTCTTATTTTTGTCTTGCAGTTCGTCAAGAACAACCAACAAGACAAAAAGGGGCAAATGTAGACACCAAAATTGTGTTGACCCCCCCTTGGAACAACATCTCCAATCCACACTATTAATTTAAAATAAATTATCTATTTTAAATTAATCATCCCCTTTAGACACCTTGCCTTGGACACCTCACCCCTAAGACCATTTCCTACCCCATGACTCACCCCAAGACTAAGTCCTTCATATCATAACCACCTACGACCCATTCCAACCTCTTAACCAACACTCATGCATATTAACCCCGTCATTTGACCGTTCTCCAATGGCAAATACACTCGGTAGATGGAGAAATGGGCAAAGGGCTAAAAATAGCCCTTTTACCCATTCTCTAGCCGCTAACGTCGGTCAACTGTCGGCCAACACCGGTGGGATTGCCGATGTTGATTTACTTAAACTGAGTTTTAACCCCCAAAATGGCTAATCACAAATCACGAATCGCGAATCATGAATCCGGACTTTGGATCTTCCTCTCTCTAGGTCTTCTCTCTCTCTCTCTGAACTCTGGACAATCAACGAGCACACTCAAGAGCTAAGTATTCTTCTGCCTTTCATTTCAGTAATTTAGGATGCATTGGTAATTAGTCCATTTGTTATTTCTGATTACTATTAAGACCAAACCCGACTTTCTTCCTGGAGAGGCTGAGAGGCCTTCTCCATATCCTTTACCTCATCTCACACATACCCTCTACCCTTGTCCCTCCTAAGACCCTATCTATTGTCTAGAAACCTTGCACGGACCTCCAATCTCCACAGACCCTTCTGTCGACCATAGGCAACCCTGAAACCCGTCCAAGGCCCATTGCCCCTACCGACGTCGGCAACATAACCGACGTTAGCAACATTGACCAACCGATGATGGCAAACTAACCGACGTCAGTGACTGTGACAGACAGACTACAAGAATCAGGTACACATTATCTATTTCTCTTTCTTTGTCATTATTATTTCTTTATCTGACACTCTTTTTATCAAAAAGTGGACTGTCATCCCTTAAGGAAGTTTTTGCACTTCTGGGACCGAGCATATCACTTGGCAGTCCACCATATCTCTATCTAACATTTTTTGTGTTTCAGTCTTATTCTTATCAACAGGTGTCTTCCTTCATAGCCAAAGAGGAGCTCCTACAACATCTGGATATGGTGCACAACTTAATTCGGGTATCATCTAACCCCTGACCCTTATCTTTAGTTTCTTCCTTCTTCTAAATGTAAAGCAAAAATGAGTAGAAACACCTTAAAAGTTTTTTTTTTATGGTTTAACCTTTGGGGTATATGATTGTCTTATCAGAGCCTGGTTTTACTTTAGGAAAAATTGGCAAAGCTTTGGGAAGCTTTGGGATAAGTTATTTTTGTGTCTCACATGATGGTGAGGACTCGGGTTAACCAACACATTAGAAATGTTGGTAGTGATATTATTGACAACATCGATCATTATGAGCATGTTGATAATAATGTTATTGATGATTATATCAGTAGAAATGATGATGGTAACAATAATTCTAGTGATAACACCAACAATGATCAATATGGGCATAATGTTGTTTCAGATGATATACTAGGTGTAGTTTAGAAAATTCACGTCTAGTTGGAAATGTCTGGTCAAAGGTTGAATAACATGGAAAATCTACAAGGCATAATCCTTGGATGGGCCTAGCAAGAGAACCAGACAGAGCTCAAGGAAGAAAGCAATGCAAGAGGTTGCTACGTCGGCGGCTATATCTATACAGGACACTGCTGTGATTGGAAAGGAAGCGGTGAAGATGATTTTGGAATTAGAAGAATAAGATATTTGAGTTCTTACAATCCTGGTCCCTTTAGTTGGATGTTATATCTGGTTTCGTTATCTGGTTCTTTGTTTTCTTTTCACACTGGAGTTTCCAGGTCTTTGTAAAACCTGGGGTCTGTCTTTTGATGATTTTGTATTATGGTTTCAGGTCCCTGTAAAACCTGTTTTTGATATTGCTTAGCTTGTAGGTGATAGGTTTCACCTGTGGACATTATTGTTATATCATTCATCCTATGTTTCAAGGTTTCGAGGTCCCTTCAAAACCTATTTTTACCTTAATCTAAAACATGGAAAATCTATAAGAAGGTGAGGAGGAGAAAGTACCAAGGGATGAAAATCCACTACAAAAAAACATTATGGATCCCATCATCAAGGATCTTAAGAAGCTTCAACCTCCTACTTTTTTCTGGTGGAGATTCTAGATATGTTGTGGAAGTATGGTTGGTAAACTTGCACAAATACTTCACTCTATATAATATGGGCTCAAATGTCAAAGATTGTATTGGAGTCTACTAGTTGATAGGTGATGTTGCCTTATAGTGGAACTATTTGTATGCTCTTAAGGGTTATGACCCAAAAAATCTTTTATAGGAAATCTTTTTGAGGTAGTTTATGAAGAGGCACCTGAATAGTACCTTCAAGGAATAAAAATTTATAGAATTCCACCTACTGAAGTAGGGATTATGACTATTTTGGATTATGAGAAAAAGTTTCTTATCCTCCTACATTATGTAAGTTATATGCATGATAAGGAAACTAAAGTTACTAAGTCAAAGCTAGGATTTTAAGAGGTGTCAATGCATTATGTGAATATGACTAATCTTCAACAATTGGTTTCTACCATAAAATCTTCACATCGTATGAAAGATAAAGAGAAGTTTTTTCAAAAGGAAAGATAAGAATATTAGAACAATAGGATGCATTTAAGCCAGAAATAAAAATTCCTACTGTGAGTAAAAATTTCAATAAATTTGACTAGAAAAAGAGTTGTGAAAAATAAAAACTCTAGAAAAAATCAAAACTCAAACATAGTTTGCAAACCTCATAATTTTACAAAATAAACAATAGGAACTACAACTAATGACAACCATAAGATCTAATATTATACCTTTACCACCACGAGATATTATAATATGTTGGGAATGCAATGATAATCACTACCATAAGGATTATCCTCTATTGCTAGGTAATCAACCATCAAACCACAGGGTGTATGTTGCTATAAATAATAGAAATGCAGACTTACAGTCTACACCAATCAAGACTAGAAGTATAATTTCTAGGTTTTCTTGATTATTTTAATAAATTTTGGTGCAACTGATAATTTAATTTGTCTTGAAATTGCTTTTAAGTGCAAAATTAAACCCTCTAGACTAAGACAAGAATGGAAGGTAGAGTTTAACACAGGAAAATGTGTATCTATTTCAAAATGTTTAGAATAAATTGAGAAAATAAATATGCTCTTGGCACCTTTGGGTCTTATTACTTGTTTATAGGCATGTATTGGTTGAAACAACGCCAAGTAAAGCTCGATTACCTTTATAAAAATATTCAATACCTTGACGATTCTAGTAAACTTGTGGAAATCCAATGTGTCATAAAGCCTTTAGCTAAAAATGTTATTTCAACCTTACATCTAAAAAGAGAAATTTAAAAAGGGCATAAAATCTATTCTGATTAACTGAACAAAGCTTCTTAAGATCATGAACCTACTCTACAAGACTACATTGTCCTGAGAGAATCTGAGAATGTGTTTCCTAAATAACTACTTAGTTTTCCCCCTAAAAGGGAGTTTGTTTTTTCCATGGATATAATACCTAGATTTACAACCTAAATTAAAGGAAGGAAAGGTCCTTGTAGTTTAGTGTGTGCAAGGTCTATGTGTTAATGAATGTGGGGGACTTTATTATTATGTTATTTTTTGCTCTATTCTTATTTATCATTCAATCATTTTCAATGGTTTTGGTATGGTTGCTATTGATGATCCTATGTTGACTGCTCCTTGGAAATTTTCTATCATTCTGTGCTTACTTTTATCCTCTTCTCTAACTATGTCCATAATGATGGAATCAAGAGGCATAAATATATCTACTAATAATGCAACTGGAACATTGTTTAGTAGTTGTAAAGTGTGTGCTACCTTACAGAAGATAAAATATTTCTCTTCTTCCTTGTAGACCACTTTGCCTATGTCTTACATCATAGAGTTGTATACTTCTTGCACAATGACTCCCAATTTTTTCAAGTCATACTCAACAATGATACTGGACATGGAATTTTCAGTCAACCATGGGTTTCTGTTATAAGTCCACTTTTTCAGTGGTGAAGGTGCCCTATGAGCTCAAGTTTTTCTCTTACATGCAGTTGTTTATGTTGACGGTGTAGATGGTTCTGATTGTGCTTGCTATTGTGTTTGTGTTTCCCTTTGGTATTGTGGCAATGGATATTATGCCTAGAGGAATTGATTACAGTGGTTTCATTGACCTTGCAATCAGATATTTTTATCTTAAAACTTCCACTTATGCATCCAACATGATAATGAAAAATCAAAGTGATGTAGTTGGTGCCTTTGCTAGCTCATTAATTTTTATCTATACCCAATTATAAACCTTAGTGACTGTGGAAAGTGGTCCTAGATATTGTAACACATCTATAGGTGCCTAAGGGTGTGAAGTGATGAGTCCTTATAATTATATCCACATTTAGTTGAAATGACCTAGTTGTGTGTTTTATTTACCCATTTTAGTCCATCCAAGATTGGTGAAGGTGATTGCAGGCTAATAACCTACCTTTGGTGTGATGGGGCCATCTAGATATTACCATTGTGTGAAGCACAATAATAATACTAGAAACTAGTATAGAAATATTTGTGAATCAATTGTAAAGACCATATCAATATTGGTAACCAACTCAATGACCCAGAATTCTAACCAGTTAAATTCTTTATTGAGATGAATCATTTGATATGCTATATCAATGACCCCTTTGTTGCTTGTCTAGCACTTTTTGATGTTTGTATCTTTTGGTGATGCATTTTGTTAGGAATCACATTATGGCATCATCTAATGAAGCAATTGGGATTACTCTAGAGGCTTATACATATATCTCCTTGATGTCTAAATGGATGGGAGGATTCTTTGTTTTGTACCACACTAAGGACTTTCCTCTTGCTATAAGCCCTGTTGCTTATGCCATGGTGTTTGTATTGATTTAGATTGTAACATCCTTTGAAAAATGAACTTTACCTTTGTTATACAAACTTAAAAGAGTCATCATCACTTCATTCAACTAGCCTAAGGTTGGAAGTGTATACACGTAATATTTTAAATCTTTGTCACTTACTAATGGTTTCTCTCTTGCAATAAATTTTGTAGTTTCAATCTCTCTGAGTGTATGCCTTAAAGGGTGCACTAGGAAAGGGGTGGGAAGGCCATTGGTGCTTCATAATATTTTTATGGATTTGTATCATTCCTAAGATTAGTCCAACCTCCTTATTTATAATGTTTATCCATTTACCTCTTATGATGCCTCCCTAAAATCCTAAAATATGGTAAAGTCTAAAGTCTTGAAACCCTAAAATATTACTAAGTCTAAAATCCAATATGACCACCTAAAATCTATAATTTACATTATGGATCTTAGAGGTCTGAAACCACTCTAAAACATCTTGAAATTATAAATATTAGCCTTATACTTATACTTATCCTGAATGTTTATTTTATATTGATACTACCTATTTTAGCCTATTTTTGTACTATGTTAACCAGGCTGACTCTGTCATTCATCTCATCGTACTATGTCAACAAATATGCAAACTCCATTATTCATACTATGTTGGAAAAATAAATAAAATATGAAATATTCAACCAGGTTAAACTTATTGTAAAATATGTTAATTTGCATGTTACATAACTAGGTCAGCGTAACCAACCTACTTTAATACATAACAATTCTTTTTCCTACCAAACAAGGTTGACCCGGCCAACCTTGTCAACTAAATTTTAGGGAGGGTTTAGGGTCAATAATTGGCTATAAATACCCCATTCAATTCATTTCTAAAGAGAAGATCATTCAATTACACATGATTACAACTCACAAATCTCTTATACTATCATTTGGAGGTTTCATTGCTTAGGGTTTTGCCTTGAAGTAGTAACACTTGTCTTGTGCAGGTCTTGGATGCATAGAAGAGATTTTATAGCTTAGATTTGATCTATCCTTGTGATCCTTAAAAGACACAAAAACCTATTTCAAAAAAAAATTATCCAAGTGAGAGATTGAGGCATGACAAGTTCACTTCAACAAGGTAAGTATACTCCTAGCCATTCATATTTTGATAAGTAGACGTTGTATAACTCATGGATTGAATTATATCTCTCCTTGATTATATTAATTCTATATTGCCTCAAATAAAACTATCTTTTCTTATTTATTATCTTCCCCATTTACGCCACAATCTTTAGTGATCACCATATTAGCTTGTATGTTTCTTTATTAGATTAGCTTGTATGTTTGTTTAGTAGATTAGCTAATTTACATTTGTCACATTATAAGACCTAGCTAGGGTTATTACATGATGAAATATGACTAGATTACTTTTAAACCTCTCCTTTGCCATTGTGTAGAAGAGATACCTTAGTTAGGTTTAGTGGATCCATAATTGGTCATGACCCTGATGTAACAAAGTATTTCTAAGAACAATGTTAGTTGATTACCTTCTCTGAGCTTGGTTTTTACCAAGTAGTATAAATTATAGATCTATCTTATTTCACTTACATAAAAGAAGCTTAATGAGGCATTATAGATCATACCCTCTAAACCTCTTAGTTATAGCTAGGGCTCCTACCTGTGTTCCTATGGATTTAGCTTTAGAAAATAATGTAGTCTCAGATGTATCATCAAAATTAAAAGGGTCAGGGTCATTGTACCTTTTCTACCCTAGTGTGAATCCAATCCCCATTTCCTCCTTCTGTGAGATGGTAAAAGGAATGAGAAGTTGTGATTGATCTATTTACTCTATTTTGTAGTGGTTCGATTGATAAATTTATGTTATGATGGATAAATAAGACTCAATCTAAAAAAAGGCTCTTGTTTTCTTATAAATTGCTAATGGGTTTTGTTTTGTATTCCATTCTTTATATATAAATATATAAAACACACACACACACACACACACACACACACACACACACACACACACACACACACACACACAACACACCCCACTCATTCGACACTTCACATTGGATCTGCATAGATATTTTTCAAACCCTTATGCTTTTTGATTTGAATGCCATTATTTATTATTATATGATGTTGGAATTTTGAAAAAGAAGTTATTTGTTTTGTCTGATGGAATTTGATGATGTGGTATGCCATATTTTCACTTATAATGAATTTAGTTTATTGTACATTACCTAGATCTGACATATATGACCTATCTATCTTTTTTGAGAATGTCATAATATTTAGAGTGCCTTATCATTAACCATCTTGGTAGTTACTATTTGATTATTTTTCTCCATACCCTCGTATCAGTAACTCATTCCTAGACTAAATAAGTTGACTCCCCTATTGATTGATTTATCTTTTCATTACTTTATTTCTTCCTTATTCTATGACTTTGAATTTGTGTATATGTTCTTACTTCCTAAAATTTATAGATCACACTATACATAAATACACTAGAATAAACCTATAAAAACACATAAGAAAAAATATGAAAGAAATAAAATTATTAACTACATGGTGCTACTCAACACCAACTCATATTTTTAGCATGAGAGCATAGTTATCATTGGTGGTAAGGATAAAGCAGGCAACCATTTACTTGCCCTCATATAATGGTTCCCTTAAGGCCTATGAGCATAATGGTGCCTTTTTGTGACACCTCATGAATAAAATATGATTCTTTCCATCAAATGCACACTTTCCCTGGATGTGTCTAGAATCTAGTAGCATATAATAAAACTTTATTTTGTGGGTAAAAATCCTTTGATCATAGATTGTAATCATTACATGTTTTATGAATCTTTTTATTTATTTCCTACATCCACCCTGCTCTTTGTCTAATTTTTTCCATGCATGTTAGATCCAAAAATCTTACCCAAAGTGAATCTTCATCGCCCATCGCATGATCAAATCAATTCACACACTGGGCACTATGTATTCCATTAGAATTCCTATTTCCATTCCATATACCAACTAAAATTGGGTGAATCCCATTGCACTCTTGTAATTAGTAATATAGACCCACAAGATCATAAATATTTGATCTTCCTAGTCATCTCTCTGCACATTTCATATCTTGGTGAGCATATTTTCAAGGACTTTATTTGATTCTTCTACTTTTCATTAGCTTATGGGTGATAATCCATGATCTTATGGTGTGATATCATAAATTCATTTGTTAGAGTCTTGATAGTGCTATCAAGAAAGTGTGTGCCTCAGTCGTTGACTAACTTCATTGGACCATTACAATGATGATATACCTAGTTATAATGTTTTCATTAGCTATCTTTGGCATTGAAAATTAGTGTTGTCATAGATTATACCCATTTTAAAAATTAATCCATCACAATGATGATATAACTAGCATGAATTCACTTATTAGTTAGATTAATAAGCTCAAGAAAATCAACTCCACACTATTAAAATGGTTGCACTGCTAGCATCATGTTGAGAGGAATTTCATCTCATTTGTTTGGCTTTCGTACTCGCTAACAAACATCATAGTGTTTTATGACTATATGTGCATATTGAAACATAGTAGGCCACCACATACCCATTGGTAATATCTTTCTTATAGTAAATTATCATGTGAAGTGTCTTCCTATGACTCCTTAATGTGTTTTTCTAATAACTATGGTATTTCATGTTTCAAGGCTACTCTTCACAATACATCACCCTTACCCATATTTTATAGGATCCCATTTATAATAGAGGGAAAGGGGGAGTGGGGAGGGGGAGGGACAAAATAACTAGACCCTATATATGGAGAGAGGGTGGGAGAGGGCCTGATTTGATCTAATCTCTCGAGATGAGGGGGAGGGACTTGGGAGGGGAGGGGATAAGAACGATCATGCTGAATGGTAATGCCATTGAAATTAACTAATTTTTGTCTTTTTCTACATAATGCATAGGAAAAACCCCTTGTTCTATAAAATTGGTTATATATTCCATATTCTATATAATACTAAATACCTAGAACTTATGAGCATCTAGTGACTCATCCTATTACTCTTTTGGTTCTTCACCATTCCTTATTAACTAAGATGGTCTAGGATTAAATTTTATCTTCTTGGTTTGACATTAATATTATTTTGGAACTCTTGGAATAACATTAACCACATATATATTTATCATCCTAGCATGGGCTTATTCACAAGATATCGTAAAGCTTGATGGTCTGTATAGAATTCAAATGGTGTAGCCAAAAGATAATGCCTAAATTTTTGTAGTGCAATCACCATAGATAGATCTTCCCATTCTATAGTCATATATTTATTTTTATCCTTTGTAAGATTTTTTTGGGCAAAGTGAATGGGTTATCTAAAAACCCATCTTTGAATTGGGCCAACACCACTCCTACTGCAATATGTGAAGCATCCACATGAACGTGAAAGGGTTTGATCCAATTTATAAAAAATAATATTGGGCTTGTGATTAATATTTGATTCAAATCTATGAAGGTTGCATGACACCCAAGATTTTATGCGAACCTTGTATATTTGCATAATAATCTATCTAATGGGGTAGATATTACTACATATCTCCTAATGAACTTATAATAATACCTAGTGTGTCCCAATAATGATTGCACTTTAGTATAACTTATAGGACGTGGAAATCCCACAATGATTGTGATTTTAACTTGGTAAATCAAAATATCATTGTTGTATACTACATGACCCAATATAAAAACAAAAGGAGTAAATAATAAACACTTCTTCAAATTCAGAGCAATGAATCGAGCTTGCCATATTTCCAACATTAGTTGCAGCTTAAAAAAGATAATATTTGAATAAAGAAAACAAAACCCAATCATCTATATAAAATTTTAGGAAGTTATGTATAAATTCCTTAAATTTAATGACTATAGCTCTAAATAAAACAACTAGAGCATTTTTTGGGCCAAAAGGTGTTACCTTATATGCAAAAGAACCCCACTTTGTTACAAATGTGGTCATAGTTTGGTCTTATTTTATGATCACAATCTAGTGATATACACTAAATCCCTCTATGAAAGAGTATACTTAGTGCCCTATAAGTGAATCAATAACTTCATTAATGAAAGGAACTATAAAAGGATCATTTATGCAAGCATCATTCATAAAATTTTAATCACCATAGACTCAAATTTCTCTATATTTCTTGGGTTGAATGACCACCATACTTACCCAATCTAATTTATCTAGTAGATAGATAATCCTTGCTTCATGCATACGATCAATTTCATCCTTGAATTTGAGCTTCATTTTGGGGTTTATGCTATAGTGGTGATTTTTGATAGGCCATGTACACTCTTTGAGTTAGATGTGCATCTCTCTTAATGAGGGATCTAAAACCTTGAATTATGAAAACTTCATTAGAAATACATCTTGGAAATATTGTAGTAATGAGACTCCTTTTGAAATTTGCTAAGGTATCTACTGATCACCTAGGGCTGATAGTGTTGGTACAAGTTCTATACCAATGTTTTCCATTACATTGCATAATGGTTCTTGATATATATTCTTTATCCATTCTAGAATAGAGTATCACATCATCATTTCCCTTTCCTATTCCTAAATATTTAAGTTTTGTAGATGCATATCCTCTATTTTCTCTAAGATGTTAGCTTTGGGCTCTTCTATTTACCATTCAGGCTCAAAAAAACCTTGTACATCTAAATCTTTCTCATCATCACTAGATTATGCCAGGTCTATGTTATTAAAAATCCTATTACAATATTTCAACAAAAAATCTTCCTTATACTTATTGGCCTTGTATTGCTTAATAGTTTTGCTCAAGTTCTTAACTTCTTCTTCTTGTGATGTTTTATTTTGCACAATTATTATGTCTTCCTCTTGTTTGTGAAATAAAAATATTATCAAAATTTGGAGAAATTTCTTAACTATAGTGTTATCATATTCAAAAATAAATGTTTGTATAAAATCATACTGAACCTATGGCTAATTCTTACTCTCATGTTTGCACTCTTAGTACATATACCATGCTTGTGGTAGTGGTGTTAGAGTATGTTGAAACACATGACCTAGTACCTTAGTTCCACTCTCTATGAAGACCATATGCCAACATACCTATGAATGTGAAATTAAATATAGTGACCTTATTGGAATAATTTCCATTGATAAGAGATTGCATAAGCTACTTGAAACTAGGTTTGCCTCAATTCTTAGGCTTCTTCCCAATGCAATTGTTTGGAATGGTGAACTACCTACTATATTGGAACAAGACCTTTGAGTGCATATTTCAATGCATTAACTTAAATATATAAATTAATAACATGGTGCTCCAATATAGAAATGAATTTAACTAAATATTATTTTATGAAGTACTAGGGAAATTATTGTTTGATAGCAAAACTTATCCTCAATGTTCATATCTTGTGATCTCCCATGCCTAGTTCAACATGTAAGCATTTGAATCACCATTAACAAAAGATGTAGCTTCCTAGGGTAGAATAATTTCATCAGTAGGCTCTTTATAATCCATATCTATCGGGATCACCTAGTTTAATAGGTCCACCTTTGATCTTGTCAAAGATTGCTCTGATGGAGATTTGTACTCTTTTATTCAAAATTGTGGTGCTTTTTCTATGGTTTTCACAAGTTTATATGTTTATTTATTTATTAGGGGTAAAGATGAGGGGTTTGAAAGGCCCCATAGCCTTGAAAAATGGATAATAAAGATAAATATATACCAATTTACATGAAACACCTCTACCAGTGGCAATCATTTAAATATACAACATCAACAAAAATACTGAACACCAACAAACTACAAATAAAAAGTAGTCTAACACCAAGGCAGAGATAAACATGAGATTAAACCACACTAAATTGGATGAAACAAAAACATAGGAAACTTCAACAAAATGTCCAAAAACCTTCCTATAACCTTCAACCTTTTGCTTCTTGAGAGATTTACTTTTATTTTTTATTTTCTTAACTCTATGCCCTCCTAAATTTTGTTTGAAAACTATGGTTAGAATATGATTTATAAATTTTACCTTCTTCTGTGACCTTGGGATTATGATCATTTTAAAAATATTAATGAAAAAAACTTAACTATAAGATCTCATGAATTCCTTCAGCCACTTCTTTGGTTGTTTCCTTGATTTGGGTTTCTCTTTGATTGAGTCTTTATTTTTTGTTGTCCATTTCTACTTCAATGTTCTTTTTTGTGCTCTTAGTTTTTCTTCCACTTTTGCCAACCTCTAGATTTAGACCTTTGCTTTCTAGTCTTGGGGATTCTCTAAATTCCTTTTTATTAATTTCATGATCTCTCCCTCTTTCAATTTCTTAGCTTCTTTTGATTCCTTTCTACTCAAAATGATCCCAAGCACCTTAAGTCCTTCCTCCTTTTTGTTTTTTTCAATGTTTGTTTCATTTTTACTTACCATATCTAGGATACCAAAGCTCAACTTTATGGTAGTAAAGATATCCTTACTATTTGGTAGGTTCTCAAATTTTTCTAATCCTTCTTCCTCCTCCTCCTTAGTTCTTTAGTGACTATTCCTTTAAGGCCAACCACCTCTGACTTGCCAAAGATTTATTTTCTAGTGGAAAAGGGGCCCTTGCTAATTCATAAGATCACCTTGGGTACTTCTTAATTTTGATATTTAATGTCCCCTTCATTTCTTTCCTACTTTATTGTGTTTGGTTTCATTCTTTTGGTTCCCCCACTTTCTCTTTTCATTTACTCATCTAAATCATAACCTTGTTTTTACGGTGGCTATTGGGATTGTAACCAATGTTTTCACATTTAGTGTATATTTCCTTCGACCATTCATAAACAGTTTATTAGGTTCATACACCATAATTAGATATCAGATAAATGGAACACATGAAAATTATGTCTTAGGACACATTAATGCATAACCTGGTGAATATGAGTTTCCTTCTTAACTTGGTGACTATGTCTAAAACAACAAGTTGACCAATAACTTTGGCTATGCCTAGAAGTATTTACTTAACCCAATATTATAAGGGGACACCTGGTAATCTTAACTAGAGAGTGACCACTTTGAAAGTCTCCTTGAGTGAGTTGAAACCTGATTTTTAGTTCTTTAAGAAGTTGGCTTTCCCCAAAAACCATGAACTCTTTTGTAGAATGCTTAGGTAGTCCTCCTGGTTTAATAAGGAAAATAGGAAGAACTCATTAACCATAGCTAAAATTTATAGGTGGCCTTTTATCTTCCATTTCCTTGGGGTCCATTCTCTAACCATGCCAATATTGGGTCAATTCCCCATAAATTTCCCTATTAGGGAGTTTTCGAGCTTGAAAATTTCCCTTTCTAATATCTCATTAGGAATACATAAAGAAATTTCATCTTATTCTATTCATGGGTTTAATCCTTGTGTATTGAGAGTACATGGAATAGAGGATGACTTACCCAAAAAATACTCTACCCAGTACCTACCATCCTTTCTTTCTAAAATAACATATGACTAAACTTTCCCTTCCATATCATGATATATTATGTTACTTGTATTACAAGCTTCCTTTGATCCATCTGAGCTCTGGTCTAAAACTTCTACCTCTCCTTTTGTTGATCGATTCCATTACAAGCCCAACTAAAAATGAAATGTCAGGATGAGTATGAGTTAAATACATAAGACTCCCAACCATCTACTTGCACTAAGTAGGATCAAAAATAAGAGTAGTGTAAGTAGAAGTGAGAGTGACTCTAGATTAAAAAAGAGATGGACTTAGCTTGCAATCAACCATGAAAAAATGATAAATAATATCAAGGGTGTACTTCTGTTAACTCAAATGAATCCCTAAATTTGAATGAGAAATAGACAAACCAAGAAAGAAGTGCAAAATACCAAGATCTATCATATCAAATTTCACTGAAAGTGGCTGCTAAACACCCTGAATTTGAGAAGAGGAGCTCTCTGTGAGAAGTAGATCATCAATATACAAGACCAATATAGTCATGTCCTCTGCAACATACTAGATATATACTATTGGATTGAAATAGTGGTGAATAAATCTAGTAGAGAGAATAAAAAAATCCATCTTCTCATACCAATCTCAATGGACCTGTTTGAGATCGTAAAGAGACCTCATAAGTTGACAAACAAGAGAAGAATCATGAGAAAACCTAGTAGGCTACTCTATATAGATTTCCCCCTGTAAATATACATGTAAGAAGTCACTCTTAACATCCATTTGGTACACTGGATAACCTTGTGATGTAGCAAGATAAAGTATAACGTGCACATAATCCATCTTGGCAATGGGTGAAAAAGTCTTAGAGTAATCAATACCTTTAACTTGTGAGAAATCCTTTGCATTAAGGTGTGCCTTATACTTTCCAATGGACCCATCAACTGCATACTTGGTGAGATATATCTACTTGAACCTAACCAATTTTATTCCCTTAGGAAGAGATACCAAATCCCAAGTATGATTCTTCATCAAATAAGAATACTCATCTGTCATCACATCATCCCACTCTTGTATCCCATGAACTTATGAAAAATACTATGGATCCCTAGAGAATACTTGAAATAAAAGTCTAGTACTTGTAGAATGTGCATGATGATGTCTAGTGGGTGGAAGATCTTTTATAAAAGGTGCTACCTCAAAAACTATAGTATGAGCCCATAATGACATAGTGACAACATTAGTGGCAATAGGATCCTTAACATCTATAACCTCCTCAAGGGCCTCCTAAATTAGCTCTTCAAATAATGAATCCTCAAGAGTAGGTAAGGAATCAATAAAAGAAGAAGAATACATGAAATAAGATGAAGATTTATGAGAAGTGAAATGCTCATCAAATGATACATGTGTTTGAAAAAGAACATCATGATTATCAGGATCCAAAAGGTGATAGTATCTCATGTCCTTATAATACCGTATAAAGATAAAGGGTTTTCTCTTCTTATCTAATGCTTTCCTTTTTTTCTTTGGATAAACACCTAAGCATGATTCCTAAAGACTCTAAAAAATGAGACATTAGGCTTGGTTCTAGACCAAACCTCCTATGGAGTCAAATGATTTATGTAGTGTGAGATTATAAATGTAATTCATAGTTAACTACTTATGCCTAATAGATAGTAGGTAAATCCCATGCATGCATCATACAGTTAGTCATCTCCTTCAAAGTTCTATTCTTCCATTCTACTAAGCCATTATGTTGTGGAGTATGTGGAGCATAATGTTGGTGAATAATACCATGAGCTTCCAAAAAATTAGGGAACTCTCTACTGAAGTACTCTCCTCCATTATCAATACGAAGCTTCTTGATGTAACTAGAATATAATTTCTCAACCAAAGCCTTAAAAACTTTGAAGTGTGAAAAAATATCACTCTTTTACTTGAGAAAATAAACCCAAGTCTGCCTTGAGAAATTATCAATAAAAGTAATTTCATACTTAGCTCCATTTAAAGGAGTAGTAGGAAAGACCATCAAATCACTATACATAAGCTCAAGTGGTGAAGAAGCTGTCTTGGACATACCCTTAAGAAATAAATCTTGATGATTTTTACCTAATACACAACCAAGGGAAACTCCATCAAGATATAAAAATGTAAGTAGACCATAAACCATAATATGAGTGCTCAAATCCTTCAAGTATCTGTAATTAAGATGTCTGAATCTCTCATGCCAAAGCCTACTCTTAGAATCTGCATGAGAGACCAAACATGTCCCTATAGGAGGAGTATCATCAAAACCCTCATAGTAATAGAATCAAGAACTATGATCAATAACACCCTATGTAATGAGTGTGTGATGTTCTATCAGTGATTGAACTTAAACCCCCTGAGGTGTGAAAGTCACTATCTTACCCTGGATAAAATGATAAATCTAATAAACAAATAAAAAATTTATAATGATGTCAAGGACATATAGTGCATCATTGATGTGACCACCTTCAAGATGTATATAACCCTTTCCCTTAAAAAAATAAATAAAGAATCTCCAACCTTAATGTTGGAAGTATAACTCAAACCAAGAGATACAAAAGACTCCTTAGAAAAAGTCATGTGGCAAGAAGCACCATAATCTATGACCCAATTGTCTAAAATAGGTGACTGAGATCTCCCAACAACATTAAGTGCTTTGCATGTTCATTGGGTGGAGTGAAGATGGAAATCTTATGTTTTTTGACTGCATCCTCCAAGGATTGCATTCTCTTAAAACACCTAGATTCTTCATGACATAGTACCGCCATAAAAAGAGCATAAAAAGCTAGACTAATTATTAGATTTGGAAGATGACTTGGGTTTAGAGTTATTGGGTTTAGGGGCACTTTGAGATGGAGGAGTGTTCTTGGATTTACTCTCTAATTTTCCCTTACCCTTATGATTAGATGATACTAATGATTTTTGAGAGGTGAAAGACTCAAGGTGAGATAATTTGGATTCCTCTCTAGTAAGTCTTTCAAAAAACAAATCAAAATCAAGAATTTGAAATGTAGTACCTAAGGCATCCATGCTAGAGAAAAAAGTAGAATTAAAGATTTTGAATGGACCTTTCAACTTGGATAGAATCAGGTACACACTCTTTATCTTTCTTATCTCATCTACTACCCTTCAATTATGTCAACATATTTTTAAAGTTAGTGAGATAGCCTATAATAGAGGGAAAATATTTAGGATTGAGAGAAGTAATCTTGAATTTAGGCTACATGGATCTCATGTGATCTACTTTCCCAAATAAACCATTTAGTTTAGCCCATATTTTTAATGGAGAATCACATCCATCGAAATGAAATAAAATATTCTCACTCACATAACTCCCAATCAAACCCATACATTCTTAACATTTCCATTAGTGCTAAATTGTTTTATATTCTCTAGTGAACCGTGGTTGAACTTTATTCAATAGGGAACATAATCCTTTATGTTTAATGATTATTTCCATTCTAGGTCTCCATGTATGGTAATTATGTGTAGTTAAAGTCTCACATTCATCTAAAGGAAAAGAAGAATCCATGCTATCAAATCACCAAAGAGAAGAAAGAATGTAAAAGGGTGCACAAAAAGGCACCAATAAAATCCCCAAAAGATTTGTATTGAGCCCCCCTCCCCCCAAATTTATAACTTTATTAAATTATTGTATTTTAAAAATAAACAACACCAATAGATAGATAATTGAAAACCATGCACTTTTGAAACAAACTGAACTCAATTCTGAGTTATAGTTCAAAAGATATAAGCTTTACAAATTTCCATAAATGGGTCAAAAGTAATAATAACTACACTACAATCTTATTTTTGTTACCAAATTAGTAATGAACCTAGCCTTCCAACCACTCTTTTGAACCATAATTTCAACATAAACATTGTCACGCCCACCAAAGTGGAAAAATAATCTATCGGTGACCCCTATGCTCATGCAAATAAAAGATACTTCCTCTTAAAGTTAAAAATATAGCTATTAAAACAAATAATGAATAAATAGTGGTTTATGGGAGGATAAAAAATATATTACTATTGTCTTTATCCACTTGAATGTGAAGGAAGTTGGTGTGAGTAGAGAGATAGGATGCCAAAGTGAAACAAACCTGAACTCCAAATTCCAACTCCACCTCCCAGTTACAACACATAAAAAGAATGTAAAATGTCACCAAGAGGAGATAGAATGGTAGATTAGATGCTCAAATCTCCTTCCATACCCTGTAACACTCCTCTGATCTCCAAAATATGAACGTAAATCTATGATATCCTCCAATAAAGACCCTATAATGCCTGGCAGATGCTCCAAAAAAAGACACAAATTAGAAAGAAAAAAGGATGCCAAAGGGATATCAACTAAATTTGTAGACATAAAAAATCCAATGTAGTAGGCACTTAGTTCTCCTCCACAGTATGACATAATTGGGAATCACTTCATAGGTCAAAAAAGGATGCTGTCCATAGGAAAAAAATGCATATAATAAAAGGATGCTACCTAATTTAATGGATGGATATCTACCAAATTCTTAGACCTCTATGCAGTCCATAAAAGAAAGTTCACGTAGATAAAAAGGTGTAGATTGGTGACAAGAATGCTACCTAATTTAATGGATGGATCTCTGCCAAATTCTTAGACCTCTATGCAATCCATAAAAGAAAATCCACATAGATAAAAAGGTGTAGATTGGTGACAAGGAAGAGAATAGGACCTAGGAATATCTTCATGTAGACCTGAAAGCATTTCAACACACCAACAAATGATGCCAAAAACCCAACGCTTACCTACAAAGAAAAGACTTCTAATGCTCAATCTCCACTTGGGTATTTAATGCTCTAATTAACTTAGATCTTCCATGCTCCAATGCACTCATATCTTCCATGTTACAACACACTCAAATTTTCCATGCTCACCATGTTTCTGCTTTGCTCACCACACCAAATAGGCAGGACACCATAAGAATATAAAATAGATCTGAAATGATCTCCTTCATGAACATAAAAATAGATCTTAGTATATCACAAAGAATTTGAGATATACAAATAGATCTTTCAAATACAAAGGGGAAACCTAGATATATAAAATAAACAAATCTTTGTAGTAAATTTATCATAGAAATAGAGGTCTGAAACATTTTAAAACTCTGATACCATAATAGGAACAATGATTACATTTTTATAAGCCAAATATCTCAAGTGCTAACAACGCAAACATCACATCAAGTCTGATATACAAACAAGAGTTATATTATATAATATCCTAAATGAGACATGCAAGTACAATGGAGAGACATTGTATTAGTAGGCAAGGTAAAATAAGAAGTAAGCCTAACTAACCAATGTGGGACAAATCCACACAAAGGAAAAAATTAGGAAAATATAAAAAACTATGTAGAACCTAGTAAGCATGAGCAAATACTCTAACAATTATTTCCATTCCATAGTCTTTACTTCTATTCACTCACCTTTCCTCCATTATACTCCATTTAGATCTTCTACTTTTCCCTATTCTTGTCACTTCCTTGCCTACTTCTTGCCCCTTTACAATTTCAAAATTATTTCCATTTGCTTCCCCTCCACTTTGTTCCATGTTATTTCTAAGAACATTGTTTCATAGTTTTATATGTTAATTGCTCTATATTTTGAAATTTAGGAGTTGTCTGAGTATGTTGTGTGAATTTAATAAATCCCCTAGTTTGTAGAGCTTATGCTTTTGGTTTTAAAACAAAATTAAACTAACAGTTATCTCCATAGGCATATGGTGATGCAAGTTCCTTAGAAATGATATATGGTTTGATCTCATCTTTATTCAAAGGTATAAGTATGATCTTATCTCTTTGGTGTGCCTCTAGTTGATTATCTACTATATTAATGGTCATCGAACCATCATATGCCCACTTTTTCATGACCAACATTTGGTGGTGTGTTTCATCAATATCCATGTCAATAAATTCAAAATCACATCATAAACTAAGATTAAAAACTTTGATTTCTACTTCTTCTAGTCTCCCAATAGGGTATACTCTTCTATAATCTATGAGACTAATTATAATTGGTCTATAACTCAGTGTAATTCATCCAATGGCCTCCCATGTGGACCAAGGAATAATATTCACTATGTTTCCAAAATAAAAAATAATATTTGAGACTTCATACCCCACAAATTTAATATCCATTTGAGAATCCACATCCCATGGCTTCTTATTTTTCACATACCATACTACCCTTTCAATTCATTCCTAACACCATTTTGCATAGTCTAATATGTTATGTAACAAGTTGGTGATGTTTTGAAATATGTTCTCACTATACAAAGTGCTTACTGAATTTAGAAGGTATTCCAAGGTCATCACTACTCTATCTTTTTATACTATGCAAACAATTTTCATACATCTATGCATCTATGAATACCATATCTCCTTTAGAAGTATTTTGGTTTTGAATATTCTATAATAACTAAGCTACTTTAGAATTTAGAACCTTTTCCCTCACAGAGTCTAGATACTTGTCATATTGAACCTTTCTGATTAGGGGCTCCTATGGCATCTCTAAAGGTGGAAATCCTTTCTCTTTGTACTATTTGAGTGACAACATGTAAATATGCAGAATTTTTCACATGCACATTTAACATGTTCATATTGCACACTGGTTTCTCCTTTATTTATTTTTCAAGGATTGGACAATCCTGTATATAGTGCTAGCCTAACACTCTGTGGTAAACATAATATGTTTGTCACTGTGGATTGAAAAGATAATTTTGTACAATGTGATTATATTTGCTTTATAAAAAACAACTAAGAGGTTGTCTTCCCTACCTATTATCTTATTCATGACCTTGATATCCTCCTATGCACCCTCTTGAGTATCGACCTATAGAAACCCATCCTTATTGATGTTATCCTTCATATCATCTATATTTTATTTGATGGGAATTTGGATCTCATCTGGACTACTATGGTGGAGACTCAAAATTCTAGTTCTATTGATATTGTGGAGATGGAGGTCTCCATCCCATCTAGTACTTAGGTGATTTTAATGCCCATCCTATGATACCTTAAGTCTAATATTTAGGAGACTATGGAGATAAGTATTATGGAGATTGGGGCATTCAACCAAGAGCATACTAGTATCTGAAGTCATCTCCACATACAAGCCTAAAACTCCTAATTTCATATTTAGAATCTATTCTACATCTATGTAATGACATTTATGGTAATGTCCTCCTTTAGCTCCTAGATTGCTCTGTACTTCTTCTCATCATGATTATGTGATTTTTACAAAGGAAAATACATGCTATGTGGTTATTTCATGTATTATTATAAAAAATGACATTTAGTAGTGGGATGCCCCACTATGCAACATATCTCACAAAACTTTATCATTTTTATCTTAAGATAATCATTCTTATGATGACCCTCTTGTTAGGTTGTGGAGCTAAAAGCTTCACCAGGATGCAAACAGGAGAAGTTACGGAGGATGCAGAGTTGCAGGGAGTTGCAGAATCAGTTGCAGGAAAAACGGTGTCGGTCTGATCAACCGACGTCGGTCAGATAGCAAAGAGGAAGCAATCGGCGTCGATCACCAGTCGGCCGACATCGGTCATGGAGGAGCCGACGTCAGCAGCTTGTGCGAGAACATGCAGTTTGCATGATGAATCCAGGAGAGTCTATTTTGAGACTGTTAGTTTACATGTTGAAGGTTAGTCTTAATCTTGAGTTACGCATCTAATTATTGTAATTAGGTTAGTCTAATTATTGTAAACATGAGATCTATATATGGACTCATGGGCTGTATTGTAAACTTATAGCTAGTGAGTAAGAGAGCAATAAGCTCCTTCAGAGAGAAGAGAGTAATGGTGCGTTCCTCCTAGTGCCACAGTACCAAGGTGGGTACTGGATTGGAGAATCAGAAGGGTTCTTTGTGTGTGTATGATCTTGGTCAGCATGTGGGCATGACTTTCTATAGGAGATCTACAATAGTGAGTAAGGTCTAGTGATTTGCAGGTAGCAGTAGAGAGTAGGAGATCTACTTGGAGTATGGTTGTGTACTTGGTGAATTGGCAGCGTGTTACTGACTGGTTGGAGAGGTGAACATCAATTCTATATTGGAGTTGATTGTTGTGACCAAGAGAGAGAGGGAAGAAGGTCTTGAGGAGTGGAGAACGTTTGAGGTGGAGGAAGAAGTGGCATCTTCCTTATTATATATTCTTCTGAGTGATTATTAATACAATTGTGTATTGTCTCTTAATTCCTATGTTGTTTCATATTTCTAGTTATTTTATATTTCTGGTTAAATTTCGTGTTTAGTTGCTAATATGAGAAGTAATCATATGCGCTCTAATTAGTAGAGCAAGATCCTGACTAAGTAAGGATCAGAGCATGTTTATTGTTCTGTGGTTTCCCTTGACAAGTGGTATCAGAGCCTTGGTTGTAGGTTCAAGAGCTGATACCAACAAGTGGTATCAGAGCTTTTGGTTGGGTTGACTAACAGGTTGTTTCAGATCTGGTAGTGTTTTTGATTACAGGTCACTCACAGGGGTTTCAGATTGAGTGGGAGTATAGCAATGGCAGAAGAAAGTAAGCTACGAATGGAGAAACTGAATAGCACAAATGGTCTGATTGATGGAAAGAAAGAGCAGGTAAAAAGAGATCGTTGGTCGATAGAAGATCAGCTTATGGAAGCATATGTTGTAGGTAATATTGCATAGGATGTTCTGGATAAAGTGGAATCTTTGTTTACAGATTCTTTTGCCTCTTTCCATGCAGCCCGAAATAGAGCATCCTTTCATGGGTATGTCTTTGGAGACCTTGGAGAGACTTATTTAGGGGTTAGAGAGCCTTGTCAGATGATTGACGAAGGGGAAGTGAAGCTGAAATTGTAGGAGGATGACACACAGTGGTTGAAGGAAGTCATGCAGGTACCAATCTTGGAGATGAGTCTAATTTCTTTAGGAAATTTGGGTGATGAGAGATGCACTGTAACTCTCATAGTGGATACACTTGAATTAGATGGTGGTAAGAAAGTAGGTATCCTTTATCTATCTACTTATATCACTGATTCACCTTCTGTTGCAGAGATGTGGTTTCATAGGCTTGGTCACATATGTAGAAGGAGAATGCAGGTTTTGAAGCGGAAGTCAGATGTCTTTGACAAGCTAAAGAACTAGAAAGCCTTGGTGTTCATAGAGGAGATGACAGACAGAGATCAGGTGAGAAAACTAAATTATTCTGAGCATAACAGGGTTGATTTGATTAGGATTTTGATCCATGGAGAGCTTGTGGGTAAAAAGTTATCACTCACAGACGAACACAGGTACCGGCATCGATCAAAAAGTAACCGACGTCGGCAACATGAAGACCGACGTTGGTCATGAAGGAACCGATGTCGGTAGGAGAGATGCCGATGTCGGCCAGGGATACGACGTCGATAGTCAGGGTCAGTACAGGGAGCCGACATCGGTCGAGAGCAGACTGGGAGATGGTCGAGATCGGTCACTGGTACGGATAGTGGGCAGACATCAAATCTCAAATGCTCATGTTGAGGTCAGAAAGGGTAAGTGAACCTCATATTCATTGTTCACCTTCTTTATATTGCTTATTGATGGTCAAGAACCAGGAAGATGGAAGAAGCAATGCAGGTAGAATCTAGATACAGTGGGAGCTTGGCATGGATGAGGAGTGTGAGTCCTTGAAGAAGAACCAAACAGGTATTTGTTGGTAGAGTTGTCAGCTGGAAGTAAGCACTGAGAGATGGAATGGATTCCCAAGTTAAAGAAGAGAGTGGATGTATACAAGAGACAGAAGGCCAAGGCATATGGTCTTGAAGAAGCTACAAGACAGTGGTACACGTTTTAACAAGTGGATGACTAAGCATGGCTTCAGTCAATGTCAGTGTAACTATTGTGGTTTTATCTTACCAGGTAGATGATGTTCACAACATTATCTTGTTACTGTATGTGGGTGATTTACTAGTAGGTTTGTACATACAGGTATTTGCTGAGCTAAGGGTAAGGTTAGTTCAGAGGTGTGTCATGAAGAATTTGAAGCAGCAAAATTTTTTGGCATAAGAGACATGGAGATTTGATCTCCAGTGGGAGCTGATGTGAAGATGGTGTTGGTGGGGTTCATGATGCAGGTTGCAGAATCAGAAAGCACACCAAGGGCTGGACAGTTCAAGCTTAGCTTGAAACAGGGTTTGAAATCACATGAGGTCTAATGCAGACCTAAGTTGTTTTCCCAAGCAGTGGGGGTTGTCAGAAAGTTTGGAGCCAATTCGAGGAAGGAGTACTGGAGAGCAATTCAGTGGGACTAGCAGCATGGATTCTTGTTATGTAGGGTCAAGTTCTTCACTTCATGGATATGTAGGTTCAGATATGGCAGGTTACTTTGATGACAGGTGTAGCATCATAGGTTGTGTGGTGGTTAGTCTTCAGGGTTGATCTTGAAGAGGAATACAAGCCAGGGAATAATTTAGATGGTGTACAAGTACAGGTACAAGTGCAGCTATTTATTCTCCAAGTGGGAGATTGTTAGGTTGTAGAGCTAAAAGCTTCACCAGGATGCAAACAGGAGAAGTTACGGAGGATGCAGAGTTGTGGGGAGTTGCAGAATTAGTTGTAGGAAAAATGGCATCTGTCTGATCAACTGACGTCGGTCAGATAGCAAAGAGGAAGCAACCGACATCGGTCACCAGTCGACCGACATCGATCATGGAGGAGCCGACGTCGGCAGCCTGTGCGAGAACAGGCAGTTTGCATGATGAATCTAAAAGAGTCTATTTTGAGACTGTTAGTTTGCATGTTGAAGGCTAGTCTTAGTCTTGAGTTGCATGTCTAATTATTGTAATTAGGTTAGTCTAATTATTGTAAACATGAGATATATATATGGACTCATGGGATGTATTGTAAACTTATAGCTAGTGAGTAAGAGAGCAATAAGCTCCTTCAGAGAGAAGAGAGTAATAGTGCGTTCCTCCTAGTGCCACAGTACCAAGGTGGGTACTGGATTGGAGAATCAGAAGGGTTCTTCGTGTGTGTATGATCTTGGTCAGCATGTGGGCATGACTTTCTATAAGAGATCTACAATGGTGAGTAAGGTCTAGTGATTTGCAGGTAGCAGTAGAGAGCAGGAGATCTACTTGGAGTACGGTTGTGTACTTGGTGAACTGGCAGCATGTTACTGACTGGTTGGAGAGGTGAACATCAATTCTGTATTGGAGCTGATTGTTGTGACCAAGAGAGAGAGGGAAGAAGGTCTTGAGGAGTGGCGAACCTTTGAGGTGGAGGAAGAAGTGGCATCTTCCTTATTGTATATTCTTCTGAGTGATTATTAATACAATTGTGTATTGTCTCTCAATTCTTGTGTTGTTTCATATTTCTAGTTACTTTATATTTCTGGTTAAATTCCGTGTTTAGTTGCTAATACGAGAAGTAATCATATGTGCTCTAATTGGTAGAGCAAGATCCCGACTAAGTAGGGATCAGAGCATGTTTATTGTTCTGTGGTTTCCCCTGACACCTCGTGAATACACTCCATACACCATATAGATAATTTGAGTTTATTGATCTTGTGTAATTCATCCATTTAATCCATGGAAATATATATATTAGTGTTTGTACTTTTATTAGGCTATAAATTTTCTCCATAGTCTTCTATTTGTTGGACTTGAATCACAACTAATCGAGCATCAACTTTATTAGACAAATACCTTTGTGTGATTGGAAACCAAATTTTAGATCATAGTCCTTTGACAAAACTTATAGTGTTGTTTGTGTCTATGAACTAAAAACTTACTCAGTTAATATCATTTGAGAATATATGATCATAATCTTAGACTATTTCACCTATATTCTATTGAATTTCATTTAGATCTTGGATGGTTTGGTTTGCACATTTTTGCAGTTTTATATTCCCCAATCAATTTATTCTTGACATATTACATACCCATTGTAGTTGGGTTATTTTTGTATATGAATTCAAAATCTATACATATTAGAGATCCTATAAGCTCACACTTATTCACATAATTAGTTGTAACACCTTTAGCCTACCATTTCATTTCATTTCATAGGTCAACAAGTACAGTTCAAGATTAGTGGAACCATCATAAGGTGTGATAGTTATATTTTTCTTGGATTTAAAGCCATGTTTCCTATGATTACTCTTGAAACCATTGGTTGATTTGGAATGGACTTTAATGGTGTCTTAGGATTTGATGTAGCTACCTTCAAAGTGCTAGTATTATTCTTTTCTACCAATTTATGTGTTTCTGCACTTATCTTTCCTAATTTAACTATAAACTCATCAAACCACGTAGTATGTCTCTCAAGGTTTTCACTACTTAATATTGTTAACAAATTAGGCATGGGGGATGTGTCCCCTTGTAATGAATAATTCATGTTTGAAGTACTTTCCTCACTTAAACTCTAACTTCACTTTAATCTGTGACTTTTCATCAATTCTTAAGGAAATTTCCCGTCTCTAAACAATATCCTCCCTATAACTACTTCCTAAAGCTACCCTCTATCTTCTCCAGTTGCTTCATTACAACCACTCCAAATTCTCTTTATTTTATTTTATCTAATTATTTTCCTCATCTTGCATGTTTCATTTGATCTCTTTAGTGCCCTTATTTCCTTTGGTATTTTGATTTCCCCTTCTCCACAATATCCAATTTCTCTTCGAGGTCTCTTTCCTCCCACACTCTTCAAAATGTATACTCTCCTTTAAATTGAAGTTATATGAGGATAATTATATTTATTCCTATGATTTTGTTGTTGTAGTTCTCTTTTAAACCCCAAAATTATATTATTAATCTTGTTTTCTACATCTTCCATCTTCTAGAATCAGGTCCAAGTTCCTCCTTTCAACTACTCATTATTCATTCCCTTCAGTCCGCATCTTCATAGTGTTTAAAATAACACTCCATATCGACTTGTATTAACACCATGGCCTTCTCCACAAATAACATCTTTAGAATTGGTAGTCACTATAGAAATTTTCCTTTGACTCCTGTTACAAATAGGTCTTGCACAAATTCAAACACAATGTACCTTTGCACAAAAAGTTTAGTGATATATTTGTTAATAGTGTTTTTTATCAAATGATCTATCAGACATGCCCACTTAGTGTGTAGGTTTCATAGTCTTTCTACCTTTTCTCTAGTCTAGACAAAGTTTTCTTTCTCTCTGAATCTAAAACAATAATATTTTAGTCTTAAAAACTAGGGAGCTAACAATTCATGTAAATAAAAAATTCATACATTTCACCATGAATATGCTCAGTTATGATATTATTCATTGTGATTACAATTAATCTAGCCTCTTCTTCTATTTATTTTTGAATTATGCCATCCAAAAATTTATCTATATCCCTTTGAATTGATATCTATTTCAACATGTTTTGCAACATCCATGCTTACCACACCATTGTTAACAGAGGTTCCAAGAAGTTCCCATCAGAACATGTTAAGGATTATTTTGTGTGAAGTCAAATATAGGATCAAAATGCATGCAGGGATAGGGAAATTAAATTTAAACTTTTCATTTATTTCATTCATTCCTAGTGTATATTCATTAAAACCCAGGGTAATAAATAAAATAGGCATATCATTACAAATCGATCACACAATTTCAAACATAACAAAGAGATGAATGCACAAAGAAAAATACATAGAATAATTTCATTCTAACAATTAACTGCTCTATATTATCTCACAATAGAAACTCTTTTCCTTTACAACTTTCTAATATTTATAGAGCAAGAAGAATCTAATGCTTCACATTCCTATCATTTTGTTTCTTTCCTAAATGAGTCTTTACGTATTCCACAAACTTTTGATATAAAATTTGAGGTGAACACATAAAAATTACATAAATTATACAAATTATGACACATAGCACACTTTTCATTCATACATACTCTATGATTTTATACTTCAAAGTCTACTACCAACAACAATATATACGATGCATTAAAATTTATACACGATATTGTTATAAATATTTATTTTATTAATTAACTTGAATATATACCAAGTAAAAATATTAAATATGTTTCAAGTTAACTCTATTTTTATTTTTATTGCTTTATTTACCATAGCATAAAATATTATATTTTAATAACCAAATAATTTATTTGAAACCTAATATGATGTTATCTAATAACATATTAACAATAATGTAAAGTTATTGTACTTGATATTTATGTTTTATCAAAATTTGGGCAACTAGGAGATATATTACCTAAATTAGATAAACTAATGTGCAAAATCAAACTATTAAAAATATATAATAAATGACACACCTGATTTTGTAAATTTTTTATAATTTGTAACTTATTAAATATAGATAGTGTAAGAGATAAAAATATAAAACCTAGCTGGAAAACTGATTTTAGGATCTTAGACTAAGATGATAATTATGTGACAGTGTGTGAACCTAAAATAGGAGCTGGTTGAATTATTAAATAGAAGCATTAGAACTGGATAGGGTAGGGGTGCATTGTAGTCCATATGGAGCTTTGTTGTTTGGTAGTGATAAGATTTTTGGGTTCTATGCACCCATGCTTATTTATTCTGCATACTATATAAGAGCTTCTGATTCGATTCTATGACCATCGTGTAATTGATTTTCAATAAAAATGATCACTTAATTAGTGAGAATAAAAATCTAAATCATGTTATAAAAATGGTTCAGTGGTTGAAGTTACCTACACACCCCCTATGTTGAATGTTATGTACATACCAATACTCTGAAGAGGGATCAAACTCCATTTAGTTCTCCCTTGTTATGAAGGTGTGTGAAAATATGGCATAATATGCTAATTGATGGTGAAATTATAATGTTATTTGGTACTTAAACCATGAATTGTGACCTTGGAGATATATTCAAACTTTATCTCAGGGATATTAGGATTGTATGTAATCGTAATTGGGAGAAACAGGGAATTTTATTTCAATGTGAAATTTGAATTCTAATGATTTTCTACATGGAATTTTTTGTCACTAAATATTTCACCCTAGAGATGGTTTTTTAATCCTAATCTAATATTTAGTCAATATGGGATTACCTTCGAGGCCTGTCGATTGCCTATTGCAGAGGTAAACCTCTAGGTTTAAGGGCTAGATCCCTAGATTTCTCTTTACTTGATTTTCACCTACACTGCTTACTTTATTAGATGAAAAGGGATAGAAGTAAACCTGAAATTAAACTAATCTAATGAGGTGATACACCAAAATTATATCTAGTAGACTACCATACACTTGCACTAAGAAACATGACACCATAATACTAGTCTCAACATCTTAGATTGCTCTAACATAAGTATTTCAAACATGGAGGTGATATGCATTTTAATACTCAAGGTGAGTGAAATAGAGGTCAGATTATAGACACCAAGGCTACCCATTACACTTAAATATATAAAAATTCACTAGCTACACTTCATGTGACTTGTTAGAGAGATGACTACTTGCACCAAACATGAAAGGGTAAAGAGAAGGCAAGGATAAATACTTATCACTAGACACTTCACCATGAACCACCTCACACACTTAGAAAATAAAGTCATGAAATAAAAACCAGATTACCAATCATTATTTCAAATATAAATACAATATTCAAACCAAAAAGGATTTACCATACCAGGTGTGGATTCGATTACTAAAGCCAAAACAACTTGCATTTATAAAACATGTGAGAAGAGAGATAAGAAGGGAAGTGGAAAGGTCACAAAGACAAATGTCAAGATGTGAGAACTAGTTACATTATAGGAGAATGAAGTGGAGAATAGACCATGAATGTATTATTGGACAGGTTTCCATCTAAAGCATGAAAAACTCTTCAAACTAGCGTAGAGACCTCAAAATCAGCCCTCTTAAAATTGCCTTCATGATGAAGCATATTTTGACCACTTTAAATTGAAGTAACAAGACTTGACACATATTAAATATATTAGGGATATTATAAACAATATATGATAGTCATCAGATGCCTCCCTAACTTCTAGCCTTGTTTATGACACTTGTATTCATTGTTTGCAGTCACTCATTAGTCTTCTAGGCATCATTCTTCACATTTGTCATCAATGTGGCATTTAGTTGATAAATTAAATATATGGAATAGGTGTTAGGACACCTATAAAAGGTCCCTCTATCTTTTAATCCATTATTTAAACTCTAAAAAGATCCAAAAACAAACTTCTCCTCTTCTCACTAGGCAATCACTTATCATTTTCACTATCTATCTAAGACTGCCTATGATAAATGGTGTATAAGAGGGAATTTAATTCATACATATGGTTATAAATGATCATAATAAGTTTGAATAAGTCCATGCAAACCTCCCCCAATGATTCTCATTCCTAAGTTCCCTTCTACACCTGTAGAGCACTCAAAAAGTTATAAAAAGCCCTATGTTAGGCTTGTCCGTATAAGTGATAGAACATAAAAAGTGTATGAGAAAGAGAATGGGAGAGTATTAAATAATTAAAAAACATTTACATGGACAACTGACCTCTTTTGGATGCATCTCTAATCATCTTTTCTTCATTGGGTTTGAACAAGGGTTTTAGAAGGTTTTGGTTCTTAACAATAGTTCATAAAATCTTGACATCCAAACCCTGGACTAATTACAAAAATATTGAGTCTAATACCCTCCCCAAATACCTATATCTGATTGAGTTCTCATTCTTGGTATCCATATAGATATAAGCACTTGAAGTTGGCCTATCAATATTTCTTATGCATTTTGGGTACCCTTGTCATGGTTTTAGGTCAAGCTGACCACTCTGTGTTGTTCCTATACAACCCAATGGTTCTGATCAACCTTATATCTCTCATTTAAATATGTCAAGTGTATTAATAAGATTATTTGGTCATTTGAATCAAGCTAGAGGCCATTAGGTATAGGCTTGGTTCTAGGCCTAATAGGCCTGACTGCACCCTTTGAGACTTTAACCACCTGTGAGTGCCTCTTAGGATTGTAGGTGATTACTCAAAAAATTTCACCTATAATTAAACTCTTTACATAATTTCAAAATGTCTTAAGACTTTTCATTTGATCCTTCCAACATTCACATAGTAAACCTGCAGTCTTTGATTTGACTGGGAGTACCCTTTATCTGAGGCAAAATAGAGGTCATCTACCTAGTTTTCCTTGCAAAAGTGAATAGAATAGGTCTTGATTAAATTATGTACCAAATAAAAAGGATATATCACTTATATAGATCTCTAATGCTTCAAATCTTAAAGATAGACTTATGGGATTGACTATGTAGGTTTGACAGGGTTTTGAGAAACTTCAAGACTGTGGCTATAGATTGGTGCTCCTACTCTATTTTATCCATATAAGAAACTCATGATATAGGACCTAAAAATGTGAGAGTGGTCTTGGAATGTTTTCCATCTTACATCTCTTCCACTTTATCAAGCTCACATCTCTCCATTTGTATGAGTTAGTCTATCTACTATAGCAAACTGTAGGTGGTTATCTTAGTAGAGATTGGAGGTTTCATGTAGGTGATGTTCATGTTTAGACATGGTGTTGCATTTATAGGTTCTTATTGAAGTCATAAATATTATCTCACACTTGTTTTAACTCATCCCATGTTAGTAGACATGTGTTTACACTCAAATTACCTACTCCTAATATACTATGAGTCTATAGTTAAACTATAGGTGACATTTTGAGAGAAAAAAAAGGATTCTTGTAGGTGTCCTTTAGGGATAAGTACCATCTCTCTCTACCTTGGCTCCATCTTGAAGGTTATTAGTTCATTTCCAACATGAGTGAATATATATGTCTGTAAGGTTTATTTCTAGTCTCTTAGTATCAACACTGTGGGTCTACAGTCAGACTGTAGATGCTCCATTTGGGAAACCATGGGATTCTTGTAGATCATATGTTCCTTGACACTAGATTTCACCTTCTTTGATCCTTATTGAGGTTAATCAAAACATTCCATACCTATACGAGTTCATTTCATTCCATTGAGACCATAGTTTTACTCAATACTATAGGTCACTATTGTGTTGTTGGATCATTTTAGCTTAAAGCACTATAACTTACTACAAATTTTTAGTGTGAATTAAACTGAGTTGAAATCACTTAACCATCACCTTGTTTTGATCAAATAACTTTCTCTTTATGTCAAGACACTATTTTGAAGCTTGGGATACATGAGAGAAACCATAATACCTATCCATTCCTCAATACACTCTACCATGAGATGACTCTTTGTGAGGAAGGATCCCCTTTTCAGAGAGATTAAGGTAACCTATCTCTCTTAAAAATTTCAAACTATGAACATAGATTCAAGTCTACTTGCAGTAGAATGGCTTAACCATTATCACAATGGTCCTCGAAATGTCCTCAGACTTGATTTAAGGTCTCAATGAGTTCAAACATCTCCATTTCAACATTGCTCTACCTTCTTGGATTAAACTCAAGCTGTTATAGGCTGCCTAGAGGTGTTATATCCTTTGAATTGTATGTGTCAAATTGGTTATCATAACTAATCTCTAACCTTTGGAATAAATCAATCTCATTTTTCCACCTTAATAGACTTATATCAAAATTTAAACCTTCTTATCACTTCAATATGACTAATCAAGACCTAATCTCACCTAACTTTAGGTGATTGTTGTAGGAAACCTGACTGTGTTCATGTGTTAAGCCTTACATATCTAACTATGGCTAGTCTTGAGACTAAACCTCAAATAAGAACTGATCACCATGCTAAGATGGATTGGAAATAATATATCTCCTCTATTTTGAATACCAATATAGGAAGATAAACTTAGAAATTGGTGGAAATAATGTCTGTAGACTGTAATGGAATCTCCTACTAGCAAGATGAGGTAGTCCTACTCATTATTTGACCTCTACACATACAAATACACTAAGAATCATATGATAAGGATGGTCACGCTCTCTAAAACCACATAAACCACTTGATTTGCATAGAATGATCCAAACAAATAAGAATATTGAAGGCTATGGGGATGTACAAGCAGAAAAGAGGAGCTAACACTCTTAGAAATGGTTCATAGAGCACAATCATCAATAATCTAACTATTTCCATGAAGTTGGAATAAAAAAAATTATTATCACCCACCAAAATAATTTGCTCTGACTCACATCCTCATGGATGTACCAAGCTAAAATTGATTAACCATTTAGCTTATCCAAGAGAATGATAGGAAAGATAGAATGGTTTTGATCAATTTTAAACCTATCAAAGCTAGTTGAGCATGGAAATGAACTAAGGGGATATCAAGAGACACTCCTAAATTTCTCCCATATGCCAAATTACTGTATAGGATGTACAACTACCTAAAACTACATGAAACTACCTGATCTTATTATTTTCAATATTTCACCTATAGTTTGTCAGTCTCAAAATAGTTTCCCTGACATGTTCTAGCATATGGGACATTAGACTACACTTGGACACACTTGTATTCTTATGGAAACCATACAATTTATTTAAATGACTCAAAATGTGACCTTAGAATGAATTAGGACTAAGACAAATATGATATGGATAAAACATAATGTTGACCTCATTAAGACCATGGTACACATTTTACACCCTAAAAGACCCCTATGACAAGTTTGACTATATAGGGGGTTGACCTAATTTGAATTATGGTCAAATTAGTCAACATAATCCTCTTATGTGTAAAATGACTTGAAATGTGTTTATATAGTGATATTTTAGGAATTCATTCAGGTAGGGCTTATTAAAACTCATTGATTGAACTTTAGATGACTTTAATGATAAAACAAAAAATATTTATTAGTTGGTAGGAGGACAAATTATAAGGACTTGGACAATAATAAGGTGTGTTGTAGTCTAAATGGGATACTCCTATCTAAAAGGTGGAAACAACTAATCCAAGGGCATGAAACAATCTAATTATGGGCCTAGACTACTAAACAAGTTGGACAGATGTGTCCTGGGGTGACTTGAAGTCTTTTCAATGGTGGATCACCATGCAAAATGTGAAATAAATTTATCAAAAGTCCCTAGGATAGGGAACATTATTATTGTGTTAAAAGGATGATCATAAGTACATAAGTTTAGCTTAAATATTAATTTATGTGACTAAATTAACTCCCATTTTTATTCTAGCAATGTAGCAAAGCAAGAGTACTAGAGTAAAAAGAAAAAGGGTGTGCACCTAAACTTACATGTGAAGTGTAGTCTCGAATATAGGCCACAATGTTGAACTATGTTTCATTCAAACTTGAAATGAAGCATGTATAAAATTAGTCTTTACTTAAGATGGAAATGAATAATAAAAAATAAGAAATATGAGATCTAATGAGGAATGAATACACTTGATTGGGTATGTAAACCATTATGTTTTTTAGTGAAATACTGATGCAACACTAGTGATTGTAGAAGGTAGGGCCCTTGGAAGTTTCATTTGCATTAAAATTCTTGGATTGGACTATGCATGCCCTAATTCTCATTAATTAGGAGAGTGTGATTAAGAACTCAATGCATACTTGACTCCATTATTGCATACCCATGGAAGTGAATAACTTGAAATCCATGTATGAATCCCAATAGAATGTTATGGTGTGAAATTGGTGAAAAATGGATGAACTAAATGTTATAGATGGAATAGGTTCATTTCTGGGAAAAAATGGTGCAAAATTGGTGTAAGTAGTTTCTATAATATAAGTCTAGTGTATATAGTGTGGAGAATGACAAGTATTATCATTAATCTACGTAATTGTTGAAAAACTAAGCAAGGAGGAATCCATATGTTGTGCACATGCACCCAATATGATATTTGGTGTATATAGATTCTGAGACTAAGTAAAAAAAATGAAAATTTGAGTAAAACCTATGGATTAACCTAGAATAAATGTCATGCATGATTCCCCCAAACAGAGAAAACTTGAATAAATTATTAGAACTAGGACTGTAAATTTATTGTAAGTTGATATGATCTGTCTAATATTTTGATAAGTTTTGAAAGTAATTTTTTTCTGGGCTCTAGGATAATAGCACCTAGTTTGGACAATATCAGAGTGTATTGCTATCCATTTGCAGTGCTCCTATCCAAATTGATTTTTTGAGTGATTATGATCCAATGTATAAGTACTATCAATTTATACCTATGTAATATTTTTGTCTATCTGTGCACTAGAAAGAGTGGGTCTAGTCTCTAAGATAAAACATTATATGCCCCCTCTTCTAAGCTAAGTTTTTATGCATGCACAATAACTTAACTAAAAAAAATTAATGTGAGATATGAAAAATACATAAATATGAGTAGTAGTGATAAAATGGTGGAGCATGAAATCATGATATAGATAAACTAAGTATAATAGTAATGTGATATGCATTTTAAAACAAACATACATAGTGTGAATGCAAAGATAGATGTTAAAAATTAACTACATAGGTAAGTGATAAAAAATGAGTATGAAATTTGAATATAACTACTTGGGGAGAGATGCATGATATCCATGATGGAATTAAATCTAAGAGGATGCATGATGTCCATTATGGCATCAAGATCTAAGAAAATTGAGTAAACAATCAAGTGTCATGACTATGACTCACAAATACAAAGTACACACAAAGTATAAAAGGCATGAAAATAGAAGAAAAAGGTTCCACATACAAGGGACATGTTCAAATGTCACTCACATGCATAGAAGCATATACAAAGACATGTTCAAATGTCTGCACATGCATAAAATCAAAGAATGAAGGCTTATATCCACACACAATGACATATTTAAATGTCCTCAATTAAAATCAATACACACAAGGACATGTTCAAATGCCCTCACACACATAGAATTAGAAAAATGAAGGATTAGATCCACACATGCAATGACATATTCAAATGTACTCAAATGAAGAAACATGCACAAAACATGAAGTAGGAAAATAAACATGAAAGTATGCATGGATATGTAGCTGATCAACATAAGTATTTTGAAACAAAAGTAGGATTAGTAAATTAGATAGCTGATAGTATATCAATTGTTCATAAATGAGAAATATTGATAAATGTAATATGATAAAAGAACTGAGCTATGATCAATAAAGGAAAACCATAAAAGGATAAAACCTGCGTATGAGATGCCCTAAGTGAGCTTGCTAATGTGTATACATACTATAGGAATACTGTGTGTGGTCTAAAACTAATTAATGATAGTCTAATCTCACTGGGACAACATCGAGAGAACATGACAATAGAGAAGGGTGATCCTATCCAATAAGATGTAGTTTGAATGTAGTTTTTGAGTGTGTGACAATGAAATCACCTACAACTAGGTCTAAAAATGGTATCCTATATGATTTGTATTCGCTCATGTACACTTGTGAAACATATATGATATAAATTATCAAAAAAAAAGTATTGAATATCTATGCACAAATTAACTATTGTAGAATGAAACCAAACATATGCATGCATAGGTCCTAGTTTTATATTTTTGTATTTTGAAAATTTGTGTAAATTGAAAAAATATGATAATTTACAAATAAAGTAAGCACATTCAATGAATGTGGATAATCAAAAGGTGGATCTAGTGGAAGGTTTTTGAGGTTTGGGTACTATATAGAAGTGGTCAATGTAGACACTTCATTTTAATCACTTCTGTGTCTAAACTAAAATTAGAATGATTTTCTACAATCACATGAAAATTTAACTAAAAATTGATCTGCACAACTATTGATTTAATTTAAATTTACTATAAAACATTCCTAATCAAGGTAATGTATTGTATTACAATATTTAATTCAAAATCATCAGCTTGAATCAAATCAATCCTTTGCAAGTGTTATTATAGGATAATTAAAAGAATATTTGATTGGAAAAAGAACATTAAAAAGGTCACATTATTTTAATTATCAATTAATCACCTTGATTAATTAGCTAAACATTCCTCTAATATAAAGTTCCATGGATTTAGAATTATAATTTTTTCTAAAAATAAATTGTACTACTAACTCACTTTAATGACATCACAAAGGCAAGTTAATGGAATGGAGTGTGGGCTAGGTGACCTCTTACATGGCCACTTACACACACATTTACACCTATTACAGAGCCTCTTACACACTCATGTTTCACATAAATTGGTTGATTCATCATGTCCTTAGCTTTACCTAGAAATAAATGATATTAAATGCAAAAAAATACTAGGGATGAACCTACTTATACTCTCAAACCTAGTCACTAAGGTGCCTCTAGAGCTCAAATATTCAATAGGAGAGGGTAACAATTACTAGATTTTTCCCCTAGGGGTGAATATATAGCTTGAATTTCTACCCCCTTTTACTCTCCATCTTCAATATGTTCTTCCTTGGAGTCCCATTTTTTGGCTCCCTTAACCAATTTTTTTTCCATTTTCTTATATGTTCTTATTTTTTGACCTCTTTACCTACAAATTGTGTCTTTTCTACATTTTTGAGGGACCATCCAATTTTATCATTTTTTAACCACTCCCTCAAGGGGGCATCCAGGGCTTATCAAGTGCCCTTTGGGGCATCAATTTGAGTCCATTAGCCCCTAAAACTAGTAAAGCATGAACACATCATTTTTTAATATTAAGAAAATTCTTCTTGATGATTTTTTGATTATTTAAAAAGACATTACTATGCCTTGTGTTTTGTAACACCTTCTTACACAAGGGTAAAATGTAAACACTTCATTTTAACCACTTCCATATCTAAACTACAATCAAAATGACTTTCTATAATCACACTACATTTATGATCACTAGATGTTTTATTACTGGTAAGTAGGCACATATTATTGAGGAGTATAAACCCTATCAGGGGCAATGTTAGTTTAATATGCAATAAGGTGTGTTATATAGTATGAAATACTTTTCTCATGTTACCAAAGTGATCAGTAGGCTAGGGCAACCCAAAAATAGGCACATGGTTGTATCAAGTTATGCATTGGTACCTCAAGTTATTTGGGCTTATGGAGGTGGTCTATTAGATGCAAGAGATACAATAACATATGTGGCATGGTGGGTCTAGTTTTTATTTGAGAGATTAAATGTACCCTAGGGTGTCCTAAGACATAGGATATCAATATGAGTAATGTACATAGTGAGATAGGGAAAAGAACAGGGTCAAGACTAGGCATAAATGGATGTAAACTTAAAGGGTGATGGCAAGGACATAGAGGTTAAGTCTAGGGACATAGATATTGAGGGCTTGGACATGGAGATTGAGGTTGGGGTTAGTAGGCTGAACCCAGGGCTAGATATTGAGATCATAGGGTCATGATACAAAGGTGCCAAATATATATAAATGAGGATGGGGGACCTAGGTGAGGTATGTATTTTAAGTATAGCTATAATAAGAAAAGATAAAGACATGCTCAAGGAAAATATTACAATGAGAATAACTAGTTTACAGGCTAGGGTCACCTAGTTGTGATAGTATATGGCTGACAAAGATAAATAGATTGTAACACTACAATTAGATATTATTAAACTAAAGACAAGTAAAGTTTATATGAATGGAATATAATTTCAAAGGGATATATCTAGGGTAAATGTTTAGAGGCTCCACAAGGAGTGATTTACAACATGAAAAGCACTTATAAGTCCAGGTTTATAATAGATTGTTCTTGAGATCCATCAAACTAAGGATGAGATAAAATATTATCATAGCTTATATGAGGGGGTTATACCAATAGATGGTAGAGTACCTAATTTTGAAGTTTATAAGGCACAAAGATTATCTATGAGATTAATGAGGTCCATGATGAATTATGCCTCAACATTAGGGTAATCGATGCATCAACCTCTACCTCTTCCACCACCACGGCCTATGGGGCCACTATCGCAGACAAGGCACATAGATTCTCATTGTCAAATCTGATTGGCATAGATTTACCTATATTTTTTATCATGACTTAGATGTATTTATGATGTATATGACATTGGTCTATGAGATATATGACATTCATTTTTGATCTCCATTGATATACATAGACTCTTATATATATATATATATGTGTGTGTGTGTGTGTGTGTTTCTATGTATCTATGTGTGTTTATATATATATATATATATATTAGACATACATACATACATAAATACATACATATATACATATATACATAAACATACATACATACACACATACACACATTCATACACACATACTCACAAACATATACATACATACACACATATACATATACATATACACATACATAGATACATACATACATATACATATACACATACATATATACATACACACACATGTATACATACATACATACATATATATATGTTCTTGATAATTCAATTGTTCTTATGGCCTTGTGATGATAAAGTAGAAAATGTGATTGGATGATTATAGTTGTTTTAATTTTCATGTTGATATTTGGATGTATTAGATTTATTTTCCATGATTCTATTGTTCTGATAGTGTAGATATGAGTAGCAAATGTGATTTGATGTTATGTCTTGTACTGCAATTGAGATATGTTGTATTTTTGCATTTTATATTAGACCATATTGGAAAATATGACATTTTGTATACGCTCATTTTTGGATATGTATTATGAGTAGAATATAGATTAATCACATTGGCTCAGTTGATTATGTAGTAGATAAGGAGATTTACTACTGCAACATTATTTTTTAGACCTCTTGAACTAAATTTTTGATTTTTATTTGACATTATGCACTAGAATTATAAATGAATCATGATAACATTGGATGCCATAAGTGTAATAAATTGATTTAAATGTGATCAAGATATATAAAATCAAGAACTAAGTTTAAATCATAATGTAATAAACCAAAGGAAATGAATTTAAATACAAATATAAAATAGCCTAACATCAATATATAGAAAATCAAGACCTAAGTGTAAAATAAAATGTTATCAAGATATAGAAAATAAAAAATTAAGTGTAAAGCGTAATGTAATAAGCCAAAGGAATGAATTTAAATATAATTATAAAATAACCTAGTATCAAGATATATAAAATCAAGACCTAAGTGTAAAATAAAATACAAATAAACCAAAGGCAACCTAAGAAAAATAAAAACACACCAACAAGCAAGCAAGTAAATGCACATAAACACAAAATCAAAAGGAAATAAACAAGTAATTAACTAACTATTTTTTCATGTGTGGTAAAGGTGTTACTCTTGGGTGCTACCCCAAAGGCAAGGGACACACTAGATAAAGCCTTTGATAACCTAGGTACATGTGGGAAATAGAATAATAGGGAAGAGATGGTCGAGCAGACCTAAGATTCCCCATGCATCCAAGCACTACCTACATAGTTTGTGCATACCATTAGTACAAATGTAGTTCTCCCAAGGATGGGAAAGAATAATTGATGATGAGAACGACTTTGATTAAATAATAAGATAGGAATGACTCGTAAAATGGTGAGAGTGTAAAGTAGCTAACTTACAAAATAGAAAGAGTATAAAATAGTTAGCTTGAAAAATGATAAGAGCATAGAGTAGTTAACTTGAAAAATAGAAAGAGTGTAGAATAGTTAGATTTTAAAATGGAAAGAGCATATAATAGTTAGCTTGTAAAATGGAAAAAGTGTAGATTAGTTAACTTGAAAAATGGTAAAAGTGTATAATAGTTAGATTGAAAAATGACAAGAGCTTCAATTAGTTAACTTAAAAAATGAAAAGGCATATAGGGGGTAAAGAAAATGGGAATGATAGTGGCCGAATTGACCCAATATTCCCCATGCATCCAAGTACTGCCTATATAGTTCATGTGGACCTTAGGCCAATGTAGTTCTCCTAGAAATGGGAGTATAATGAATAAGTGGCAATGCTAATAAGAAATGATCTTGGTCTGAATTAGAGGTTCTCACTTGGGCGAGGTTTGGTTTTTGTGCATTATCAAATGTTTAGGCATTTTGTGACTTTATATCTCTCGTGGAGATTTTAAGTCCTCTTTTGATTTTTAGGATTTTAGAATTTTCAAATGTTTAGGATTTTTAGAATAAGATATTTATAGGAAGTTTCTGAAAAGTATGATCTACAAGGAATTATAAATAAATGTTCAAAGGACCATCTAACAAAGGAAGAGGCAACCTTGGGTAGGGGTTCA
This sequence comes from Torreya grandis, assembly GCA_037957365.1. Classification (NCBI taxonomy): domain Eukaryota; kingdom Viridiplantae; phylum Streptophyta; class Pinopsida; order Cupressales; family Taxaceae; genus Torreya; species Torreya grandis. The sequence continues at coordinate 1,376,022 of JARHVA010000799.1, forward strand.
AAGGGCTAACTCACAAAAATGTGAGAGCATGGATTAAATGCTCATAAAATGGTGAGAGTATGGATTAAATACTCATAAAATGGTGAGAGTGTGGCTTAGATTGATAAAAAAATGGCAAGATCATGGATTAAAATGCTCATAAAATGGTGAGAATATGAAATAAGGGTGGCCAATTTGGCCTCAAAAAGTAGCACTACCTATATAGTCTAAATGGACCTCAAGCCATTATAGTTCACCCTAAAATGAAAGATACTATGAATCAACAACATGTTGGGATATGAAGATAATAGAGTGAGGTTAATGGGATAAGATTTGTCAAAAGATAAAAGATTTAATTTTAAGGATCACTATTTATAAAAACCATTTCGAATTGATCTAAGATATTACCTTCAAGGATGTGATGATGATGACCAAATATGAATTATGTGCTGAATCCTTCTCTAAATTTGGCACCTAAATCTAGGTGTTATACCTATAAATTGAAATCAAGATTAGGATGGTAATATAATGGGGAAGAAAGGAAGGATTTATGTAAATAATGAATGTAATATGAGAGGACATGACCCTAATTAGGGGTCCTGATAGACAATGTTCAAGAAAATTAACCATAAAAGTGCTTGAGATGCATAATATTCATAGGCTCATCTAGCTCTTGTCCATCTAGTGTAGCCAACCTATATGATTCAAACCCATAGTTATCCGTGATAATGAATGGTCCTAGCTAATTAGGTTGAAATTTGCCCTTCTTTTTATGTTTTACATTGGTATTTTTCTAGTTCTATTTTAGCGCAAGATCTCCAAGTTCAAACTCTATGGGTTTGGTGCACTTGTTATAGCTATGGTGTAACCTGTTATGATATGCTTGGAGATTATTCAAGGTAGCTACCCATTTTTATTCAAGTAGTTTTAGTTCTTATAATTGAGATACTATATACTCCTTATCATCAATGATATCCTATAATGAAATTCATAAGGAAGATGACTTAATTTCAATAGGGAGGATAACTTTCGTGCCATAAAATAGGGAATATGGTGTGGCTCCTATTGGGGTTCAGGTTTTGGTATAGTAGGCCCAGACGAAAATAAATAATTGTAAGTGCCTATCAAAACCAATGACATTAACAATATTTTTAAATATTTGAATGAGGGTCTTGTTAGATGCTTTGGCCTAGCCATTATTTTGGGGAAAATAAGGAGTGGAAAATCATTGTTTAATATGGTACTTGACATAAAGTGATTTGGCATCCTTATTTTTAAAAGATTTCTCATTATTAGAAATGATATCAAAGGGAATTCCATATCCACAGATGATGTGGTTCAAAATGAATTTGGAAATTTGCTTACCAGTTATGCAAGTGAGGTAAATTGCTTTGACCCACTTAGTAAAATACTTGGTCACAATGAGAATGTGTTTATGGCCATCTAAAGAAGTAGGATTGATCTTTCGTATGAGATCAAGTCCTCATGTGGAAAATAGCCACAAAGTAGTGATTGACAAAAGTGCTCAAGTTGGAGCATGAATTAGGTTGGTATGTTTTTGGTATGGAGCACACTTTTTTACATAGGCATATACATCTAATTCTATAGTGGACCAATAATATCTAATACGTAGGAATTATTGGCAAGGATCATTTCACTAGTATGGGCCCCATTATCCCTTCATGTAATTCTTTAAGACCTAATATGGATTTTAGCAAAGATAAAAAACATAGAAAAGTTCTATTATATCCTCTACGATAGAGTGTAGCATTAAGTAAGGTATAGCATGAGGATTTTTGAGTAAAGGATTTTTGTTAGTTTCGAGAAAGATTAGTAAGAAGGATGTGATTGTGGAGGTGATCATATAAATCATGGTACCAAGGTGAGATTGGATAAAAAATATCACATACCATTTTAGATATTGAACCTTCATAATATGGTTTCAAAAGATATTCAATAAGGAATTGGTAGTCTCGAATGTGATATGTCATCATTATGAATGAGCCAATTATTGTCATTATGTTTTTTGTCCTATTACTTGCCTTTGGAATATGATCAAACTAGATATGCTCAAAGTTATGATTAATAATTACCACCATTCTTTTTTAATGTACAATATTTTCATCTATAGTCTGGTATTGATATATCACCTAGTTAATAATTATTAGACAATGCCCATGAATATGCAATTGCTTGATATTCCATTATAGCAATAGATGAAGCCCTATAATGAGTGCTTCATACTTTGCTACATTATTGGTACATGTGAAAAAAATATGGAAATCCTTGGGAATAAAATCCCCCTATGGTGTGATGAAATAAATTATAGCTCCATATCCATGAGATGTGTAAGAACCATCAAAGTATAGTGTCCACCATTGAGATTCAGAAGATTCTTCCTTTAGAGTCATGATTGACTCATTTGGGAAACTAAAAGTGAGTGGTTTGGTATATAATAAGGGTGCTTCAACAAGTTGATTTAAAGTACTTGCCCCTTAATTTAGTTTTGATGTAGATACTCAAATTTTAACTCAATTAATAACATGACCCATTTAGCCATCTGAGTAGTCAAATCTACATTGGAAAGTAGATACTTGAATGGTTCCAATTTGGAAATAATAATGGTTTTGTTGTTGATCATATAGTTTATAAACTTATGAGATGTGAATACCATTTATAGATAGTAATTTTAAATTATCGTATAGTTATGTTCATAAGCAACCAATGTTCTACTTAAATAAAATACTACTCTTTCTTTCCCTTGATCATGATATTATGCAAGGAGTGCCCCCAAGACATGTTCTATTGTTGAAATGTAGAATATCTATAGTTTCCCATGCATTGGTGGGGATAAGATAGGTGGATTCACCAAAGGATATTTTAAATGTTCAAATTCATGTTGATAGTCAACATTCCATGAAAAGGTGGTGCCCTTCTTTAAGAGGTGAGTGAAAGGATCACATCTATCTACCAATTGTGAAATGAAGCATCTAATGGATTGAACATTTCCCTAAGAACTATGAATCTAATTAATATTATAAGGATGAGGCATTTTTGAAATGGCCTTAACCTTGGCTGGATCAACTTCAATGCCCCTATGAGAGATAATGAAACCTAGAAATTTACTAGAAGTGATGCCAAATATGCATTTATTAGGGTTAAGATACATCTTGTATTAAAAAAGCCTTTCAAATATTATTTTTAACATTTTTTGATGGTTGAATCTGGTTTTGGATTTGACCAAAATATCATCCACATAGTCTTCTACAATATCGTGCATCATGTCATGGAAGATGACAATCATGACATGTTGGTATGTAGCACTATTGTTATTGAGGCCAAATGACATCACTTGATAAAATAACATCCCCAATGGAGTTGTAAATGATGTCTTATGTTGGTCTTTAGGAGATATTTTTATTTGATTGTACCATGAGAAGCCATACATAAGAGATAGCCTCTCATACCTGGCTATGTAATCTACAATCATATCAATGTTTGGCAAAGGAAAGTCATCATTTGGGAATGTTTTATTGATATCTCTAGAATTTATACATAAATATACTGCTTATGTCTTCTTTCTTACTAAGACTATGTTGGATGTCCACTCTAAATATTCTACGGGATGAATACATCCTGCCTTGAGTAACTTTTCTAGTTCCTTTTTACTAGTATGACAATGTGAGGATGCTTTTTTTAATCTTATATTTAATTGGATTTACATCTAGGTGTAAAAAAAGGTGATGTATAATAGAATAAGGATCTAGGCCAAGAATATTAGACTAACACCAAATTTTTTTTGATGAACTCCTAAAGGAGGGAAGTAAGGCATTCACGTTCCTCTTCAGTGAAGGATTCTCAAGTTTGATCCATATGGGATCATCAGGTGTTCCAATGTTGGCTTATGTGGTCATTTTATTATGGCTCAAATGGATTTTCAAGGTTACCCATGAAGGAAGAATCTGAGTAATGAAATACTGGTAAAGGATAATTAACAAAAGTATGTGGGAAATCCTAAACCAATTATTTGAATTCTTTCTGATCTTATGAGTTTATTCCTGATCCACATGAGATTATAGGACTAGAGGAACCTTGGGATTAATTTGAAAGAGGATGAAATTCCCCATCCAATGGTTCTTGAATATATTTTCAACATAGGAATGATCTTTCTCTTTAATTTTTCCTTGGTCTAAAAGTGCCTCAAAGAGGTTTTTACTTTGGGGCCTCAATATTTGTGACTAAGGAATTTCATATTCTCTCCAAAATAAGTGGTAGCATATAATGTAATGGAAAATATTAGATTATGGTCACCCCGACGTCGGTCGTGACCAGTGCAGAAGGCAACCGGCGACGGCAGGTAGTCGACCAACGTCGGCAGCACTAGACAAGCAGGGACCGACATCGGTCGCCTGGAAGACCGTATTTAAGGCTCATGAATTCAAAAATTACATCGTCATTATGGAAATTGTCCAATGGTATGCATGAATATTGTTGGTCCCAGTCAATCAACTGGGGGTGATATAGGAAAATAGGGGAAGGAAAAGTGATAGAAGTGATGTTACAAATGGTATTGGGGTCATAAAGGTTGGTGTAAACTAACTCATTGTTTATGATTTAATATTACTCTACTTTATTTCTATCATATTCAATCTTAGATGGTAAATCAATATCTTGAGATCTAAGGGGTCATGCCCAAATAGTTTATATTAAATAAATTGAGTTTATTTGTGTTTGGTAGTAGAAATGGGCCTAATAGGACATTAATGGATTGACCCTAGGCCTTTAAATTTATAATCTTTATTATCCATTATCTTCTTAAGGATAGGATACTTTTTGATTTAGTAACAAGTAATGAAGTCATCAGTATACAACCATGAATCATCATCACCTTTGAGCTACTCTTGATCTTGTGGAGAGGAATTGAAAAAATAAATAGTACCTTATTAGTGAGAATCATCATTTTTTATACCATTCAATTATAACATTCTTTATTTTTGGCCTATCATGTGATTTGGTCATTTTAGGTAATTTATCTATATGAAAAACATTGCCAATTTGGTATTCACCATGGTATTTTTCTGTAATGGTAAAATGGTTAAATATTTGAGGAGGTGGTTTTGATGAAGTATATTCAAGGGTGCTTGGATCCACATAATTTGACTTGGGAGGTTGAAAGGCTACTTTTTTATCCTTTTTAAGAACAGGCTCTAGGCCAAGTAGATAGTTGTAGCTTTCGTACTCCACTTCAAAATGTTTACAATATTGGTATAGTTTTAAATCATCAGGAATAGTGACCTCCATTATATAATGGGTAAATTTGATGCACTGGTGCAAATTATAAGGTACTACACATACTTCTTATATCCAAGGTTAATAGAAACATTTTGTTATAGTTTTCTTAATCTTCTTTTATATGTGGTTAATGCGCAGTGAGTACTCTATTTTACTTTAATCTATTATCAAATGCTATGCTAGTTATGTTATATTTTCTATTAAAAGATATCTTCTTCTTACTCTTAGGTACATCTTTGTATATCATAGATGGTATGTAATACTTTAGTCTCTTTTTTGCCTTTTGGTACTCTCCACTATGCAAGATATCCCCTTAATTAGCATATTCAATAGTATTTACAGGAACCTCTGCTAATAATGGTACAATTTGGATGAAATATGATGATATGGTTGCTAGGGAAGAGAGACATAGAAATATTTTTAGATGAGAGAATCTAAAACTTTGTAGAAGAAGAAGCATAGAGAGTAAGAACAACTTCAGAGGGGATTATTTAAGAACACCTCTATGGTAAAATCTATAATTTTTTTTGGTGCGAGTTGTTGGAAGAAAAACCAATAAGAGGGGGGGGGGTGAATCAATGTAAAATATTTTCTTTTAATTCCACTTATCATTCATCAAACATTTAAACTAATCTAGAAATATAACAATGCATAATTAACCATTCATATGAGCATGAAGCAAGAGCATAACACATGAACACAATAACTATGTGGGAAAACCTTATGGGGGATAAAACCCACTAAAACACAACTTAGAATAATATCTTATAAGATATGGATCACCATTTAGTGAGGCACCAACCCCACAAGGAACACCAACCTCTCACTAGTCAAGCACCAACTCAACTAGTCCTTTAGTAAGATCTAACTTTCAAGGAGGCTCCAAAACCCTAAGTTGAATTGGAACCAAATTATAAATTTAAATAAAAATTATAAAATATATATCATTCAATTCATCTCCCACTCTATTTTGACTAAACACCAACTCAGCCAAGACAAACTAGATCACCTCAAGATACCTTGTTGCTCAACCAATAAATGGTGACCTCTTTTTCAACTATCTATTTTATCTATCTAAATTATAATTAATTTAATAAAAATATAACACACCTATAATTTATCTTGATATTATATCAATATTAAATCAACTCATTCATCTCTTCTTAACCTTCTACCCTTCTCAAAATAGCCTCTAGGCTTCTTCGATCAAACATGCCTCTTATTAGGCTTATTAGGTCAATTGACCTTGCTCATCATACTTAGATATTATGATGTATATTAATGAATAATTATATGATCCAATTTTATGGTCTACATGACCTAATTTTTCTCCTCCAAGATATCTTTTCTTCGCTTATTCTCACATTCTCTTAACTAGCTCAAATAAGCTTATTATGCCTTGTATTTATACTTGACTATTGATCTTACCCATATTGGTCAGAAAAACACATATATATACTTGGATAAAAATTATAATATGTAAATACAAAATTTTTATAAGTGAAACACTCACTACATAGGTCAACCAAACTCATTTAGACCTTAATCTCTTCGTAACCCTACTTAGAGACCTAATGCATTAGGTCTTCTCAGCCACACGTTACACTTGGACCATATTGGAACATATTAAGAATATAAAAATGAATTAAAAACATAATATATACCTTAAATAGAAAAAATACATAATTCATATAGGTTCATACCGCCTTTTAGTTCAATTCACCACTTGAGCCACACCATTGGGTCTACTCTCCATTAGCCCTTCTCACTGACAAAAAGTCTATATAAGATAATTGGAGAATACAATAAAATTTTCCATATAATTACATGAAAAAATCACATTAATAGATATTTAATGACCTAAATATCATCATCATGTAATTTATTATTGACCACACAGGCCAAAAGGTGTCAAGAATACTCTTGTAAAAGGCTTATTCGGAAGTGCTAAACACTGCCGACATACAATCATGAACATTTGGCTCTACACTCTTTAAAAAGGAAAAAATATGACTATAAATGAATTATAATGAGCCTAAAATACATATATATCATGTTAATATTCAATATATTCTTCAAATCTATCCAAAACACCTCAAACTTTTCTATGCAAGATGACTAAATAGAATTGCCGACAAGCCTATCAAAATAGTCATGATGAATGATGTATTTAGTACTTATAAGGGAAATTTAATGACTTATAATTTATATGAATAGTTAATATGTGAAATTTATATAATTATCCAATAGATATATCATTGGTTTTGGTTTCAACCAATTGTCTTATAGACTAATTTCTTTAGCTTCTTTCTCATAGTCCTTACATAACTAGATAAACCATTTTGGCTTCCAAATTGCAGCTCATTAAAGTGATTATAAATATTTAATAAAGAATTAAAAGGTAATATAAATTATAAAAATCATAATTTTTTTCATTAGATACATTAAATCCTATCATAGAGACTCAAACACTTCACTTCATCTTGCATACCCAGACTTTATCAATCTAGCTTAAGAACCAGTCATGGTGAACATGACTTAGAACACCGATAAAATCACTTACATGAAATTATAACGAATTTATATGATAATTATACATATTTATAACATATAAAATCACAAATTTATAGATTTATAATGGAAAATATAGAACACATAGGTCAAAATCTGAACCTTAGTCCTTCATTGTCTTAACTCACTCAGATAGGTCATTTTGTGAATACCATTTACAACATTTTAAATTAAATACAAGTAATATAAATAATATTTAAATGAGATATAGGTATTTAATAATAAAATCAAGCAATTTTATTCATTCCTAATCCCTTTTAACTCATCCCTAAACACATTCTCACTTTGGATGGTTTTTCTCATTGTCTTCACTATTAATCCAGTTTAGCGATAGGTCAACTTGAGTGACAAAAATAGTTGACATAGAGGATATAAATTATCTAAATAACTTAATTGAAATAAATAAAGAGTCTCTATCTTCTCTATTCATCCCTTTTCATATGTGGTCTAATACAAATTTTGTCTTTTATATCAACTTATTTAGAAATAAGTTTTTTCCTATAAGTTTCACTCACTATCTTGACAAACCACTACCACTTGGAGATGATTGAGGGAGTATTATACATGATCCAGTCATCAAACTATAATTATAGGCCATTTCCAATAGAATTTTCTATATCAGGTCACTGTAAGGGTTTTGAGAGGGGTTTAGACCAGTTTTAATTCTTAAAATGTGTTCATACAACTCTATCCCTGAAACCAACTCCTACTACTTGGAAAACATTTATAGGAACCTTTTCCATCTCTCCCCAAGATCTCAGCTTCCCATTCAATATTCACACTTGCTAATAAGTAAAGTAAGTTCCTTCTTGGGTCCTCATCTCTTCATTTTGTATACATAAAAGATCTTCAAACTCATTTTATTGCTTTCTCTTTCAACTTAGGATGTGAAACTTCATTAAAAATCTTGAAACGACCTCTTACACCTATGTCAAAAATAAAATGAGTTATATCACCTTAGAAACTAACTTTGACCCCTCATTAGGCCAGACTAGGTCTCTTTGCATACTATCCCTATAACTAAGAGTCATGCTTAGACCTTGAACATACCTTGAAATTCTCTTATACTAATCTCAATACCTAGGTCATCAACATGTCATATGACCTCATACCATGCTCATATAAGCTCACAAGATACCAAACACAACTTCTTTATCATTAATGTACTAGTACATCATGCTCTTCTTGACATCAATGATAACCTAAGACATCAATGATCATGCTTAACAATCTCCCTCTTTGTCATTGATGGAAAACCACTCTCATAATGTCTCTTTTTGAAACTGATCTTTCTCCCTCATTTTGATCTTTCTCACCCTTTGACATTAATGACAAAGGGTCTCTTTCTCAACCTATCTATTTGATCCTTGGACCTAAATAACATTATTTGAACCTAACCACAATAAAAAAATCTTCTTGAATCTCTAAAGCATCTTACACATGGTCCCCTTGTCACCATGCACACCTTGGTCTATTTGAATTTGACAAAACTGACCAATCCTTGAACCATCGTACATACTGAGTTAAACCTTCTTAATGCCCACACTTCACATTATTCTTAAGAGACCTTTGTTATCTCCCCCTAACTCCATGTTCCACCTTGATTGAATCCATCTTCATCCATACATCGATTATCATAACTATCCAACACACTTTATGAGACAATTGATATCAAATACTAATCCTTTTGGGCCCAAAAGACCTCTTCTAATTGTCAACAATCCTTCTGACATGAATCTAACAACCACTACTAACTTTTAAATCATACACATAATCCTATGAAACCTTCAATCCATATCTGACTATGCTCATAATATCTCACAAGCCTTGATAACACTTCTTATCAAGTCTTTGGAGAAAATGAACAAACCTTTTGGCCAAAATACATAACACCTCCAACTAGACAACATGAACTTTATCTACATTGACCTGAGTAGAAAGAACATACTTAAAGTAACGTGGATCATTTGAAACCATGCTCATAAGATCTCTCAAGACACCACACCAACTTCCATGCATTAATAGGCCTAATAAAGTCTATGACTAGGTCTAGTTGTAGACCTAAGATGTAAGGCCTGCCTCTTTAAGCTCATCTTGGATGACATTTGAATGTATCCATAGTTTCCTTCTATTGCAAGTTGATAGACATATTATAATTTCAACTCACCTTCACAAGCTTATCCCTCATGGACCTCTTCTTTCTCAGGATAAAATACTTCTCTCCTAAGTTTAAACCATATAACCAGAACAATAATTCCAAGGAGATACATTACAGACAAAGATACATATCTAGAATTATCATACCTATACACCAAAAAACTACCTCTTACACACCATAACATGACTCCTTATGAAATGAATCAACACAACTTTTGTAGTTGTCAATTTGATCTTCTCACAACTGCTTTCTAATGCTTCTAATTACTGAAGAATGCCTCTTATAAAGCCTAATAGAAGCAATCTATTACATAATGGCTAGAAAAAAGTGAACTCAAAAGATGCCCACATCTCCTATCTTACCTCATTGATCACATTACACTCATGAAATTTATTGTTTTCATTTAAAATCTTTTTAGTCCTACCAACCTTATTTGGCTTACTATCCTCAACATCCATGATGTTGTTCATATTCTCAACTCTTTCAACTATATTACCTTCCAAAACATTATCATTAGAAGCTAATAGTAGGGATTCTTGACAATACTCATCTCCAACTATAACAAATGATTCTCTTTGATCTATAGCCTACTTAGGACTAGTACTCACTATCTTTTCAACAACTCTTGATAATAATAGTTCCTCACAAACCTCCCTATTTGATTCTTTCTCTACTATATAAGATAGTCCATATTTACTCTTGGGCTCAATCTAATTTACCCTCACTGACTTTGGTTTCCATTTAATTGTTTTACCCTTGTTATCTCTAGAGAACCTTCTTCCTCCATTTTGACATAATCTAGCAATGTGACCAATTTTATGATAAAAATAACTATCAATGTCTCTCATACCTTTTGCTTGATGATGATTATGATCTCCCTTTGACCAATTATTTTTCCTCATACGATCTCTTTTCCTATGACTAAATTGCTTACATGAATAATAATGTCCATTAAATAGATTGACATACCTCATAGCATTTGGATGTCTCATAGATCTTCTTATGTTACCCTTCGTGTTTGCATCCTTCTTGACTTGATCTAACTTTTCTTGCTCTTTCTCAATTGATTTAAACTTGCTCATATTGACTGTGAGATCCTCAAATTATATATTAAACTAATTGCACTCTTTATCTCTTGATTTTATGCTTGCATTAGTAAAAACTAACTGATATTTAAGATTCTTGATGATCTTCTCATCCCTTATAGCATCTTTGGCCATGAACTTTGATCACAAATTTCAAATCTTGATTTTATTTCCTTAGCTCCTTAGCCATCTTATACTTCTAGGATCATCTTCAAGCTATCAAGCCTTATCCAAAGGACCTGATCTGATACCAATTATTAGAATCACAACCAATAAAAGGGTGGGGTGAATAAGAGTATAATTTTTTATTTCAAATCCACTTATCATTCATCAAACATTCAAACTAATCTAGAGATATAACAATGCATAATCAACCATTCATATGAGCATGAAGCAAGATCATGACACATGAACATAAGAGATATGTGAGAAACCCTCATGGGGGATAAAACCCACTAAAAAAACACTTAGAATATTGTCCTATAAATAATGTATCAATATTTATTGAGGCATTAACCCCATAAGGATCACCAACCCCTCACTAGTTAAGCACTAACTCAATTAGTCATTTAACAAGCTCAAACTTGCAAGTAGGCTCCAAAAATCTAAGTAACTTGGAACTAACATAGACAATTCAATAATAATTATAAAATGTGAAACATACAAGGTATCTCCCACTCCCTTTTGACTAAGCACCAACTCAGCCAAGATAAACTTGATCACCTCATGACACCTTGTTGCTCAACCAACAAATGGTGACCTCTTATTTAACTCTCTATCTTATATATCTAAATTCCAATTATTTTCATACACTTGAAAGAATTTTTTTATGTAGATTTATATTATCTCAATAGGAAATCAACTCATTCAACTCTTCTCAACCTTTTACCCTTTTGAAAACAGCCTTTAGGATTTTTCGCTCAAACATGCCTCTTATTAGGATTATTAGATCAACTAACCTTGCTTATCATACTCAGATATTCTAATAGATGTTCATGAATAATCATATGATTCCATTTTATGGTCTACATTACCTTATTATTCTCCTTCAATATCTCTTTTCTTCGCTTACTCTCACATTCTCTTAACTAGCTCAAATAGGCCTATTATGCCTTATATTTATACTTGACTCTTGATCTTACCCATCTTGGTCAGCCAAACATCTATACATAATAGTATCAACCTTGGAATAGGTCAATACACATGTTTCATAAGTTGAACACTCACTACAAAGGTTTATCAAATTCATTTAGACCTTAATCTCTTCTTAGGCCTACTTAGAGACTTAAATCATTAGGTCTTCTTAACCACATGTTACACTTGGACCATATTAGAATTGATTGAACCTCTACCAATGCATGAAACACATAATATATATATATTAAATAGACCCATTATATCATTCATATAGGTATATAAAACCTTTTATTTCAATTCACCACTTGAGCCATGTCATTAGGTCTACTCTCCATTAGCCCTTCTCATTACCAAAAAAGATGTCTCATATAACTGAATCATACAACCAAATTTGACATATAACCACATGAAAAAATTAGATTTATAAATATTTAATTAAATTAAGGTCATCTTCATGTTATTTATTCTTCACCACATAGGTCAAAAGTCCTCAAGAATACTCCTACAAAAGGCTTACTCAATACTACCAAACACTGCCAACATACGGTCAAGAACATTTGACTCTTCACTCTTGAACATGGAAAAAATACGACTCTAAATGAATTATCATGAACTTAAAAGACATATATAACATATTATTATGAAATATATTCTTCAAATATATCCAAAACACCTCAAACTCATCTCTGTAAGATGACTACACATAACTACCAACAACCCTGTCAAAATAGTCATGATGATTGATGTCTTTAGTACTTGTAGGGGCACTTTCATGAATTATAATTCACATGAATAGTTAATATGTGACATATAGATCATAATATAATAGATATATCATTGGTTATAGTTTCAACCACTGGCCTTATAGACCAATTTCTTGAGCTTCTTTCTCATAGTCCTTACACAACTAGATAAACTATTTTGGTTGTTATGAACTCATGATATCTCTTCTCTTTAATTTATTAGTTTAGTAGTTAATATGGATGCATATGATTTTTAAGTCATCCCATGAGCATATTTTTTTATCCCACATTCATGAGAAGTAGTAGTTTCTTAAATTAGAATCCATATATAAGTAAGTGTTGAGACCAATGAAGGCATCCATAAATTTATTATATTGAGCTTGCTCAAAAGAGGTTGCCCCCTCAAAGTGGTCTATGATAAATATAATCATTTAAATGCTTATTATAATTTTATAAATATATTATTTCATGCATTTTTATCAATTTTTTTTAGGAGGATCCTCTCATCTTGTATCAGAGTGCTTTTCAGAGCCATTTTTTTCCTTTAGAACGTCTTACCTCTGTTTTGCTGCATAATTCCTTTCAATAATTTTTCAAAAAATCTTAACTCTATTTTTTGGCATAATTCATTTAAATAATTTTTTGTGTCATAATAACCTTTTTTGGATTAGGGTAAAACCTAACCACATCACTGTGGGAAGTGCTTAGATGAAATCCCTAAAACTAATTGTGAGGAGTACCACATGAACCCCAAAGTAGCTGGCCCATTGAAAGGACCTGCCAGTGAAATAGGCAATGGCCCCTTATTGATTTAGTAGTTCCCATCTATGAGGAAAACCAAGATTTTTCACTAAGAGATAAATCCATGGCAATTTTTTTTGGAGAGTGGTACTTGCTTAGATAGCATTGGTGGCCAGAGTGATATTTTTAAAACCCTTAGGCAACCATTGAAACTTGGGGCCCATTTCTATCAATTTTAGAATATTTCCAATAGAATAAAAAAAATCAATCAATAGAGAATATATAGACTATCAGAGGACTTGCATGTAGATATTTGATAAAAACTAAAATTTACAAACCATTAACAGAACATCAGTAGACTCTCAGAGGATTTACCATTAGAAAAAAAACAAAAAATAGAAAAAAATATATTATTCGGGTCATGGTAGTAACACAAACAAGATTAAAAAACATGTAAGATGAAATTTACACCTTAAGACCCACATCAAAGATCTTGATAAAAAAAATTCTTGACCTCAGTCTTCAACATACCACCATAAATAATAGACGACATCCATAGTCTTCTTTAGACATTGGGCTTTCTTCTTTTAGTAATTATTGTGGGTTTAAGCTTAATTTTCCTCAATTCAATAATGTAGATCCAAATAGATGGATCTATCAGGTAGAAAAATATTTTAGTCTACATAATACTTTTGATGCCATCAAGGTTCCACTTGCATCCTTTCACTTGGAACTTGAATCCCTTCAATGGTATCATTGGTACACCAAGGCTCATGATGAATCCATATGGATCAATTTTTGCACCCTCATTTTATAATGGTTTGGCCCTACTAATTTTGATGACTTCATTGGAGTACTCACTAAACTTCACCAAATAGGAACAGTGAATCAAAAAGAATTTAAAAAACTAGTCAATCACATAGAGGGATTGTCTGATGAATTCTTTAGGAGTTTCTTTGTCAGTGGACTAAAGGATGTAATTTGATCTAAGGTCAAAATATTTTGAACCAACATGATTATGGAAGCCTTAGGGTTGGATAAGTTAGCAGAGGATAATATTGTAGCTCAGCAATGATTCAAATCTAATTTTGTTCTATTTAAAAATACAACTCTATAATGATGTCACACAATGCCAACCCCTAAAACCACTCCTATCAAGCGTTTAAATAAAGTAGAGATGCAAGCCCATAGAAAAAAAGGACTATTTTATGACTGTGATGATAAATTCACTTGGAAACATTGATGTGTTTAGCAAAAGCTCTACCTATTAGATGTGGACTCTCCACCTAAAAATAAATATTGGGAAGATGTTTAGGATGCAACAAATAATCTAGAAGAAGCTCTGTTGATTATGGAGCCTACTTCTCAAGAAGACCAAATAGATATCTCTCTCCATGCCTTAGTAAAATTCACTACCACACAAACCATGTGGGCCAAGGGTTACTTCAAAAATCTCACTCTCACAATACTCATTGATTTGGGTAGCACTCATAACTTCATTGACCCTCAGATTTCTAAATAGGCTGATTATTTTATCCATCCTTACTCCAACTTTGAAGTCATGATTTCCAATGGGGGAACATTACCTTGCAAAGGGAAGTGTCACAATGTGCATATCTATATTTGAGATTATAACTTGTGCTCCACCATGTTTGACTTGCCCTTAGGTATATGTGAGTTATTTTGGGAGCCCTGTGGTTATGCACACTTAGACCCATCTTATGGGATTTTGTTAAACTTTGGATGCAGTTATTAGATAATGGACAAAAACACACATTGAAAGGATTACAACTAGGATGTCTTAGCATCATAAGTTTACATTTCATGAAAAAGCTTCTTAAGTAGAATTCACATGGCATCATTTCCCAACTCCATTCCATTCAAATACAACCATCAATAGTTTCCACTACTCCTGATCTATAAACCATTCTATAGAGGTATGCATGTGTCTTTTCCAAACTAGTGGGATTTCCACCTTCACATCAAGAGGACCATCGTATTCAACTCCTTCCTAGAAGCATTCCTCCCAACATCAAGCCTTATCATTTTCCATTTTATCAAAATATTGAGATCAAGATGCTCATTCAAGACTTACTGAAGCAAGGCATTATTCACCCTAGCACCAGCCCATATTCTTCCTCAATTCTCCTTATTAAAAAAAGAGATGGATCATGGCACCTCTACATTAATTTTCATGCACTTAATCACCTCATAATCAAGGGTAAGTTCCCAATCCCTATGATTGATGAGCTTCTTGACGAGCTTCATGGTGTTCATTTTTTCTCCAAGTTGGATCTCCGCTCTGGATATCACTAGATCTGAATTCATGAGGATGATATCCCTAAGATAGATTTTTGCACACATGATGGCCACTATGAGTTTTTGGTCATGCCCTTTGGCCTCACTAATGCTCCTTCAACATTCCAAGCATTGATGAATAAAATTTTCTGGTCCAACCTATAGAAATTCATTCTAGTCTTCTTCGATGATATCTTCATCTATAGTAAAACATGGTTTGAGCATATCCAACACTTGGAGCTTGCACGACAACTTCTCTCTGACCATCATCTTTGTGCAAAATAGTTTAAATGTACTTTTGGCCAGGATGAAGTGGAGTATCTCAGGTATATTATTTTAGTCTAAGGGGTTTGGGTGGATCCCAAAAAACATATGTCATGATAAATTAGCCATATCCTCAGACACTCAAGAGCCTCCATGGTTTTTTGGGGCTAACTAGATACTATCACAAGTTTGTCAAGGATTTTAAGAATATTTTAGCTCTCATAACAACTATGTTGAAAAAAGATGCTTTTTATTGGACATAAGCTACTGAATGTGCATTTGAATAATTGAAATAAACTATGTGTACTACACCTACTCTAGCTATGCTAGATTTTGCTAAGACCTTCACTATCAAGAGTGATGCTTGCAGGAATGGATTTGGTTATATGCTCCTCCAATAAGGATGCCCCATTATATTCACCAACAAAGCCCTTTCTAGCAAAAATTTAGTGCTCTCTACTTATGAGAAGGAAATGATGGCCATTTTATATGCAGTATATAAGTGGCAGCCATACCTATTATGAAATCATTTTTGCATCAAATCTGATCACCAGATTCTAAAATATTTCCTAGAATAATGGGTCTCTGCCTCATCGTAATATAAATTGGCTAGAAAACTCATGGGTTATGACTATGAGATAACTTACAAGAAGGGTAAGGACAATATTGCGGCTGATGCTTTGTCTCACACATTTGTGGATCAAGCTTCTCTTTCATCTATTTAAATGCCCATTCTAAATTGGTTGGACACTATATAATAGGGGTATGCCAATGACTCTTCATTATTTCAAATCATTCAATAGCTGGCCACTAACCCCTCAGCTATACCATATTATTCTTAAGATGGTGATTCCCCAGAGCATAGATCTTTAATAGACTATATTTTATGAACTCCATACTTCCCCATCTATAGGGAACTCAGGGTTTCTCAAAACTTATAAGTGAGCATGATGTAACTTATTTTGGAAAGGAATGAAAAAGATAATTTAATAGATGGTGGTTGAATGTAATACCTACCAATGCAACAAGGGTGAAAGAACACTCATCCCTGGGTTGCTCGAACCCTTGCCCATCCCTACCAGGTTTTTGGATAGATATTTATATGGATTTCATTGAGGGGCTCCCTAAATCTAGAGGGAAAATGGTGATCTTGGTTATGGTTGATTACCTCTCAAATATGTCATTTTTATGCCCTCAACCATCCCTATACTGCTTCCAAAGTTGCATAAGTCTTCTTGGACATGATTTTCTATCTTCATGGCATTCCTTCATCCATTATCTCATATAATGATGCAACCTTCACCAGCCATTTTTAGATATAACTATTTTAATGCATCAACACCCAACTAAATATGATTTCCAAGTATCATCCACAAAAAGATGGCCAAACTAAAACTAGAAACAAATGCTTGGAAACTTTCCTTTGTTGCTTCACCTAAGAACAACATCAGTGGGAAAAGTGGCTGCCTCTCACCGAATGGTGGTACAATACCTCCTACCACACTTTAACAAAAATGACTCCATATGAAGTAGTTTATGATCAAGTACCACTAGTGCTCCTTTCATACACTCCCAATACTTCATTAGTTTAAGTGGTTGACATGATTCTCTAAACTCAGGATCAGATGCTCAAGAACCTATAGGAAAATCTTCATATGACACAAAATACAATGAAATGACATGCATATCAACACCATTCTAAGTGTAATTTTCAAGTAGGTGATATGGTTTTTCTTCACCTACAAACCTATAAGAAATCCTCCCTAAAACTCAAAGGGAATAATAAGATAGTTCACAATTTATATGGGCCCTATAAGATTCTTTATAAGAATGGGTTAGTTTATTATAAGTTGGATTTCCCTCCTTTTTCTGAGTTCACCTAGTATTTCATGTCACTTGTCTGAAGAAAGTTCTTGGCAAAAAAATCAAAATGCAGATTATTTCAAGAGAACTTGATAACAAAGGATCCATTATTATTGAGTTGGAGGAAATCCTAGATAATCTCACATGCCAACTTCGCTCCCACTCCATCACCATTGTTTTAATTCTATGGCATAGAATGCAAACAAAGGATGCAACATGGGAACTACTATGTCAGATTCAACACTGATTACCACATCTAAAGATTTGAGGATAAACATTTTTATAAGAGGGAGGGGATGTTATGAACCCATGATTTCTCTTCTCTTTAATTTTTTAGTTTAGTAGTTGCTATGGATGCATATGCTTTGTAAGTCATCCCATGAGCATTTTGTTTTATCCCACATTCATGGGAAATAGTAGTTTATTAGATTAGAATTCATATATAAATAAGTATTGAGGCCAATAAAGGTATCCATGAATTTATTGTATTGATATTGATCAGTGGGGGTTGCCCCCTCAAATTGGTCTGTGATCAATATAATCATTTCAGTGCTTCTGCTAATTTTATAAATCTATTATTTCATGTATTTTTATCAATTTGTTGTAGGAGGATCCTCTCATTAATTTACACATTACAACTCCTTAAAATGATTATAAATATTTAATAAAGCATGAAAAGGTCATATATATAGATATAAAATTCAACATTTGAATTATATACATTAACTCCTATTATAGCGACTCAAACACTTCACTTCATCTTGCATACCCAAACTTTGTCAAGCTGTCTGAAGAATGAGTCATGGTGAACACGACTTAGAACACCTGTAAAATAAATTCCATGAAATTATAATGAATTTATATGATCATTATACATATTTAGAACATATATAATCATAAATGTACATAATTCTAATGGAAAATATAGAACATATAGATCAAACTCTGAACCTCACTCCACTATCTTAACTCACTCAGACAGCACATTTTGTGAATACCATTTTAAAATTTTTCAATGAAATCCAAGTCATATAACCAATATGGACATTAATTATAGGTATTTTATAAAAAAATAAATCAATTTTATTCATTCCTAATCCAATACAACTCATCCCTAAACACATTCTCACTATGACTGGTTTTTTTCACTGTCTTCACTATTAGCCCAATTTAGCGATAGATCAACTTGAGTGATCAAAAGAGTTGAAAAATAGGATATAAACTATACAAATACATTCATGGTAATATATAATGAGTCTCTATCCTATCCATTAATCCATTTTTATACTTGGTCTAATGCAATTTTTGTTTTCTATATCAACTTCATCAGAAATAAGCATTTTCCTATAGGTTTTACTCATTGTTTTGACAAACCACTACCACATAGATATGATTGAGGGAGTATTATACATGATAAAATCATAAAAATATCCTTACCAATCCATTATAGGCAATTTATAATAATATTTTTCTTATTGGGTCACTACAAGGGTTTTGAGAGGGTTTAGACTAGTTTTCATTCTTAACATTTGTTCATGCAACTCTATCCCTAAAACCAAATCCTAATGCTTAGAAAGAATTTATAGGATAATTTTACATCTATCACCAAGATATTATATTCCTATGAAATATTCACATGTTCCAACAATAAAAATAAGTTCCTTCTTGGGTCCTCATCTCTTCATTTTGCATAGATATGAGACCTTCAAACTCATTTTATTGCTTTACCCTTCAACTCAGGACTTGAAAATTCATTATCAATATTGAAAAAACCTATTAAACCTCTATAAAAAATAAAATGAGTTATATCACCTTGGAAACTAACTTTGATCCCTCATTAGAGCACACTAGGTCGCTTTGCATACTAGACCTAGAATTACCAGTCATGCTTAGACCTTGAAAACACCTTGAAATCCTCTTGTAATACTCTGAATACCTCATAAAAATGTCATATGACCTCATACCATGATCACATAATCTAATAATATATAATACACAATTCTTTTATCATTAATTCACTGGTACCTCATGTTCTTCTTGACATCAATGATAACCTAAGGCATTAATGACCATGCTCAACATGATTTTCATGGATTGTTAGCTGTATGGATAGATATATCATAATGCTAATGATTTATTTTGATGAGAACAAAATTTATAGTCTGGATTGAGGAAAACTTAGAAAGACTATGTAACCTAGATAGTAATTGGTCCTGAGTTGTAGATTATTAGATGAAGAATAGAATTGATGGTTATATTACTAAGTTTATAGTATAAGGATATGTAACTTATAATAATGTAATATAATTTTTTCCAAGGAATCAATGAGAAATTTTTACAATGACTATCTTTGTTTATAAAGATGTTGGTTATGGAAAAGGCCATGGTGCATACTCTAACCAACATGGATTAGTCACTTCAGGCACCATAGGGGTGTATGTGGGAGAAAGTGAATGATGAAGAGATGAGTAAAAGGAACTTGAACATGATCCTAGAAGATGGATGGTTAAAAGACTCAGAGCAAGAAGAAAATTCTAGGACTAGAAAGGTAACTGTGACAACAAAGGAGTAGAGAAGAAAGTGATAAAACTATAGAAATACAAGAAAAAGATGTTAGAGAAGAGAGGTTGTTAAAATAAGATGTGGAAACCATGGAAATAAAAAGGTATGTAGAATATGAGAAAGGGCCCGATGAGGAAGAAGATGCTAGAAGTATTTATGCAGAGGTAGAATAATTAGGAAGTAGAGGTAGATCACAATTAAGAGAAGGGTTTTTACAAGGAAATGAGAAAGAAAGTTCCTAGTAAAATGCTAAAATTGAATGTAGTTATATTGTAGGTTCAAGTTCAAATTTATAAGAGTTAGATATAAATGTCATTCATTTCAAAGGTACGTATCCACCAAGCCCACTTTATTTATTAAAGGTATAAAAATTATAAAGAGAGAAGTGGATTCATGTTGGTTTGATTCCTTTATTAATAAGCTCGGAAAGATTAGCGTAGAAACCAATGTGGCACTAGAAAAAAATAAGTTACATGAAGTAGGATTTATTTTTACTCCCAAAAATATTAGTGTGTAATAGCCTATACACTACACAATCACCTAATATCACAAGTGTATAGTCACCACCAATCATAGTTGCCAGTATTCAAAAATCTATAGTAACAACTACTAGCCTAATAACTATGGTACTTAATGCAATTATGTTTTTGCCTTTAATTCCATATGATGGATTTACGAACCTTGAATAATATTTGGTAACTAACAAAATTAAATGGATTGTAAAAGAGGTAACATTAGATGGTGTGAAGAAGTGCAAACTTATATGGGCTTTGTCAAGAAGTACCTTGGAGTTCATTTGAAAAATAAATGTAAATACCCTCGATCTCACACAAGTTAAAGATTTTCTAGTAGCAAAGTTTAAGGTAAAAAATGTTCCAGTCAAGTTATTCAAGACCCAAATAAAATTTGACAAAAATCTAATGAAACGGTTGGAGAATATGATCACATGTTTTCTAATGTGATATACAAAATCAATTTTATTTTAGAATATAAAGATAAGGCTTCTTGGTTTGTAGAAGGTCTATGATTAAGAATAATTTTTTCCATTGTACAATCCAAATTCTCCACCAAGGTCGATGCTCGATCTGCTACCATATGGGTAGAATATATAAAAGATTATGTAAATATTCTATTGATAAGATCAAAAATAGAAGCTAAGTTAAATGCTTTTATGAGGAATATGAATGAGATGCTTGAAAATTATAATCCTAAATTAGGGTCATGGTGTGTAGAATGTGGCTGAGAGGGACATCATAGAAATGACTATCCAATAATTAATTTTTTTTTTTGAAATCTATAGGGTAGTTGGACATCCTACATCTAAGTGCCATATTCTTCAACAATATATCTAAAATTCACAAATGTAATATAATTTTTGAAAATATAAAAATAATGATGAGACAAACTATCAATCTTTGAAAGAATTAAAAAAAAATATAACAAATAACATCTTCATAGTTACGGTTCAACAAATACCAACTACGAAGTAATCAATTACAAGACCATACATGGAGATGACAAATGTGAATCAAGGTAGTCTGGGATGGATGCCATTGTTACCTCAATAGCAGATGCCTTCATCACCATAGGGCCTAGCAAGATGGAATAATATGTCATATCCCTCATACCAATATTTTGGTCAGTATGCGTAACCTTATAATAATATGAATCTTCAATAATAACAAACAAAATAGACTCTAAGTTCTCATCAACACCAATATGGGGGATATGATGCTTAGATAAATTAAGATGGATGATATGCTAGACAAAAATCACAAGAGTGGGGATATCAATAAAATAAATGAGGATATCACTAGTATTAAAACCTATTATAACAAAATCTCCAATTAGTCATGTTCACATCAAAGATTGTATTTCTCTTTTAGTGCACAATCTGAAAATATCTGAAGTAGACTTCTTATATAATACTAGTGAAACTATGATGGACTATATTGAACCAACCCTAAAAGGTAATCTACCCTAGGATTATACATCATCCATAAGTGGTGACTCGTACGTGCATATCTTAAATTGGTCTCACAGAGATTATGAGTTATGACCTCTGTACATGGTGTTTCATGCAAAATTCCAAATACCTTAGTATTTTGTGACAAAGGATCTTAATCCATTCATATTGAGGTTTGAACAACATGTACTAGAGGTGGATTAATGAGTCAATGTACTCAGCTATGCACTAAAAATAACTGCTATAACATGGTGAGAAATACACAAAAACTCAAAAATATAGTGGGAGGAAGCATGCAAAATCTTGTGTGCAAGGTTTTGGCCATGAGCTAGTGTCAAATCAAAATGAAATTTCTTTCAAGAAGGTCAATGCCTAGAATTTCACATCTATCAGTGTGTGGATATATGGCTCATATAAGGATTAGGACCATGATATTGGGTGCATATATTTAGCCACACCCTAGTACCTCTACCAAAAACTTGGTATATACATCAAGAGTGTAGAAGGGAAACTAAACATTAGGCACAACATAAGCAATATTTCAATCAAACTTTTGTGTTTTAAGATCATAATCCATTAGTACATAATGCCTTGCAAAAAATTAAATTTTTTATATATCATGGATGATCAGAAGATTTAGTAACTGTAGTTGAATCATCATCTCATCAAAATGTTGTGAAAGACTTGGATATTGCACTGTGCAATTACAAAGCCAACCAAAAAGAATAATTTCTTATTTAGACATGTAGTAGAATAATAAATTATATGATAAAATCAAGTGACAATGATAGTGATGGAGATATCAATCTAGAAGGTTTATTTGAGCCACAATGTGAAGATGAACCTAAACAAGTGCAAAACATAAATCAAGTAGAAGGAAAAAATTCACAACATCAACATTCCACAATGTGAAGGCAAACACATTTTTCAAGATAATTTTCCTAGTGTATCAAGTAAGATATATTAGTAACCTTTGCCAAAGATTGAAGGAAATATTGGGATAGAGTTTGCCCCTAAGCTTACGATAGTGGTAGATTATTGGGGACAAAATAAAATCTCTTACATCTGTTAAGGGATTATCAAGATGTGTTTCCAAGAAGATTCTCATAGGTAAAAGGCGTAGATCCATATTCAGGAGAAATGCACATAAAACTAAAAGAGCGTGTGTGCCCTATCAAAAAGTGACCTTACACACTCAATCCTAATATGAAGATCAAAGTAAAGGCTAACATTTATCGAATGTAAGAAGCTAAAATCATTTATGCAATTGAAAAGATAGAGTGGGTGAGTCCCATGGTTATTCAACATAATAAAATATAATAAATTCAAGTGTGTGGGGACTACCACACACTCAATGATGCTTGTGTTAATGATCCATTTCCAATTATTTTATAGATGAAATCCTTAAATCTATTACTGGGCATGAAGTATATTCATTTATAGATGGTTTTAGAGGATATCACCAGATTATGATTACCAAGGAGGATCAGGATAAGACCACCTTCACTATTAAATGAAGATCATTCGCATACAAGGTAATGCCATTTGGTTTAAAAAATATACCTATTATATTTTCTAGAGATGTGGTAAACACATTTAAATATTTCATTCATGATTTAATGGAAGTTTATTTGGATGATTGGTTTATCTTCTCTCTATTCAAAAAATACTTGTCAAAACTAAGATTGATGATGGAGTGATGTTAATCTTTGCACATCAATTTAAATTTAAATAAGTGTTTGTTCTTTACACCTTTTGGTGTGTTGTTGGTCCATATTATGTGTAACAATAGTATTTTGGTCGACCCAACTAAAATTATTGTTATTGTAGGAATTCCACCTCCCACTAACTCAATTTAAGTATGCACCTTCCTTGGCCATATGAGATATTATCAAAATTTTATAAAAGGGTATGCAATTATATTTGCATCCATGGATAAATTATTGCACAAGGATACCAAATTTTGATAGACACTAGAATGTCAAAAAAAATTTATTAAGTTAAATCAAAGATTGGTAACAATATTGATCTTAGTATTTTATGACTAGAAGAAGCCATTCCAAGTACATGTAGATGCTTCTAACACTGCAGTAAGAAATATCTTAGCACAAATAGATAATGGTGTGTTGGACCACCCGATACATTTTTTCATCAAGAAACTATCAGCTGTATAAAATAATTACAGGACCATAGAGAGAGAATCACTAACCATGGTGTTTTCATTGTAAAATTTTTGATAATACTTATTAGCTACTCCTTTTGAGTTCTTCATGGATCACTAGACATTGTGATACCTAGTTAATAAGCCAATGCTGGGAGGACATATATCAAGGTGGTTAATTTTATTTTAGGAATTTTAATTTCAAATTAATGTTAAGACAAGATAATAAAATGTGTGGCCATTTAACCTCAACACAATTCACAATGGGGAGGAACAAGAGGAACTTGAAGATGAATCCCTAGATGTGCATTTATTTAGAACTTATAAAGTTCCTGATAACATAGAAGTCATTGAAAATTTATTAGAATAAGGAATTTTTGCTATGCACTACACTGAGTGGGATAAGAAGCAAATGGTTACTTGAGCCATACTGTATAGACTCATTAATCAATTCTTGTATAAGCTTGGCAAAGAAGATGTATTGTGCAGAGTAGCTCTAGAGTATGAATGATCATAACTTGTTCAAGAGGCTCATCAAGGAATTTTAGGGGGTCATTTCATAAGAGAAGCCACTACAAGAAAAATACTACAGAGTTGTCTTTGGTGGTGTACATTATTTTAGGATGTGCATAGAGTTACTAAATACTATGACATCTATTAGCAAATGGGCCAACCAATCCAACATGATAAAATGCCTTTAGTACCCATGCTTGTAGAACAACCCTTTGAACAATGGGGAATTGATCTTGTTGTACCTATATCTCCTCTAAGTAAGTGTAGTCATGCTTTATATATTATTACTACAATATATTATTTCACTAAATGGGTGGAAGCTGCTACCACTCTAAGTTGTGATGTGAAATATGCTACCAAATGTTTATATGAAAACATCATCATAAGGTTTAGATGTCCAATTAAGATGGTAAGTGATAGAGGCACATAATTCTCAAATAGTACTATCAAGAATTTTACTAAGGAGTTCATGATATTGCACCATAAAAGTATGGCTTATCATCAGTAAGAAAATAGATAGCCATAAACATACAATAAAGTATTGGGGAAGATGTTAACAAAAAATTGTAATATTCAAAGGGGTTATTATCACTTATATTTTTCACCCATCTTTTTGTGGAAGAGTGATGTGTAGTATGAGTTACAAACTATGGGAAATCTAATGAAACAATGGGATCACCTCTAAGATGTAGGACCTTGGTGAATTGAGGTGAACCTCTAGAGAAGGCTGACTTCCTCTTACTAAGTTTAATGCAACTAATATATTACCAATTCACATTAAAATACTATTTATTAGTGATCTCGCTCCTAACTAGGGTTTGAATTATGAGGAAAAGAGTTTTAGAAATGAATTTGTAAAGTTGGAAAATGGTGATTGCACCAAATGATTATAGTGGAAACTAATGCTTGCTTTGTATGAACATAGTAAAATGTTTGATATGCTGAGTTTGTTAAATCACAATCTTACACAAATATGAGATCAAAGGTAATATGGAATATTTATCAAATAAGGAACACATTTATTTATTCTTTATCACCAACTTTTCAAAAGGGCACAAATAATACCATAAATGAATTCATGTGATTGAAACAATAATCAAAGCATTCAAAAAATTGAAAATTAGTGATGCATACACAAATAAGACACACACAAGGAAGGAAAAAATTTAATCTATTATCATTTTCTAGGTTACAACATGTAGATCAATTTTTCAAAATGCATAATAACATCTCCAACAACAAAAAGATAGATGGGCTATGCTGAGGTACCCATATTTATACAAAATACTCTCTTGAAAGAAAGGGATTTATAAAAACCTTTATGCCTTAGTTGGAGATCAATAAAATCTCAAAACTTTATGCAAATGTAATCCTCTTCATTTTGGAATGGAATCCTTAATAGAGTAGGTAGTTGGAATAAAAACATGCAACTTTTGAATGCTTTAACACATCCTGGAAGAGTGGAGAAATCTATTGAAAAATTCATGGAAACATCCTCTTCCTCTTTGAGTTCAACTGATATTATCTTTTCTAAGGAATGAGGTGCTAAAATGAACTAACACTTAGAAAATTTGAATGCTTTTAGGTATTTTAGATTATAACTTGCAAAACCTAATTTGTATTTTCCAGTTAAGATTTTTACAACTTTTTAAGTTATCCAATTTTGACAAAAAGTAAACTGTAAATTATAACATGATTTTTTGCATGTTAAGCAACTCAAAATTTTTCAAAACAAAAGTGCAATTTACAAGTTTCACTTCTCTAACTTAACGCCTATCAAAAAGATACTTGAAAATTACAAGTGGCTCTTTCTCAAAAAGCATTGACAAAATAATAGTTGCAATTTACAACCTACAAATTTACAATGTTTCTTAAAATAAAGAAATGTAATTTATAGAATGTATTTTATTGAAATAATTAATATACAACCATAACCTCTGAAGATTTATTATCCTTGTTTTCTTGGATCTTCTTAATATAAGCATCAAAGCTTTTGAAGATCTCTTGGAGGTGGTCTTCATCAGGACCAAGTGAATATAGGTTACTTATCTCACATTCTGCCATTATTTTAGAGAGTTCTCTAGATGTAACCATATATGCTTGAGTGTCTTTCCCCATTTGATTTAGTGTATTGTGATACCTGATGAATTGGTGGATGAAACTCAAGTTAAACATTGTATCCCATGATGACTCTCTCTTGACCACTCCTTTGAACTTGTCTTGATCCTTTTGAATTGAAAGTATTTGATATCAATGATCAATTACTTTACATGAAAATATACTAAGCAAATCCTCAATGTCATATATTGTATATCTGGCTTTATCACTTGTAACCTTGGCCTTATTAATCCTCTCAGTGAGTATCCTGATTCTGAAATGGGCTGCCCTATCCATCTCCTCATGCTTTGCATCAATTTTAAATATCTTTTCTAAAATGAAGGTATTAGTCTCAATCAAGTCAACAACTTGTAATTTTTGGAAGAATAGGTTCAAACTTTCAATCTATTCCTCATATTTTCTTATTTGTAATTTTAAATATGCTTGATCATCCTTCAAAGTTTTGTAATAGTCCATTTCTAGCTCTATTAATCTATTTCCTTTCATGATAATCCCTTCAACGTAGTCCTTCATAACACTCCCCATAATACTAATCTCTATCAATACTTCAAGTGTTTCTTTATCATGGAACTGAGCAAGAGATTGAGTTGGTTGGGTTAATGGCTCTATAAACTTCTTCAGAGTAGTTGTTAATTGCTCAACTTTATTCTTCAATTCATCCTTTATAACCTTATCACTATTCGTATTCTCAAAAAGAGAGATAATACTTGACTAAACACCATGATTTATTCCCTCTCTTGTTGGATGACCCAAGTGCACTTTGGATATTTGATAATCCCCCACGACTAGCTCTTATTTTTAATTCTCTAGTGGGGGGACTACAATTTACACATATTTATCCCTTGATGAAACATATGATATCATAGATACGGTCTTGGGGCCTACCTTTGATCTTTTTGATTCCTTTAATAGACCAAAGTCTAGTGTGTTAGGTGACACCATTTACTTCTACTTCTTTATTACAAATTATACTAGCCAACTTGGGGTGGTAGTTTGTAAATCTAATGCTATCATTTGTGAATCTATAGTTGATGTTTCTACACTAGTGGTTACTATGACAAGTGTTGTATCTGTCATTGATTTTGCCACTATATATTTGACTAATGATTTTACTATTTCTTTCCCATTTGTGAGTTAAGAATCCATAGTTATATTAGTGGGTCCTTCTATCTCCATCTCCTGGGTGGGGGCTTAGGTTATTGATGGAAAGGAAGAAATGGGTAAAATGGGTATTGATGTGCTTACTGAGGGTGTGGGATATTAGACTGACATGAGTGGAGGGGTAGTCATGGGTAGTTGAAAAAGGGTAACCTATGGATGTGTGGAATCTAAGGTAGCAAATGAGTCAATAAATATGGTAAGAACACAGATTTAATGAAATGGGGAATATGATGGGAGATGAAAATGAAGTAGTAACTACCCTAGTGGTTGGGATGGCTAGTGGGATTATAGTCAAGATGACTGAATCCATAACTATGTACCACTAGGTGGTGTTAATGATTAATGAAGTATTAGTGGATATGGGAGATGAGGTAGAAGTGATTGTGTAAGAGGGAGGTAAAGGTGGAGTCTGAGTATCCACTTATGTTGATTGGATTTATACCAAGGAATTAAATTTTATAGGTGGGTCAACTGAAGGTGAAATCACTTACACTAGAGGACTAGTGAAAATAGGAGGGGTAGCTATTTGAGATGATTGGGTAGTGGAACAAAAAGATGGATTATTATAGTTTATTGAATAACATAGACATGAGGGAGAACTATTTATGCTTATTGAGAAACAACTATGTTGTCTATAGAAGTTAGCATTAACTGATCCATTTACTGTGCTACTACTTCTTGGCTATTGGATAGACCTTTTTAGCCTTTTGTTTATGCTTCCTCTTGTGTGATACTACTAGTTTGTCTACCTGATCTACTTGGGTTTCACTACTAGAACCCTTCTCTATTGTTACCACACCCTTCTCTTTCACTTCTCTTAGCTTATCACTAATACTTAGGTCTCCTTGGTAACCTTGACCCCTTTTCTCCTTATCCAATTAATTTTTTTATTTATTACATGGGTGGTTCTATCCATCAATGATAAGGATTCAAGTATGGACCACCTTACTAGTGGAAGAGGTTGGGAATAGATCTTATTATCATATTATACCCTATCAACTGGAGATTCATCATCTTTTAAGTCCTCAAGGACTAGTGCCATGTTGTAAGTTTTGATTTTCTTTAGGGTCATCCTACAATAATCTCTCAATCTCACTTCCTCTTCATCTTGTATGTCTTCTTAGTAATCTTCATAAAAAGGAACATGGAAAAATGTGGTGATACCCAATATATTAGTAATATGGCTATTTACATCATAGAATGGCCTTGCATTGAGATCTATTAGGGTCATTTGAGTCATTTTAGTATTTGCACATTTATCTCTTGATAAGGAAGGGCATGTATACCTCCCTATGCTGATGGGGAAGTGATTCCCTAACTTATCTTTACTGAAAAACAACTTGTGGGTATCTACAAGATAGGTCACAAGTTTTAGTAAGGCCCATTTATCACTTACATAGCTCATAAGGGTGTAAGGACAACCACTGAAACCTCTTACTCTAATGTATGGATATGTTAGGAATTGAATGAAATATGATCCCTAATTTGTGATCTCATAAGTTGAAACATTAGAAAATCTTCTTCCTTATATCTCCTTGTAAAGCATAATTATAATGTAGTATATGAAAGCATCATTTACCCTTATAAAATATTATTTAGCTACCTCAATTGTGAGATGAAAGTAAGAGTTAAAGACCTTGTTGACCTGATCAGGTACTATGTTCAACCCTAGGAATGCCCTCCCATTTTCTAATATATAGACCAAATATGAATTCATATAAAACTTCCCTATAGTTTGGACCTCCATCAATTATTTTTGGATGGAGTTATAAATTAACTGGGCTTAGTGGATATATGATTTATATTGGTGGATTGCCTAGTGTATTAGTACATCCAATCCTGATAATTCCTGGCATGTAAGTTCCTAGTAACTCTATGCAAAAGTTTGTTAATGCCACCCACTTCATATTCAAAGTATATGATTGCCAAGGTTTCAGGTAGTCTTGTAGATGTTGGTTTAGAGGTTTTTAGCGATTGTTTATTCAGAACTTGTAAACATATAGTATTATTATCTTGAATAAACTTCTTTGAAGAGTCAGGGATTATATCTAGATAACTCTCATATTTTGGAATTAGGAACATAGTATCTATGATATTAGGGTCAAGGTTTAGAATCTTTTCCCCTTTGTCATTCACCACTTCCCTCTTCTCTACATCATAGTGTTTTTCCAACATAAGCACAAGATTAGGGTTCTTCACTTATAGTGGGAAGGATACTACCTGGGGTAATCCACTAGCATAAATGCTTTGAATCCAATCATTCTTGAATTCAACATTTACTCTGGTCTAGAAATCAACTAGGTCTGTATGACCTAGATCTGTGTCTATGATCTCATTTCTATTTGAGTCTAGGTTGAATAGGACACTAGGTCCCTTTGACTTGAAATTCATTTCCTTCTAGATATAGGTTTTGGGAAAATAAGTGTGGGAAAACCAACTTTAGAGTTGGCAAGTTTTGGATTTGAAATCGTAGGTAAAAAGTTTGGTAGGGTTTATAGTGTGTATTTGTAGCTAAATTTTTTGATGGGGTTTGGACTTGAAAAATGCACTTACAAAGTTTGATGAAAGTTCCAATAGGGTTTAGGCTTGCTATTACAGGTAAAATCTCTAACAAGGATTTAAATTTGTTTATGCATGTCAGAATTTTATGGGTTTTGGAGTTGAATTTATAATGGGAATATTCTAGATTAAATCAAAATAGGACACAAACCCTAGATTTCAAAAATGAATAATAAATGACTGGATGATATATTGATGAGCTTTCAAAAATGCAAACAAAGAAATGTGAAAATGTAAGCAAGTGTAGGAAAATAAAAACCCTAGATTTTAAAAGCTAAGAATCTTTGTATAATTCAAAGGAAAGGTATGTTTTGATGAAAAACATGGGGAAAATAGAGGAATACCATGCTTGTAGAGGATGATAATGGTGGTCATGGCATAACATTGATGAGGCATGGATTGGATTCCTTACACATAGAGATTAATTTTTGATTTTCAATAATAATAATGATTTCCAAAAAACCCTAGTTTTATTAATATAACCTTTACAATTAATGCTAAGTAGGTTAATTATTGGGAAAATAGTGGGAAAAGTAGGATTTTGAAGTCATGGTGTGCAAGTTTGCAAAATTTCACTTTGCATTTTGACCTCCATTTTTTGCCGCATGAATTGGTGTGTAATAGAAGTGGGAAAGAGGAACTTGAGGTGTATTTTGAAACTTTGCAAGTTGAAATAGGCTAGCTAGAGTTCTAGTTTTTATGGGTAGGGAAAATGGTGGAAAGTGAAACTTTGATTGCACTTTACAACTTGTAAGTTTTAATGTGCAACCAGAGTTCCAATTTTCATGGATGTCGTAAATAATGAAAGTTGGGACTTAAGGTATAATTTAAAACTTTTCAAGTTACAAACTATAGCTATATTTCTCATTTTTTTAGGTGTAGTGGATGGCAAAAAGTGGGGTTTTGCTTGCAATTTGCAAATTAAAAAGTTAAAAAATGCAATCAAAGTTTCAATTTTCACTAGGCATTAGGTGAGCGAGAGGTGGAGGTTAGGGTGCATTTCAAAACTTTACAAGTTGAAAATTAAAATCAAACCTCTGGTTGATGAATATCCTTATTTATTATCCATTTGTGTTCACTGTTCCAAGATCTACCTAAGTTGATTAATTTTCTTTCAAGGAACTAAGGATCTGATACCAATTATTGGAAAATAACTAGATACTATGAGGGGGGTGAATCAGTATATATATCAACTTAGTCCTTTTTCAAACTTCTAATGTAGACTAAAACATATATACAATGATCACACACATAAAAACACATAATACAAGATATATTATGGAAAACCCAACATGGGAAAAATCACCATGAGAATAGCTACTATAATTTATCATTCTAATCTAGCCTCATAAAAATAACCTCACTGGTTATAATGTTTAAGGGCACCATCCCTAAGGAGACACCAATCCCCTAATTTAAGAGCTTCAACTCTAAAGAAGTACCCACTCCCTAATTTGAGCACCAACGTAGTTTATCTGATGGCACCAATCAATCAAATTCTTCTATGGAGCTACAACTCTAGATTACAACATATATTCATAAATGAATCCAATCTTCTATTCTCTATTAAAGGTCTGATCTACAACTATACATGCTCTGCATATTATCTCTATGTGCCTTTCTTTCTCTTTGCCCCTCTGTCTCTGTGTCTAAATATGTCTCTATTCAACACACTTCATCTCTCTCTCACTCTATACCTCTATCTCTCTATTTGACTCTGATCAATAGCAACATAGCTCCAACAACTTCTACTTGTGTCCTAAATATCATATATATATATATATATATATATATATATATATAAAACTAATCTATGACTTCATATCTTCACTATGTTCATACTTGCTTACAAACACATCACACTCTATTCTGGACACAGTTCTTTATGACTTGAACTATAAGTTTCTTGCATCTCAAATTAATGCGTTACCACCATGATTCCTAGTCTCATTACTATTTATCAAAATTTTTAGACTCTAGTTTGATTCACATGCTCACTTACATAGATTTGATTGGTTAAATCAATCAATCTAGTTATCTATGTCATGATTCATGGCTTACTTGCATGTTTCTACATGTTCTTACATTTGAACATTAGATTGAACATAAATTTAAATATCAATCATTGATATTGCAAATGGTGTCATGATTTGATGGTTTATATTTAAATAGTTCAAATTTAAAATGTATCCATTCGATCACATTCTGATAGGTTCATGATATCCATCAAATATTAATATTCTTCTAAACTTTATCTCTGTCTATATGTTAAATTTTGAGCTTATTTATTCATCTCATTGCTTCCTACATCTTTGGATCACTTTCACTCCATTGATCTTCTCAGACTTGCTTAGTCTTTAACTCGCCACTATGTTGATAAACCTTGATCATTTTATTCTATCTGAGTCCACTCGCTCTATTGGATATCATTTATATGATCATCCACTCATCATTAGATCTTTTGATAAGATCAATCTTTATCTTTACTTAGCTCTTGAGAATGTGACACTTGGCATAAGCACATGATTTCTGCACATTATTATTAGTTCTTAATATTGAGACACTTGGCATCCTTGCATTGCTTGTTGATGATTTGAATTTAAACTGTACCATAGTTTTACTATCCAATGCTTTGTGATTTTGACACTTGTCAATAATGGAGATCCCTTTATAAATTTAATTTCATTACACTTTGTTAGATCTATTTTGTATGATTAATAACTAGTTGTTGATCTATCTAGGATAAATATAGAGTTTAAGACTTAAGAAATATAAAGTCCTTTGATCACTGCTCGAGTTCATAATTGTTAGGTCAAAGGGACCGATTTTATAATGATGACAAAGGCTTAAGTTATAACTTAAGCAATCAGGTCCAAGCTATATCTAGTCAACATCAAAATAGAAAAGTCTATGAATTCCATGAATTAAACCCTTAAGGTTTTATTGATAGACCCTAACATGTCTGAGAGAAAAGATAATTCAATTTTGAGCTCATTCCTTCTCATTTGAACCTACTAATCATATATTCAAGATGCTCATGAAAAACCCATAATAGATTTTCTATTTGTTTCCTTTGTAAATGTCCATAAATGATCTTTGTAAAATCATGACAAATTTTCAAGACCTTATGCAAAATTGTCTATGGAGACCATTTTAATATGTCTGGAAGGCTAACTTTTCACCTACATAACTCTTGTTGTGCTTAGTCACATGACCTATAATTTAGCACATAATATCATCTTACATAAGGGATTCCATCCATATATCCATCTTCTCCTAAAGCCTTTATATGTGCAAGATATGACATCATCAAAGTGCCTACTTATCTTTATCTTGTAACCTACAACTTTGACTAAGTGTTGGGAAACATTGTGAAAATGTCCTAGAGCCCAACTTTGCTCAAGCATATATTTTGTCTTGCTACATCACATGATCTAAGATTTAGTGCATAAAAACTAGGCAAAAAAATGAAGAAACACAAATGATCATTTTGTATTCAGACTTCTATATGTGTAAATGTTGACCTCATCAATGTGCTTACTTGGCTTTGCTAAAGCCTTTTGAAAATTTGGCTAGGTATAGAAACTTAGTAATTTTTGTCTAAGTAACCAACTTTGCTTTTCCATATCTTCAACTGCACTTCATCACATGACTTTAAATCTGGCATATAAAAACTAAGGACTAGTGTGATCACAACCATGTGACTAGATGCCCCAGAATTATTCACACATGGCAATGGTGATGTCAGAAAAATGATTTCTCATCTTTTCTTATCATAACTAAAAATGTCTAGATGATCAATATGAATAACCAGATGAATTCCAAATATACACAAAATCATTCCAATCATCCTTGACCTCTGATAGAATCCTTTACATATCTTATAATCATCATATTCAGTCATAAACATTAAGGACATGCTTATAATGTCCCTTTTGAAATCAATGACAATCATATTTCCAAAAATATCCACCTTTGTCATTGATGGCAAACTAAATGATATGATCTTCTGATACTTTGCTCTTTCTTTAGCATTGCTTACATTAGTTTCTGATAAGTATGAACTAAATCTGTTCATACCAAACTTGTTCCTCCTTAGGCAATGGTTCATTTGATTAATACTCAACTTGGACACTTGCTCTACTTCTTTGACAGTTCCAACTTTCCTCCAAATTTTTACAAGAATATTTTTTCTCTTCTTCTCCCACAGAGAGCATTTGTACTTTTTCTCCCCCTTCAACATCAATGCCAAAGGGACTTGGTCTCATTGTTTGTCCAAATATTTCTCCCCCTTTATCATTTAAAGGATTTTCTCCAAGAATCTATAACCATCAACTCATTAGTACTTTGAAAAGATATGCATACCTAAGTTGCCTTTTCTCTCTTCTTTTAAGGATTATTAAAGCTTCTATGAGACTCTCCCTAGACACATGCCCTACAACTAGGATATAGTGATGTGGTGTAGGAGCCACCACTCCCAACTTCTATCTCAGATATTCAAGTTGTTCTTTGGGAAAAGGTTTTGTGAATATGTCTAAAATTTGATCCTTAGTTGGTACATACTCCATTGTGACCTCTTGATCTACAACCCTCTCTCTTAAGAAGTGATACTTGATTGATATGTGCTTGGTCCTAAAATGCATCATTAGATTCTTTGATATATTTATAGCCCTTGAATTATCACAAAGAATAGAGATATGTGCCTTATACTCTACCTTGATGTCGATGAGTGTTTGCTTCATCCAAAAGACTTGAGTGCAATATGCCACTATTGCTACATACTCTACTTCTATTTTAGAAAGAGTAACTGACTCTTACTTTTTGCTCATCCATGAAACAATTTGTCTCCAAGGAAAAGTGTAACACCATTAGTGCTTCTTATGTCATCCACACTTCCTGCCCAATCAACATCTATATAAGCTTTCAAAGTGAAATATTCACTTGTAAGATACCATAGGCCATAGTCAATTGTGCTCTTGATGTATCTAAAGATCCTTTTCACTACATTGACATGTGACTCTTTAGGAGTAGCTTGAAATCTTGAAACCATGCACACTACTTGCATGATATCTAGTCTTAATGTAGTTAGGTATATCAAACTACCTATCATTGATATGTACATAGTTCAATTTGCATCAAGGGACTCATCCTCTTTGCTCAACTTGCATCTAGTTATCACGGGAGTACTTACTAGTTTGCTATCCTCCATTCAAAATTTATTGAGCATTTCCTTTTCATACTTGGTTTGGGATATAAAAATACCTTCATTAGATTATGTTATTTTTAGACTAAGGAAGAAAGAAAGACCTCCTAGCATAGACATCTCAAACTCACTTTGCATTTGTGTAGCAAACTCTTTGCACATTTTGTTAATACTACCACCAAATATGATGTCATCTACATAAACAACAAGAATTAACATATGCTTACCTTCTAATTTGAAGTACAAATTAATGTTTGCATATCCTTTTCTGAAACCTTGTTGTTATAGTTATTGGTCCAAAATTGAATACTATGCTCTAGGTGCTTGTTTTAGACCATACAGTGCTTACTTTAGTCTGCATACATAATATTCTTGTTCTAAAAACTAAAAAACTTTAGGTTGTTCTATGTAGACTTCCTCTTATAGGTTTCCCCATTCAAGAAAGCTGACTTAACATTCATTTGATAGAATTTGAACTTCTTGTAAATAGAGAATGCTATAAACATTATTATAGCTTTTAATCTAGTAACTTGAGCGAATGTTTCCTCAAAATATATGCCCTTAATCTGTGCATATCCTTTGTACACCAATCTTACCTTTTTTCTTATAACAACTGCATCCTCATTGTTCTTGTTTTTATAGACCCATTTTGTTCCTATCACATTTTTATTAAGAGGCCTTCGAACTAATTACTAGGTTTTGTTCTTTTTAATTTGGCTTAGTTCTTATTCCATGGATTTTAGCCAATTATCATCCTTACTAGCTTCAACATAGATCTTAGGCTCAATTTATGACATTATAACAAAACTTACTTGCTCCTTATTCATTACATATCTTCTCTTTGTTTGAAATCCTTCATTCTTATTCCTAATTATCTTCTCTTTAGGGTGATCCTTTTGAATAAATATTAGAGGTGCCTTTTCATTCACTTCCTTAGCCTTTTCATTATCTGCTTCTTCTTCAAGATCTGATTCTATCTTCCATTCCAAATTTCTTGAGTATTTACTTTGCATACTTAGTTTGTGATATAAAAATCCCTTCATCAGATTGTGCTATTTGTAGACCAAGGAAAAAATAAAGATATCCTAGCATAGACATCTCAAACTCACTTTGCATTTATGTAGTAAATTCTTTGTATATTTCTTTATTGCTACCACCAAAGATGATGTCATATATATATATATATATATATATATATATATATATATATATAAATAATCAACATATGCTCACCTTCTGATTTGAAGTATAAATTGTTGTCTACACATCCTTTGTTGAAACCTTGTTGTTACATGTATTGATCCAATCTTGAATACCATGCTCTAGGTGCCTATTTTAGACCATACACTCCTTTCTTTAGTCTACAATCATAATATTCTTGTTCTAACAATTAAAAACCTTTAGGTTGTTCTATGCAAACTTTCTCTTTTAGGTTCCCATTCAAGAAAGTTGACTTAACATCCATTTAATAGACTTTGAACTTCTTGTGAATAGATAATGCCAGAAACATTCTTATAGCTTCCAATCTAACAAATGGAGCACATGTTTCCTCAAAATCTATGCTGTCTACTTATGCATATCCTTTGCACACCAATCTTACCTTATTTCTTATAACAACTCTATCCTCATTGAGCTTGTTTCTATAGACCCATTTTGTTCCAATCACATTTTTATTATAAGGTCATGGCACTAATTACCAAGTTTTGTTCTTTTTAATTTGGCTCATTTCTTCTTCCATGTCTTTTAGCTAATTCTCATCCTTGCTAGATTCAACATAGCTCTTAGGCTCAATTTCTAACATTAGATCAAAAGTTGCTCCTTGTTCATTGCAACTCTTATCCTTATCTAAAATCCTTCATTCTTATTCCCAATTATTTGCTCTTTAGGATGATGCTTTTGAAAAAATCTTGGAGGTGCCTTTTCATTCATTTCCTTAGCCTCTTCACTATCTGCTTCTTCTTCAAGATCTGATTTTATCCTCCATTAAAAATTTCTGGAGTATTCACTTTACATACTTAATTTGGGATATAAAAATCCCTTCATTAGATTGTGCTATTTGTAGACCAAAGAAGAAAGAAAGATCTCCTAACATAACACAATCTACCACCAAAGATGATGTCATCTACATAAACAAAAACAATAAAAATATGCTCACCTTCTGATTTGAAGGACAAATTGATATCTGCACATCTTTGTTGTAACCTTGTTGTTAAAGATATTGGTCCAAATTTTGAATACCATGCTCTAGGTGCCTATTTTAGACAATACAGTGCTTTCTTTAGTTTACATACATAATATTTTTGTTCTGACAATTGAAAACCTTTAGGTTGTTCTATGTAGACTTCCTCTTCTAGGTTCTCATTCAAAAAATCTGACATAACATCCATTTGATAGACATTGAACTTCTTATAAACAAAGAATGCTAGAAACATTATTATAGCTTTCATCTAGCAATTGGAGTAAATTTTTCCTCAAAATATATGCCCTCAACTTGTGCATATCCTTTTCACACCAATCTTGCCTTATTTCTTATAACTCAATCCTCATTGAGCTTATTTTTATAGATCCATTTTGTTCCTATCACATTTTTATTAGAAGGTCTTAGTACTAATTTCCAAGTTTTGTTATTTTTAATTTGGCTTAATTCTTCTTCCATGGATTTTATCCAATTCTCATCCTTGATAGATTCAACATATCTCTTAAGCTCAATTTTTGACATTAGAGCAAAACTTACTTGCTCCTTATTGATTGAAGCTCTTCTCATTATCTGAACTCTTTAATTTTTATTCCCAATTATTTTTGCTTTAAGATAATCCTTTTGAAAAAATCTTGGAGGTGCCTTTTCATTAATTTCCTTAGCCTCTTCATTATCTTCTTCTTCTTCAAGATCTGATTTTATCCTCCATTCCAAATTTCTTGAGCATTTACTTTGCATACTTAATTTGGGATATAAAAATCCCTTCATCAGATTGTGCTATTTTTAGACCAAGGAAGAAAGAAAGATGTACTAACATAACACAATCTACCACCAAAGATGATGTCATCTACATAAACAACAACAATCAAAATATGCTCACCTTTAGATTTGAAGTATAAATTGCTATATGTACATCTTTGTTGCAACCTTGTTGTTGAAGGTATTGGTCCAATGTTGAATACCATGCTGTAGGTGCCTATTTTAGACCATACAGTGCTTTCTTTAGTTTACATAAATAATATTTTTGTTTTAACAATTGAAAACATTTAGGTTGTTCTATGTAGACTTCCTCTTCTAGGTTCTCATTCAAAAAATATGACTTAACATCCATTTGATAGACTTTGAACTTCTTATAAATAGAGAATGCTAGAAACATTCTTATAGATTCCAATCTAGCAACTGGAGCAAATGTTTCCTCAAAATCTATACCCTCAACTTGTGCATATCTTTTTCACACCAATCTTGCCTTATTTCTTATAATAACTCCATCCTCATTGAGGTTGTTTTTATAGATCCATTTTGTTCCTATCACATTTTTATTAGAAGGTCTTAGGACTAATTGCTAAGTTTTGTTATTTTTAATTTGGCTCAGTTCTTCTTCCATGGATTTTAGCCAATTCTCATCCTTTTTAGCTTTAACATATCTCTTAGGTTCAATTTATGACATTAGAGAAAAATTTACTCTCTCCTTATTCATTGCAACTCTTCTCCTTGTCTAAACTCTTTAATTTTTATTCCCAATTATTTGCTCTTTAGGACAATCATTTTCAACAAATATTGGCGGTGCCTTTTCATTCATTTCCTTATCCTCTTCATTATCTACTTCTTCTTCAAGATATTATTCTTCAATATTAATTTCCTTGTCAGGTTCAACATGTTTCAATCCTTCTTCAACCTGACGTTGATGCTCTCTACAATCTTTTGTATCCTTTTATTGTAACATACATAGGCTTTGATTTGAGTGGAATAATAAAAAAATATTTCTTCATTACATCTTGATTCAAAGCTTCCTAATTTATACTCTTTTCTTCTAATGTAACATTTATTCCAAACACTCTAAAGTACTTAACAAAGGTAGGATTTCCATACCATAACTCATAGGGAGTTTAGACACTATTTACCCTCAATTGAACTCTATCTCAGATGTATACTACTATTTGAACCACTTCTCTCCAATATCCGTCAAGTAACTTAGCCTCTTTTAGCATTGTTATGGCCATCTCCTTGACTATCATGTTCTTTCTCTCAACAACTCTATTTTGCTATGGAGTCCTTGCTACAGAGTAATGTATTTTGATCCCATTCTTCTCACAATACTCTATGAACTCATTTGAGGTGAATTATCCACATTTATTAGATCTTAAGCATTTGATATTTTTTCCAATCTGATTCTCTACCATGGATATAAAGATAATGAATCTTTCAAATGCCTGAGACTTGTCCTTCAAAAAGGTTACCCATGTCATTCTTGAGTAATCATCCATAAACAACATAAATTATCTCTATATTTTAGATCCTCATGTCTTAGTAGGACCACAAATATTAGTATGAACTAATTCTAGAGGCTTTCTAGTTGCATACTCCTTTATTTGAAATATGACCCTAGTTTGCATGCCTAATTGACATTCCTTAAAAGTAGTATTTGTAGGTTTGGTTATCTTGGGTATGTGTATGACACACTTATTTGAGCTTACTTTGACTAAGTTATCATAGTTAACATGACCCATTATTTTATGCCATAACTAACTCTCATCAATCTTTCCTATCAGGCATCTATTACCATTCACTTCAATAAGATTATAGATATTGCTTTCAGTCCTTTTTCCTTTTGTAACTAGTCTTCTAGATCTCTTTAACTTGAAAACTTATACATAAAATGTGACCTTATATCCATTATCACACATCTGGTTGACACTTAGTAGATTTTTCTTCAATCCTTTAACATAAATGACATCATGTGTAAACAATTTTCCATCTATGTTCAAAGTTCCTTTACCTGTTATTTTTAATGTTGTGTTAGCTCCCAAGCTAATAGATCCTTCCTTACATTTGCTCAATTTGGTGAACTTGCTCTTATCACTAGTCATATTCTTTGAGCAACCATTGTCTATCATCCACAAATTCTGCTCCTTAGCATGGAGTGTAGTTTGAGCAATCATAGATTGATTTTTCACTCTCCACACACCCTTGGGTTTCTTATTTGGTTTTTTTTCAAAAACTTGTGAACCTTTGTTCACACTGGGAGGTATGCCTTTATTTACACTGTGTAATTTTGATCTTACAAAGCTAGTTCTACAATGTTTATCTATGTGACCAAAATTATTGCAATCGTAACACATTACATTTGTATCTAACAAAGAAGAAAATGAGTATCTACTTAATTTTTTTTTTATTCTTGTAGGTATAACTCACAATCAATAGCCCTATGATCAAAATAATTACATCTATAATAATAAAAATAGAAAGATGATGAATACCTAGTCATAACATTTGTTGGTGTAGCATGAACATCTCTTCTAAACTCTGGCTTCTTCAAGTCTCTCACTTTTATGTATCGATCTATGTCAATTACCTTTGCCTTCATATTTTATTCAAGTTTCTTTTCAACTTCAAATTTCTTCACCTCAATAGTACTTGTGTCTATCTTTATGTCCTTACAATCTTTCTCTTTCTGCTTTGAAGTTTTCATATAGGTTAGTAGATGTACTAGTTTTGGAACTTTTTCCTTTTTTATAACCAAGACTTGATCTCTCTTTTGAGGGATTTTATGAGTTGATCAATTCATCAAGAATGTCTGATCTTCCTATCAACTTTAGAGTTTTGTCCAGT
This sequence comes from Torreya grandis, assembly GCA_037957365.1. NCBI lineage: Eukaryota > Viridiplantae > Streptophyta > Pinopsida > Cupressales > Taxaceae > Torreya > Torreya grandis. The sequence continues at coordinate 1,418,202 of JARHVA010000799.1, forward strand.
TGACCTTTGGCTTTTTCAAGCTCTTTTCTCAAAGCCATTATCTCTACTTCTAACTTCATGCACTCATCAGATTTAGATTGTAGTTCAAGTTTTACTACATCCTCTATTCTTTTAGCCTCTTCAATTTATTTCTTTAGGCTCACTATCATCTGATCATATTTCTAAAGACTTTTGGACATGTTCTCAATTTCCTTTAGTCCAAACTTCTTCTATTTTGATCTTTCTTTTTTTATCTTGTCAATTTCATCTAAAACACAAATGAGATTACACTCTAGATCCACTTTTCCTTATTATTATTATTCATCTGAGTCTTTAAATTCTTTTTGATCCATAGAATTTGATTTTATTGTCATGAATGGGACTCATTTTTCCTCAGCCACAAAAGCACAGTCATGATCATTATCAGAACTAACACTGTCATCCATTGAGTCACTGTCTTCCTTTATATAGAGACCTTTCTTGTATTTGAAGATGTTATTATTCTTGGGATAGTAGGGTTTCACATTTTTATTACTCTCTACTTGTTTAAATTTATCCTTTTCATTGTGAGGGCATTTAACAACAAAATATCCTACTTTACCATAATTAAAGCATTTAAAGGGTAACTTACCTCTATACTTTCTAAATCCTTTCTTTAATCTTTTGACAAAGTTGGCTTCTTATTCATTAGTCTCCTCAGATCCAGATGTAGGTGCTTTTGCCTTCACTAGTTTGGATTCTTTGATTGTAGCTTCTCTCTTGAAGGTATTTGTCTCTCCCATTCTCATCTCATAGGTTATGAACGTTCCATGCAACTCATCAATTGTGAACTTATCTATATTTTTTGCTTCTTCAATTGTAGATATTTTAGAATCATACCTTGATGGAAAATATCTTAATACCTTTTTGATAATGATTGATTTTTTCATTTCTTCTCCAAGGCCTCTAATTGTATTGACTATTTCATCTACCATGAGGAGGTAGTCTGCAATCTTCTCCTCTTCATTCATCTTAAGGCTCAAAAACTTGCCTTTATAAGTTTGTAGCTTGGCCTACTTTACCTTATCATCTCCTTCATATATGATATTTAGTTTTCTTTAGATATCTTATGCATTTTGACAATGCACCACTTTGATAAACTCTAAGTTTGACAATCCACAAAGAATAACATTCTTTGCCTTGGCATTTCTCTCATATGCCTTCTTGATAGCCTGATCAGTAGGAGTTATAGTAGGGGTTGTATATCCATTTACCATAGACCTCTATACATGAAACCTTAATGAGGATAAATAATCATCCATTCTTATGCTCCAAAATGCATAGTTTGATTCATCAAAGAGAGGTTCATTATTTGATGAAGATCCTTCTTGACTAGCCATCTATGTTCATTGTTCAAAGATCTACCTAAGCTGATTAAGATTATTTCAAGGAACTAGGGCTCTGATACCAAGTGTTGGAACAAAACTAGATACTGAGAGGGGGGTGAATCAATATATTGATTAACTTAGTCATTTTTCAAACTTTTAATGAAAAATAAAACATATATGTAGAAATCACATACATAAAAAAAGATAACAAAAGATATACCATGGGAAACCTAATATGAGAAAAACCACCATGAGAATAGCTACTAGAATCTATCATTCTAATCCAACCTCATAACAAGAACCTCATAGGTTATAATGTTTAAGGGCACCAAACCTAAGGAGACATCGATCCCTTGATTTAAGAGCTTCAACTTTAAAGAAGCTCCCACTCCCTAATCTAAGTGCCAACTCATCTTATTTGATGGCACCAACCAATCAAATTCTTCTATGGAGCTACAAATCTAGATTACAACATAGATTCATAAAATAATCCAATATTCTAATCTCTATTACAAGTCTGATCTACAAATGTACATGCTCTGTACATTATCTCTATGTGCCTTTCTTCCTCTCTATCCCTCTATCTCTATGTCTAGATATGTCTCTACTCAACAAAATTTTCTCTCTCTCACTCTGTGCCTCTATCTCTCTATTCGACTCTGCTCAATAGAAAAATAGCTCCAACAACCTTTGCTTGTGTCCTAGATATCATATATATATATAAACAATTGATCTAGGATTCCATATATTCACTATGATCACACTTGTTTAAAAACACATCACACTCTATTATGGACTCAGTTCATTATGACTTGAACTGTAAGTTTTCCACATCTTGAATTCATGTATTATTGCCATGATTCTTGGTCTCATTACTATCTATGGAATTTTTTGAACTCTAGTTTTGATGTACATTCTCATTTACATATATTTGATTGTTTAAATTGATCAATATCATTATCTGTGTTATGATTCATGGCTTACTTGCATGTTCTTACATCTGACCATTAAATTGAACATAAATCTAAATATCAATCATTGATCTTACATTTGGTGCCATGATATGATGGTCTATATTTAAATATCTCAACTTTAAAATGCATCCATTTGATTACATTCTGATAGGCTCATGATATTCATCTTATATTTTTACACTTTTAAACTTTATCTCTGTCTAGACATTAAACATTGAGCTTCTTTATCTATCTCATTACTTCTTACATATTTAGATCACTTTTGATCCATCAATCTTCTTAGAATTTATTAGTATTTAACTGACTACTATGTCGATAAACATCGATCACTTTATTCCATTTAAGTCCACTTTTTCCATTGGATCTACTTTATATGATCATCCACTCACTGTCAAATCTTCTGACAAGCTTGATCTTTATCTCTACTTAGCTCTTGATAATGTGACACTTGGAATAAGCACGTGCCTTTTTCACATGGTTGCTATTTATTACTATTGAGATGCTTGGCATCCTTATGTTTTTTATTAATGATTTAACTTTAAACTACACCTTAAATTTACTGTCTAATACTTCATGATTGTGACACTTGTCAATAGCGGAGGTCCCTTTGACAATTTTACTTCCCTACACTTCATTGGATCTACTTTATATGATTAAGCTAGGATAAATGTAAAGTCTAGGACTTAGGAAATATAAAGTCCTTTGGTCACTGCTCGAGTCGGTAATTACTAGGTCGAAGGGGCTAGTTTTATAATGATGACAAAGGCTTAAGTTATAACTTAAGCAACTGGGTCTAGGCTATATCTAATCAAATTCAAAATGAAAAATATTTTGAATGCCATGAATTAAAACCATAGGGTTTTACTAAGAAACCCTAATATGTCTGAGAGCAAAGATAATTAAATTCTAAGCTCATTCCTTCTCATTTGAACATGCTAACCATATATTCAAAATGCTCATGAAAAACCCATAATAGATCTTCTATTTATTTACTTTGTAAATGTCCATAAATGATCTTTGTAAAAGCATAACAAATTTACAAGACCTTGTGCAAAATTGACTAAGTATGGAGACCATTTCAATATGCCTAGAAGGCTAACTTTGCACTTGCATAAATCTTTTTGTGCTTAGTTTCATGACCTATAATTTAGCACATAATATCCATTTACATAGGGGATTCTATCCATATATCCATGTTCTCCTAAAGCCTTCATATGTGAAAGATATGCCATCATCAAAGTGCCTAATTATCTTTATCTTACGACTTATAAATTTGATAGTGTTGGAAAACACTGTCAAAATGTCTTCGAGCTCAAATTTGATCAAGCATATATTTTGTCTCACTACATCACATGACCTAAGATTTAGTACGTAGAAACTAGTCATGAAAATAAACAAAACCATATGGTCATTTTGTCTTCATAACTCCATATGTGAAAATTTTAACCTCATCAATATTATTACTTTGCTATGCTGAACCCTTTTGGAAATTTGGCCAGGTATATAAACTTAGTGATTTTCATTTGAGTAGCCAACTTTTCATGCCCATATATTCAACTGTATTTCATCACATGACTTCAAATATGGGACATAAAAACCAAGGACTAGTGTGATCACAATCATGTGACCAACTCCCCCAGACTCATTCACACATGGTAATGGTGATGTCAACAAAATGCCTTCTCATCTTTTTCTATCATAGACCTAAAATATCTAGATGATCAATATAAATAACCAAATGAATTCCATTGATGTACACAAGCATTAAAATAATCTTTAACCTTTGGTAGGATCCTTTGCATATCCTATAATCACCATATTTAGTCCTAAACATAAATGACATGTTTATAATGTCCCTTTTGACATCAATGACAGTCATATTTAAAATAATAAACAATGAAAGGTAGGACTTGAGGTGTAATTTATAACTTTGCAATTTACAAATTAACCAAAGTTCTAATTTCTACAGGTGTAGTGGATGGAAAAAAGTGGGGTTTTGCTTGCAATTTACAAATTACAAAGTTTAAAAATGCAAACAAAGTTCCAATTTCCACAAGGTATTGGGTGAGCAGGAAGTGGAGGTTGGAGTGCATTTCAAAACTTTGCAAGTTAAAAATTACAATCAAACCTCTAGTTTCTGCTAGACATGTGAAAAGTAAGAAGCAGAGGTTTAGATACAATTTTTAATTTAAGTTAAAAATTTCATTTGAATCTCTAGTTTTTGCTAGGGGTTTCCTAGGTCACTTTGAAGCCTTTTCAAAAAAATTAATTGGTCTCCATTAGGTTATAAGATGTTTTGACATTTTTGACACAAAAATATCAATATTTTTGGTGACCTCTATGGGTAATTTCTTGATAATTAGTTTCTTTCCTATATCATTTTAGTTCATTGGGCATGGAGTCATTTTAAGCTTAAAATACTTTAATTAGAGAAGAACAAAATTGGGATATGCCTAACAAGAACAAAACAAGGAAAAATAAAATAAAAACAAACTAAGGAAACAAAAAGTCCTAAAAAGTTGACTTGTGTGAAAGAACTTATTTGGGGAAACCAACTAAACCTAATTATACAATGTTTTTAGAAAAAATTCCAACCTCAAAAACAAGCTTTGAGGTATATCCCATTGACTAGGATAGGTAGTTCTGATCCATTGAGCCTGGATAGCTGGAATGGATTTACTCTATTGCACTAAGTTATGATGTATGGACCACTCAATATAACACCAATATTTATATTCTTATTTGGTTTAGCTCTTTCAACATCATATTTTAGAACCATATCTCTTTCGTTGAAGCTTCGATTAGATGATTTTTTATCAAATGTTCTCTTTGTTTGAGCCTAATTTGATTCTAGAACTTTAATTGACTAGTTCTTAACTTCTTCTAGCTCCTTGAGTTATACCAAACATACTATCATTTCATCATTTTAAATCAATTCCAACTGAATATTGAGTTCTAGAGATGGTAACTCAATTGATAATGGAGCTCTATATTCCCTTCCATTTACCAACATAAATGGAAAATTTCCAATTGCTCTCTTAGGAATGATTGTATCAGCCCAAAGTTCTTATTTTAACTTTATGTGCCTTGTCCTTGAATATTGAGTTCTAGAGATGGTAACTCAATTGATAATGGAGCTCTAGATTCCCTTCCATTTACCAACATAAATGGAAAATTTCCAATTGCTCTCTTAGGAATGATTGTATCAGCCCAAAGTTCTTATTTTAACTTTATGTGCCTTGTCCTTTAGTTGTCCTCCATTATCCTTTTTATAATCCTTATGTGATTTTTGTTGGTAGAATCAACCAAGCCATTACCTTGCAGGTAATAATTGGTTGAATTATTTAGGTATACATTGTGCCTTACAATGCATTCACTCACTTGAGTTCCAACAAATGCTTTGGCATTATCTGAGATAATGGTGTAAGGAACATAAAGTTCATGACAATGCCATCCATAAATTCTAAAATATATACCTCTATGGCATCTTTTAATGCAACCAATTTAGTCCATTTAGTGAAATAATCAATTACTATAAGGACCCATTTGTGGTTTGCACTCGATGATGAATTGATCATGCCAAATAAATCCAATTCCCATTGGGAAAATGGTTGGTCAACTTAGATTGGTTTGAGAGGGAGAGCTACTAATATTTTCTTGCCTATAAATTAGGTACATTTCTCATAGTTATGTACCCATTGATGGGACTCTTTGAATAGGTGAAGCCAATAATAACCTCCCCTCATTATTTTAATGGTAGTGGTTCTTACATAAAAATGTCCACCTGACAGACCATTATGAAACTCTTCGAGCACCTTAGTAATTTGATCATGATTGATGCACCTCATCATGACTCCCTTCATATCTTTCCTAAACAATACTCTATTAGCAAAACATAAGGAATAGATTAGATTTTAAAATACCTCTTCTTGTATTGCTAGAAATCATATAGGTACTTGCCATTTTGCAAGAAGATGGTCATGTCATTGACCCAATTGTTGAATAGATGTGGAGTGGCTGGTTAGAATGCATGTTAAGCATATTCTACATTAGATACTAACTTAACAGTATTTATATCATAAGCATGCTATTCATATAAGCCCTTTCCTCTTATGATCTTAGTTATTTTGATGTTCACATCATATTCTATGACTTTTATGATCCATCCTACACTTTTTTCATTCATTTTCTCACTTAAAAAGAACTCCTTGACACTTTGGTGACTTACCATCAGATGAATTTTATTATTGGAGCTCATATGCCTAAAAGTTTTTAGAGCTTTTATTATGGAATATACTTGATTCTCAACAAAACTATACTTTTCCTCATAATCCTTCAAGGATTGATTAAAAAAAGATATAGGCTATTCTAACTATTCTTTATTATGTTGGGTCAAAATAGATGATACACTACCTTCCCATCTAAAAGCATTGAGAATGAAATCATTCTCATAGTTGGGGTTGACAAGGGTAGGATCTTGAGAAATAGCCTACTTGATGGCTTCAAAACTATCTTTTCCTTCCCATGTCTAGTTGAAATTGACACCGTTCTTAAGCATGGTAGTAAGTGGCTTGGCCATAGAGGCAAAATTTGGAATGAACCTTATTATGAAGTTGATCTTTCCTAAGAAAATTTGTAATCCCTTTTTATGGCTCAAAAGTGCTCATGAAGATATAACACTTACTCTCTAGGTCTATTGCAAGACCATCTTTTGAAACAATGTGTCTTAGTATTTTCCCTTCATGAACTACAAAAATGCACATTTTTGGATTGAGGGAAACTCCAAATTATCTACACCTTTCAAAAACTTTACTAAGGTGATCCATGTATGCACCAACATGTTTTGAATAAATAGTGACATCATCTAGGTATACTAGCATCATCTCATTTATCAAACCCATAAAATCCATATCTATGGCTCTTTGGAATGTAACACAAACATTAGTTAGACCAAAAGGCATATTTTTATAGGTATATGTGCCCCATTTTATAGTGAAAGTTGTCTTGAACTGGTCTGATGCATGTACAAGAATTTGGTTATATATAGAGTAATTGTCTAAAAGGGAAAACCTTTTAGATCCTAATATAGTTTAAAGAATTTGCTCGATGGGTGTAAAGGGATAATGATCCTTTAGGGATGCTTTGTGTAGGTCCCTGGAATATACATAAAGCTTGATTTCACCATCATTTGTCCTTATAGGGACCAAGTTAGCAACCTAGGATGAGTGTTTTATAGGGAAAATGATGTTAGCCTCTATTAGTTTGGACAACTCACTCTTAATCAAGGGTTCTATTTTTGGATTGATTGGTCTCTATTTCTATCTAATAGGCTTGGTATTTGGGTCAAGCTCTATTGTGTGTTGGGATAATCTAGGGTCAAACCCCCTTAAATCTTTATAACTCCAAGTGAAGTTATCATCAAACTCTTGACACAACTCAATAAAATCTTGCTTTTCAGAAGTATTACATACCTTTTCAATATTTAATGTTTTTCCCTTTGAAATGACTACTAGATCATAGTCTTCTTCATTAACCATGATATTTTTCTTTTCATGTTTCAACTGGTCATTAAAGTTGAAGATACTTTCCAAAGTAACAAGGTCCATGAATAATTTATTTGTCTTTAATGACTATATTGATCCTAGAGTCTTTACTAATTTTTATCTGAGAATTCAACCTCATATTGCAAAAAATTCACAAATTTCTAATCACTATCGAAAACTTGCCAATTGGTTGCATTGTTAAGAACAGATGGTCTCACTATCAATTTTACTATAGGCTATTATTCTTTTTTATCTCTTTAAGAAGGTTATATTGAGAACCTACTGAGGCCATATGATCAACATCCTTTTTTTGTTCTCTTGGTAATGCTTAAATGTTTAAACAAGTGAAATCTTATAACAAGTCCCAAACCTTATGTTTGCAATATCTTAACAAGTTATTCTTGGTTGTGTTTTTATATCTTACTTGGTAAATGACTAGTTCAATGTCACCAAACACTTATAGTGACTATATTCCTTTTTTTAATCCAACTGAAGGCTTCTTATCAATACTTCATAGTTAGCTACATTGTTAGTGCAACTGAATTGAAGTTTGAAAGAATAAAAATAACTCTCTTTTTTGGGAGAGATAAAAATAATTCCTGAACCTACACCATTCCTACTTCTTGAGCCATCAAATAATAGTTGACACATTACCTGAAGATCCTCAACTAGTTTCACAAGGTTTGGGATGATTGCATCATTTTCATGAATGAAATCTATACCCAACTCGGTTTATTTTAAATAATCATAAGGCTCAAATTGAAGGGCTGATCCCCATTCATCCAAATGAAAATCTAGGATTTATTAAATGGGTGTTTCAACATCATGGTTATGTTCCTCCTCATGATATTTCAATTTGAAATTCATATCCATAGGGATAGGAGTGTATGGCTCAATGTGGTATTTAGTAATTGGCTCAACTCTTATCAACACTCTGGTTCCATATCTTGTCCTGAGCAATATGTGGGACCAATCAACAGATAAATACCCTCCCATTTTTGTAGTGAAGTCTTGGAAAAGGTAAATATAAAGATAGTGGGGTAGGTCAATAACTGATATATCTTGGGAAATTGACAAGATTGGACATGCATAGATGGTAAGGTTTAAACCTTTTATAGTCCTAACTATTTGAACAACAATCCAATCCAATTGAACCACACATTTTGTGATAGGTGTATATTTAATACCAAGAACATCAACTATTTTCTTGGGGATAATAGAAATTATATCCCCTGAGTCTACCATGTAGTTATATACAAGATTTATACCAACTATGAGTGAAAGGTAAAAAGTGGGAGGCTTACAATTTTTACTTATTTTGGTGTCTATTTGAGGTCAACACAAATTAATTACAGTAGTGGGTCCATTAGTTGGGACCTTATCTATTATTTGAAAGTTAATTAAAGCTTCTTAATTCAAGTCCCTCTATGTTAGAATAGATAGTGCTTCTCACATGGTGACATTCAAGTTATTCTTCTTCATTTGTTCTACAATACTAAATGGAATGTTACCAACCTTTAGTGGTGCCTTTGTGGGAGCTATATCTTCTTTCACAAGATTTGTGGTTAGTAATTTTGACTTCAACTAGCCCATTGGCATATTAGGTAGCCTCTAAACTATGTTGCCTTTTACACACTCTTGTATAACTTTAGAAGTTATAGCCTTCTCAACTTGCGGGGTTGATCACTTTCTACTGCCCTCTTATTAGAGCATGTATTTTCTACCACTAAACTACCACCATTGATTAGTGATTCCTCCTGATTTACACCACAAAAATCCTCCTTTTACCATTTCAAAAGAGTAAATTCATTCTGAGAAGGCTCTAGTGTATCTTCCTACTAGGAAGTAGTTTCTTATTTCTATCCTTGGGTGTTTGATATGCTTTTCACCATTAGGGCTTGATAGATGACACCATTAGGACAAGCATTATGATTAAGTGGTTGAGCACAAGGGTAACACCACTCATATTATTGAGCTAGGTTGTTATGAATAGGTATAATATATTTAGAATTACTTGGTGTATGCAAAACACAAATGTCTGGAGGCTTTGCTTACATGGCTTGACTTTAGGGCTGTGATTTGCCTTGGTATGGGAACTTGTTGGGCTAGTATGTTTAGTTAGGTTATTGATAAGGCTTGTAGTTTTGGGATTATTACCTTTTAATAACTACCAACTCATTGCTAAAGCTTTTAATTAGTGACTTAACCTTATATAAATCATTAATAAGGGAAGGAATCAAAGTTGGTGCATTTATTGTGGTGGGAATTAGGGCAATAGTGGGTTGCGTGGGAGGTAATTATGGAAATAGAGGCATTGGAGGCCATGGGATACTTTTTATCATTTGAATTAGATAATTTTTTTCTATTATTGTAATTTCATATTCATAAGGGAGTGTGGTACCACCCATTTATTGAATCATGATAGCTATATCACTATTCAAGGCTCTCAAGTAATATAAGAAAGCATTATTAGGGGTTGGATTGACCAACACTAGGATTCTATTCGACATCTTTTGAAAGCAAAAATTGAAATAACTCATGAAATCATGAGGATCTCATTGAATAGTGGTTAGATATTCAATTAGGGAGAGGTGGTCACTCTTATCTTCAAATTACGTGCACAAAGCTAACCCTAGATCATCCCATACACAAATGGAATTGGGAAGCAAACTTAAATAGAACTATAAGGATTTACCCTTGAATGAGGAGGTAAGAAGTTTGATTACAACATTTTCTTGTGTTATATTATGAATAGATCAAATGTTAGCAATGTTTTGTATGTGTTCAATGGGAGTAGTGTAAGTTTCACTAGTAAAATAAATAAGGATTTTCAGAGCCAAGGTGGGTATATAATCATACTAGGCCAATTGAAGTGGGTTGCCTCCATTGAAGGCTATGAAATTTTGATTTCTCAAGGCCATAATAGGAGTTATGAAACAAACGTGGTTATTTTTGGGGGATGTAAATAAATTTTATGGATATACTCTAATATATGGTACAACTAATCTTGATTTCTTTTTATATGGAAATGATAGTTCTTGCAAGTTAGTTCTCTTACTTTTAGTATATGATCTTGTCTATATCTTTGGCATACATAAACTTGTATTTCCTAAATTCGTAAGTAATTAGAGTCACTAGGTGCTTTTCAAATTTGTATGAGGCTCATACAATACTTATGAATAATAGCACCAATATCTTAGAAATGATCTTCAGGGCCCATTGGGCATGCCAAAAACTATTATCACTTAGATTTTTCACCTGTCTTTGTGTGTAAGTGTGTTGTGTAGTATGAGTTACAAATTATGGAAAATATAATGACATAATAAGATCACCTCAAAGCTATGGGACCTTTACAAATTGAGGTGAACCTATAGAGAAGACTGGATTCCTTTGACTAAGTTTGGTGTAACTGATATATTACTAGTTCATGTTAAAATACTACTTCTTAGTGATCTCACTCCTAACTAGGGTTTGACTTATAAGTAAAAGAGTTTTAGAAATGAATTTGTAAAATTAGAAAATGGTGATTGCACAAAATGATTATAGTGAAAATTAATGTTTGATTTGTATGAACATAGTAGAATGTTTAATATACTGAGTTTGTCAAAGCAAAATCTTGCAAAAATATGAGATCAAAGGTAATATGGAATATTTATAAAATAAGGAAAATATTCATTTATTGTTTATCAAATTTTTTTCAAAAAGGCACAAATTATACCACAAATGAATTTATGTGACTGAAACAAGAATCAAAACATTCACAAAATTGATAGATAGCCATGCATGCACAAAGAAGACTCACCCAAGGAAAGAAAAGCTTCAATCTATTATCATTTTTTATGTTACAACATGTAGATAAATTATTCAAAATTTAGAATAATTTTTGCAATAACAAAAGATAGATGGGATACACTAAGGTGCCCATATTTATACAAAATACTCTCTTGAAAGAGAGGGAGTTATCAAAATCTTTATGCCCAGTCGAAGAGCAAGAAAATTTGAAAACCTCATGCAAATGGAATCCTCTTCAATTTGGAATGGTATCCTTAGTGGAGTAAATGGGTGGAACAAAAACATGCAACTATTGAGTGATTCAACTAGTGTTGGAGGAGTGGATAAATCCATTGAAAATTCATGCAAACATCCTCATCCTTTATGAGTTTAGTTGATATTATCTTTTCTAAGGAATGAGGCACCAAAATGAAATAACACTTAGTAAATTTGAATGATTTTAGGTATTTTAGATTATAACTTGTAAAACCTAATTGGTATTTTCTAGTTGAGACTTTTACAACTTTTTAAGTCATCCAACTTTGATAAAAAGGAAAGAGTAAATTATAGCATGAGTTTTTGAAAGTTAAGTAACTCAAAATTTGTCAAAAAAAAGTGCAATTTACAAGTTTCACTTTTGCAACTTAAACCCTGTCAAAATGATACTTGAAAATTATAAGTGGGTCTTTCTTAAAAATAACTACCAAAATAATAATTGAAATTTGTAACCTACAATTTTATAATATTTCTTACAATAAAAAAAATGTAATTTATAGAATGTATTTTATCAAAAGAATTAATCTAGAACTATAACCTTTGAATATTCCTTGTCCTTATTTGCTTATATTTTCTCAATATAAGGATCAAAGATTTTGTATATATCTTAGAAGTGATCTTCATGAGGACCAAGTGAATACATGTTGTTTATCTCACATTCTACCATTATTTTAGAGAGTTCTCTAGATGCAACCTTGTATACTTGCATGTCTTTCCCTATCTGATCTAGTGTATTATGATACCTGATGAATTAGTGGATGGAACTCAAGTTGAATGTTGTATCTTATGCTAAATCTCTCTTGACCACTCCTTTGAACTTGTCCTGAATCTATTGAATTGAAAGGATTTGATCTCGATGATCTGTTGCTTCACATGATAATCTACTAAGCAAATCATTAATGTCATAGATTGTATCTATGGCCTTATCACATATACCCTTGGACTTATTAATACTCTTAGTGAGTATCTTGATTCTAAAATGGGATACCCTATCTAGCTCCTCATGCTCTACATCACTTTTCACCATCATTTTTGGAATGAGGGTATTAGTCTCAATCAGGTCAACAACTTACAATTTTGGGAAGAATAGGTTCAACCTTTCAATCTCTTCCTTGTATTTGATTATTTCTAATTTCAAAGATACCTGATCATCCTTTAGAGTTTTGTAATATTCCTTTATTATCTCTATTACTCTATTTCCTTTCATGATAAACTCCTTATCCTAGTCATTTATATATCTCCCCATACTACTTATCTCTATCATTACTTCAAATGTTTCTTTATTAGGGAACTAAGTAAGAGATTGAGTTGGTTGGGCTATTGGCTCTATAAACATTTTCAGAGTAGTTATCAATTGTTCAAATTTATTCTTTAATTCATCCTTTGTGACCTTATCACTATCCATCTTCTCAAAAAAAGAGATAATGCTTGACTCAACATCATGTTTCAGTCCCTCTATTGGTAGATGACCTAGGTGCACTTTGGATATTTGATAATTCCCCACTACTAGATCTTCGTTTTGTTTGTCTAGTGGGGGGACTATAATTTCCACATATGCCTTCCCCACTAAATCATATGATATCTTAGATATGGTCCTGGGGCCTACCTTTGATATTTTTGATGCCTCTAATATACCAAAGTCTAGTGTGTTGGGTGACACTATTTGTTTTCACTTATTTATTACTGATTATGCTCACTAGTTTGGGGTGGTAACCTATTAATATAGCAGTATCATCTATGAATATATAGATGAAGTTGATACACTATTGGTTCCTATGATAAGTGTTGTATCCATCACTGATTTTGTTGTTGAATATTCACTTAATGATTTTGCTATCTCTTTCCCATTTGTAAGTTAAAAAGATAGTTGTATCTGTGGGTCTTCATGTCTCCACATCTTAGGTGGGGGCTTGGGTTACTGATGTAATGGAATAAATGGGTAAAATGGGTATTGATGTGCTTATTGGAGATGTGAGAACTAGGAGTGACATGAGTGGAGGGGTAGGCATAGGTAGTTGAAAAAGTGGAACATATGGAAGTGTGGAATCCAAGGTAATAAATGAGTCAATCTTTGTGGTAGGAACACTTAGAGTTGATGAAATGGGGAATGTGATGAGAGATGAAAATGAATCAATAACTACCCCAATTTTTGGGATGGCTAGTGGGATTATAGTCAAGATGATTGAATCCATAACTATATACTGCTAGGTGGTGTTAGTGTTTAACAGACTAGTTGTGGATATGAGAGATGAGGTGGAAGTTATTGTGGAAGAGGAAGGTGAAGGTGGAGTCTGAGTGTCCACTTGTGTTGATTAGATTTATACCAAGGAAGTAACTTGTACAAGTGGGTTAGGTGAAGGTGAAATCACTTACACTAGAGGACTAGTGGAAACTTGAGGGGTAGTTATTTGGTTTGATTGGGTAGTGAAAATAGGAGGAAGGAGTACTATAGTTGGTTGAATAATAAATAAAAAAGGGATAATTTTTTGTGCCTATTGAGCAAACATTGTGCCATCTATAGAATTTGAGATTGGCTAATCCATTTGCTATGCTACTACTTCTTGGCTGCTAGATGAACCTCTTTTAGCCTTTTATTTTTGCTTCCTCTTATGTGATACTACTAGATTGTCTATTTGATCTACTTGAGTTCCACTACCGAAACCCTCTATTATTGTTACCCCACCCTTATATTTCACTTCTCTCAACTTGTCACTAATACTAAGGGTCTCCTTTATAATCTTGACCCCTTTACTCCTTAGCCAGTTAATTATTCTATTTATTACATTGGTGGTTCTATCCATCAATGAGAAGTATTTATGTATGGACCACTTGACTAGTGGAAGAGGTTGGGAATATATATTATTATCATAATATACCCTATCAACTGGAGATTCATCATATTTGAAGTCTTTAAGGACTGGTGCCATGTTGTAAGTTTTGATTTGATCTAGGGTCATCTTGGATTAATCTCTTAATCTTACTTTCTCTTCATCTTATATGTCTACTTAGTAATTTTCATAGAAATAAACATGGTAATATGTGGTGATATAGAATATACTGATAATATGTCTAGTCACATCATAAAATGGTCTTGCATTGAGAGATCTTAGGGTCATTCGAGTCATCTTGGTATCTACACATTTTGATTTTCATAGGTAAGGGCATGTATACCTCCCTATGCTGATGGGGAAGTGGATCCATGACTAATGTTTGCTTGAAAACAACTTGTGGGTCTCTTCAAACTACCTCACAAGTTCCATTAGAGCCCATCTATGACTTACATACCTCAAACCTCCTAATTTGATGTATGATTATGTCAATAACTAAATAAAATACGATCCCCAATTTATGATCTTCGAAGTTAAAACATCAAATAATCTTCTTCTTTCTATCTCCTTTTGAAACATAATTATAATGCAATATATGAAAGCATCATTTGCCCTTCTAAAATGTTGTTTACTTGGCTCAAGGGTGAGATCATGGTAATAGTTAAATACCTTGTTGACCTAATCAAGTACTGTGTTTAACCCTAGGAATGACCTCCCCTTTGCTAATATGTGTACAAAATTTTAAGTCATATAAAATGTCCCTAAAGTTTGGACCTCCATCAATTATTTGTGGATGGAGTCATAAATTAACTGGGCCTAGTGGATATACTATTTGTTTTGGTGGATTACCTAGATGTATTGGTACATCCAATCTTGATAATTCTTGGCATCTGATTTCTGAATAACTTTGTGTAAGAGTATGATAATATCACCCACTTCATCTTTGAAGTCTATTCTTTCTAGATTTTTAGATAGTCTTATAGATGTGGGTCTAGAGGGTTTTAATCATTGCTCTTTTAGAACCCGTAGACATAAAATATTATTTTCTTGAAAAAAATTCTTTGAAGATTTAGGTTATATCTAGATAACTCTCATATTCTGGAATTAAGAACATGGTATCTATGAAATTGGGGTCAAGATTCAAAATATTTTCCCTTTTGTCTCTCATCACTTCCCTCTTCTTTGCATCATAGTGTTTTACCAATGTGAACATAAGCTCAAGGCTCTGCACTGATAGTAGGAAGGCTTCTACCTAGGGAAATATACTATCATAAATTCTTTGAATCTAATCATTCTTGATTTCAAAATTTACTCTTGTCCAGAAATCAGCTAGGTTTGTGTGACTTAGATCTATGTCTATGATCTCATTTGTATTAGAGTTCAGGCTGAGCGGGACATTAGATCCATTTGAATTGAAATTCATTTCCTTTCCATAAATAGGTTCTAAGAAAATTGGTGTGGGAAAACCAATTATAGATTTAGTGGGTTTTGGTCTTGCAATTACACATAAAATGTCTGATGGGGTTTATACTATGTATTTGTATATAAAAAGTCTAGTGGGTTCTAGACTTGAAAAATGTACTTGTAAAGTACTATGAAAATTTTGGTGTATTTTAGGCTTGTTATTGCAAGTATAATATCCAACGAGGATTTGGAGTTATTTATATAGGTCAAATTTCCATGGTTTTAGAGTTTCTTTTACAATGGGAATATTCTAGATTTAATAAAAAATGACATAAACTATATATTTCACCAATGAAGAATAATGACTGGATAATCTTTTGATGAGCTTTTAAGAATGCAGACAAAGAAATGGGAAAACATAAGCAAGCATAGGAAAATGAAAGACCTAGATTTTCAAAGCTAAGAATCTTTGCAGAATTTAAAGGAAATTTATGTTTTGATGTAAAAGGTGGGGAAAATAGAGGAATATATTACCTATAGAGGATGACAATGGTGGTCGTGGTGTAGTGTTGGTAAGGCATAACACTGACAAGGTGTGGCTTGGATTCCTTACACGTAGAGATCAATTTTGTTGGAAGCACAATCATAGAGGGGGGTGAATTAGTGTCTTAAAATGTTCTTTTAATTCCTCCATATCATTCATGAACCATCATATAAACATATAGATCAAGTAATGCATAAGCAATCACCCATACAAACATGAAAAAAGATTATACAAGACAACACATCATATGTGTGGGAAACCCTTAAGAGGAAGAAAACCCACTGATCCCTAAAAATGGAATATAGTCCTATAATCTAAAAGATCACAATTTAATGAAGCACCAAATCCACATAGAGCACTAACCCCAACTAGCTAAGCACCAACTCAACTAGACTTTAGTAAGCACCAAATTGAAAGGAGGCACAAAACCCATAGATGAATCAGTACCAACTTAGTCACTTTATTTCATTAATCGCCTTTATAACACCTTGTTGATAAACCAAATGATGATGACCACCTCTTCAACTCTTCACACTTTTATTCCTCTTAAATTGCCTTATAGGTCTCTTCACTTAATTAGGTATCTTCAAGATTGATTAGGTCATATAACCTTGATCTCCATATGTAGACACACTTTCGTATCTTCATCTCAGATCCTCTAATATCCTTTGATGGTCTACAAGACCTCCTTTTGCTCACAATATGTTATTTCGTTCGCATACCCTCTTCCTACAGAAATAGGCCTAAAACTACCTTGTATATATACAAGCCTCTTGCTCATATGCCACTTTGTCAAATATATACACTTTCACACTTGTATTACCCTTTCAATAGGTATTATAACATCTTTCATACATGAATCAATCAATATATTAGGTCATTCACAAATTTAAAGACCAAAACCTCTTTTAGGCCTTAAGCAAGACCTAATTTAATTAGACATTCATTATGTTGAGCATAATCATTGATGTTAGGTTATCATTGATGTCAAAGGTAGTATTGATTCATAGTGCATTACTAACAAAGTGATCAGATTGATGGTTTGGAGAGTGTTTGACTATTTGAGTGATTAATGGATGATATTTATGGTATGATCATATTGTAAAGACCCTATGGGATCTTATGAGAGCTTAGAGTGCTTATGGAAATGAATTTTTTTATTAGAATAATCATATGAATGTCTAAGATCGAGTAGTCATCTTGATAGATAAAAGTTGAGTGAGTAGATTGATGACATCATATTTCAAACATGTGAATGTTTTAGGAGTAGTTTGATATATGGATAGATTCATCTATGTGAGAATATCATATGATTCAATTTTTAGGTCTGGACATGGAGTGTAGAAAAAGTTATTAAGGTGCAAAGTCGGGTCCTCAGATAGAGTTGACTAAGTTCTCATATTTATCCAAATTTTTGATATCAAAGATCTATGTTGAGCATTTAATATGACCAAATAAGGATATAATGGAGTGCATGATCTTGTTAGATAGAGATCAATGGTGCACATAAAGTTAAGTTTTCAATGGTTCCTAAGATTGCACATGTTAGTGATATGTGTCTCAATATTAATGATTTAATAGAAGATAAACAACATGTGGGTGCTCATACAGATGGAGATCGATGGAGTGCATCAAGTCAAATAGTCAATATACATAGAAGGAATGTAGATCTGCCAAGTGGCATGATCTTGAAAGTAGGGATCTAAGATCAACAGTGAGTGATTGTAGGTTAAATTCAGTAGACTTCTAAGGAAATTGATGGTGCGTATTTATTCAAAGTTGATAGGGAGCATGAGATGATGACAAATGTTCAATGATTAGTATTTACACAATGACCATTAGAATTTAAATATTTAAATTTGTGAAAGAAAACTAGTGATGGGTTTTTGATATATATCTTGAGCATATGGTAGAATTTGTTGATGGAGTAAAAAGAAAAGTTGAAGAGGACTTCAAGGTACATAGAAAAAAGTTTATTAAAAGGTTTGATTATTTATAAAGTTTTATATATTGATATTCAAATTTGACTATTTGTTCATTCATGCTGTTATTGTGTACAAAATATTGTTTAAGCAATTTGTGCTTTAGCAAAAGAGTGTTTTAGTAGGAGTATTCATTTGAAGATGTCTTAAGAGTCATATAGAGTGGACCCATGTATTTGAAAGTGATCTTGTGTTCTTAAATTTATTAATGAAGTGATAAAGGGGTAATAGGTCTCCATGAGACCTATAAGGGCTTATAAGGCTTAATTGAAAGGCATAACTACTTAAATGTGACCCATAGATGCTATGGCTGACCCATGAGGATGGTATTTAGCTATGTGTTAGCATGATATAAGTCTTAAGGGTTAAGGCAAGTATTATGGATGAACTAGAAGTTGATATTCATGAAGACTCTATAAAGAGTGAAGACCAAGGTAATGGTTTCTAGACTTGATTTTGGAAGTATTAAGAGAGCAAAAGATAGAAACAAAGGAAAGAGATTAGAGATAGTGTGCTCAGTGGATGGAATAAAGTACATAGTAAATTAAGGATGAGAGAATAAGCCTAGAGTGATCCAAAAGGAGTGTTTGGATGCATTTATTGTATTTTCAAGTTTGAGTGTGTGTGATAAGCTAAAAGAGAGGTGTTATACATTGTTTCTCCACCCTATTAAAAGGCTATTAGAGTTTTGGAGTTTTTGATTTCCTAAGGTGTTATGTGGGTGCTCAACATCTGGAACAAGTGGGTGCTTGTTCATACTTAGGGGTGGATGTTCCTTGTGAAATGGGTGCTTTAGTAAAAGGTCTCATATTTGTGATCATATTATATGACAAGTAGTCCATGTGTTTTTAGGCTTGAAAGTGGGTTTTATTCCCCACGTTGGTTTCCCACATAGATCTTGTGTTCTATGTGTGAAATTGCATCATATTTATTATTCATTATTAAGAACTTATTGTATGCTTTATGAATGATTTTGGTTATTTATTAAGATTTTGAAATGATTATAATTAAAATTTGAAATATCTTGCATCATTGATTAACCCCCCTCTTAATGATTGTATCTCCCATAATTGGTATCAAAGTAGGACCTTTGTTGTAATTTTAGCCACTTAAAGGTGATCTAAGGTATAATATGGCAAGTCAACAAATGCAGGGTTTATTTACAGAGTAAGCACCATTTTTTAATGGGTCAAATTATGCTTTCTAGACTACAAGGATGAAGACATACATCATGTCTCTAGGCTTTGATATTTGGCAATCTATCATGGATGGTTACACTACACCAATTACTCCTATAATTAGTACTACTAATAAGAAGTTGACGAGAATAATTTTAAAGCTATGAATTATATCATTTGTGATCTATCTGAGGTTGAGTTCACTAAAGTGATCCATTCCAAGTCTGCCAAGAAAATATGGGTTAAATTACAAACTATCTATGAAGGAGACTCTAAGGTAAAACTAGCTAATTTTTAGACCTACCTAAGGCAATTTTAAGGTCTCAAAATGAAGGAAGAAGATAATATTGAATATTATCTTCTAAGGGTTGATGAGGTAGTAAACATGATCAGAGGTCTTAGAGAGGTGATTAACGAAGCTACTATAGTACAAAATGTATTGAGGAATCTTACACTCAAGAATGATTCAAAGGTTTCTACTGTAGAAGAAAGTCATGATATCACTTAGATGAATATGGATGAACTACATGGAATCCTTACTACCTATGAGATGAGAGTTGATGAGGATAAACCTCCTAAGAAGGAAGAAGTCTTCAAGGTGATCAAGGAGACAAAATCTAAGAAGAAAAAATTAAGTCTTGAAGATTTTGATCTTAATGAAGATCAACTTGAAGCTATGATTTCAAGAATATTGAATGTAGGGTTAGGTAAGTATGAAGGAAAACTTCCTTTAAAATGTTTTTCATGTGGTAAAGTTGGTTATTTTGTATCTAAATGTTTATAAAAGTTTGAACTCAAATAATCTTATAAGGAATATAATGAGGATGAACATAAGAGATTTGAGGGTTGCATCAAGTACATAAAGTTCTTCAGTAAGAAAAATGGAAAGAAGGAATCATACAAAGGTAGTAAGATCCTTTACCATGAAGAATATAATAACTCATATGTAGAAGTAAACAAATCTGACAGTGATGATTCTTTTCATAATGAGGACAAGGAGACATTGTTTATGGCTTTTAGTGATGATGAAGGTGAATGTTCTTTAAGCAAAAATTTATTTGGCAAAGATAGCTCAGAGGAATAAGATGAGAAATTCAATCTTGAAGATTAATATATAAATACTTTTGAAGAAAGGAAGATACTACAAAGAAATAATAAAAAACAAGATTCCTTGATCAAATCTTATGAGGAATAAATTTTAATTTTTAAAGTAAGGCTAGTAATGAATTCAAGGAGCATGATAAGATTACACAAAAACTTGAAACTTAACTTTTTACTCTTAATGAAGAAGTAAAGAGTAAGGATGAAGGGTGTATCATGTATCAATTAAAGATAGAGTCTTTGTAGATGAAACTAAATCAAGCTATGAGCAAAGATACATATAATGATTTATATAATAAGAATGAATTGATGAATTCTCTTGAAGATATGAAGGTTGATAAGAAAAAGAACAAAGCTATGATGTCACAAATCAAGGACTATGAAGAGCAATTCAGTGTGTTTTAAGCAAGAATGAATGATGACACCATGGAACATGAAGATACTATCAAGAATCTCAATAGTCAATTAGAAACTATGTCTACAAGCCTAAAATCCAAAGAATATGAGTGGTTAAGGTATGTGATTGAAATTGAGTCATTAAAATCTGATTTAGATAAGACATCTTGTAAGGTGAAGTCATTTGTAAAGTATGAAAAGAGCTCAAATGATCTTGATAATATTCTGAGTAGTAAAAAACATGATAGTGATAGATCTGGTCTTGGCTACAAAGAATAAAAAAAACATGTAACTCAAGATAAGATAAAGGATTTGAAGATCAATCATTAGTAAAGGAATGAAGGTATTGATATAATGAAGATAAATCAGATCAGACAACCAAATGCTATGAGGTATGCAAATTTTAACGGTTATTGTTACTCTTGCAATCATTTTGGTTATAGGTCAAAAGATTGTAAAATATCATCAAGGAATTAATTTGCATGGAATTATGAGAAAGACAATGGTAAGCATGAATAACATCATCACTCAAGATAGTCAACAGGTTCACAAGGAAATAATGATGTCTTTTGTTACAAGTGTCAAGGGTTTGGTCATATTGCAAAGTTTTGTAATATCTTCATTAGGGGACCAAATGATTAGGTAAATAATCATGAAAATTCAATGTCACAAGGTATGTATAATTTTATAAACCTAATTTGTTTCAAATTTCATGAAAGAGGTCACATAGAAAGGTTTTACAAGAATGGTCATTATTATACTTCAAAAATTGTCAATCCTATCATGAAGAGGAGTCATAGTGAATGGAGGCCTAAGTAGGTAAATGAAAAATAGGATTAAATTGGATTATTTTCCATGATAGTATAGGGAATAAGTTTAAGTATCAAGGAACAATCCTTACCTACCTAAATGGACAAAGAAATCAAGCAAGATTCAGAGATAATAGAAAAGAATAAGGTTGAGAACTCATTCAAATTCAATCTGAAGATAAGGAAGGACTATAAATAAAGTAAATTCAATCTAGAGATATGGGAGTCTCATGAATTTTGGGATCTTTAGTCCCTCTATGACAAGTGGGTGTCTCTACTTATGCTTATTAGGAGACATCATTCTTATGTGGAAGCAAGTGTGTGTACTCTAGGTAATGATCAAAATGCTAATCAGTACAAAGGTATGTTCTCTTCAATTTGATAATATGCAAGATGTGTTTAGGTAGATAACTCAATTAGCTTGAATGTCTTGAAGAAGATGTTCATGATGTGAGGGGGAGCATATGTGAATATGTTTGTTACAATTGTGATTTTAAGAAGATTGATATGATGACTTGATCAAACCAAAACATGTGTTTTGAACAGCTATTTAATCTTCATGCATGAGCAAAGAGAGATTGTGAATTCTCTAAATTAATAAGTCTAAGGATCAGATAATCTCAAGTTCATATTGGTGTATGTCAAAGAATAGATAACATGAGATGGAACTTGATGTTAGGGGGAGCTTTATAAGCTCTGTGATCAATTTTTTAGGTCCAAGGATCATAGAAGTCCAAGTTTAGATTGGTGCATGTAAAAGGGGGAGCAATTGATTCATATGCTTGAAAGTATGTAAGTATCATGAGAATCTTAAATAGTATTTGAATGCACACATGATGTTGAGTAATAATTTTTATCATGTTGAGGAAGAAACCCTTTGTCATTAATGTTAAAGTGGGAGAAATATCAAAATGAAGAAGTTCAAATGAGTAAGAAGTCATTCTGAGGGGTTTCTACCATCAATGACAAAGGGGGAGATTATTGAGCATGATCATTGATGTTAGGTTTGCATTGATGTCAAAGAGAGAATGATTCATAGTGTATTAATAACAAAGTGATCAGATGAATGGTTTGGAGAGTGTTTGCCTAGTTAAGTAATTAATGGATAATATTGATGTTATGGTCATGTTGTAGAGATCCTATGGGATGTTGAGTGCTTAGAGTGATTATGGAAGTGAATGGAATTCATTAGAATAGTCATATGAATGTATAAACCAAAAAAATCATCTTGATAGATAAAGCTAAGTGACTAGATTGATGATGTCATATTTCACATGTGTGAAGGTTTCAGGAGTAGTTTGATATATGGATAAATTCACCTATGTGAGAAGATCATATGGTTCAATTTTTAGGTCTGGACATGGAGCATAGAAAAATTTATTAAGGTGAAAAGTTGGCTTCTTAGATAAAGTTTACTAAGTTACCATAACAAAATTTGTGATATTGAATATCTATGATGAACATTCAATCAGATCAAGGATCTAATGGTGAGAATTTAATCTAACCAAATAAGGATCTAATGGAGCACGTGATCGTATCAGATAGAGATAAAATTCATGTATGAATTTAATTTTTTACAGGTTCATGAGATTTCACATGATAAAATGTGTCTTAATCTTGATGATTTGATAGAAGATCAACAACATGTGGGTTATCGTATATATGGAGATCGATAGAGCACATTGAGTCAAATAGTCAATGTGCATAGAAGGCATGTAGAGCTATCAAGTGGCACAATCTCAGAAGCAAGGATATAAGATCAATGGTGAGAGATTTTATGTTAAAGTCAAGAGACTTCTAAGGAAATCAATGGTGCATATTTATTCAAAGTTTTTAGGGAGCATAAGATGATGACAAAGTATTCAGTGTTTAGTATTTACACAGTGAACATTGTAATTTAAATATTCAAATTTGTGAAATAAAACTTGTTGTCCCCCTAAAAATATCACTCATTTTTGGGACAACATTTGAACTATTTTGGTCCTACAGACCAAAATTGTCTCTTCCCTTTTCAAAATTTGTCTTGGGCATTCAAATTCCTCATTTTTCAAGATTCTCAAAAATATATGGACTCAACAGGTCAAGTTTAATGGGCTTTTACAGGTTGAAATCTATGGACTCTTTCAAGGTTAGAGAAAACTATGGACTTGGTTTCTACAGACTCTGCAAACAGGCTCATTTCTACAAGTTCAACAAGTTCTAGGTTCAATCAATTCAATGGTTTCAGTTCAATGATGGGTTCAATCAAAGGAATGGTTCAATGTCTCAGTTCAATCAAGCGGTTCAATGCTTTGGTTCATCCTTTGGTTCAATTAAAAAATTTGTCAATCAGTTCAAGGTTTTGTTTGAACCGTTGAACCAAAACTTGGTTCAACGGTTAGTTCAAACACATGGTTCAAAGGCAAGTTCAACAAGAGGTTCAAAGCCTTGGTTCAACAGAATGGTTCAAAGCCATGGTTCAATGGAATGGTTCATCGCCAAAGTTCAAAGAGCTTCCTGAAGGATCCCGAAGGGCCAGTGCCTTTGTGGGGGACTCTCGACTACCAATTCAAAGACACTTCCTAAAGCCGAAGGGACGCTCGAGGGCCATTCAAAGACTGCCCGAAGGGTAGATACCCTTGCGGGAGGCTCTTCCTGACTGGAGATTCTGGATTCTACTCCTTTCAATTATTTTTTTAATTGACAGAAGTTACCCACCTGGAGCCAGCTGTTGTCCCCCCAAAAATATCACTCATTTTTGGGACAACATTTGAACTATTTTGGTCCTACAGACCAAAATTGTCTCTTCCCTTTTCAAAATTTGTCTTGGGCATTCAAATTCCTCATTTTTCAAGCTTCTCAAAAATATACGGACTCAGCAGGTCAAGTTTAATGGGATTTTACAGGTTGAAATCTATGGACTCTTTCAAGGTTAGAGAAAAATATGGACTTGGTTTCTACGACCTCTACAAACAGGCTCATTTCTACAAGTTCAATGAGTTCTAGGTTCAATCAGTTTAATGCTTTTAGTTCAACGGTGGGTTCAATCAAAGGAATGGTTCAATGTCTTAGTTCAACCAAGTGGTTCATATTTTGGTTCAATCAAACAATTCGTCAATCAGTTCAAGGCTTTGTTTGAACCGTTGAACCAAAACTTGGTTCAATGGTTAGTTCAAACACATGGTTCAAAGGCAAGTTCAACAAGAGGTTCAAAGCCTTGGTTCAACGAAATGGTTCAAAGCTGTGCTTCAATGGAATGGTTCAATAGTTGGTTCATCATCAAAGTTCAAAGAGTTTCCCGAAGAAGCCTGAAGGCCATTCAAAGACTGCCCAAAGGGTAGATACCCTTGCGGGAGGCTCTTCTCAACTCAAAATGGGTCATTTCTTAAGGCATGAAAGGGCAAGTTCAATTCAGAAAGTGATAAACAGAAAAGCCGAAAGAGGACAAAGGAATGACGCGCCCAAAAACGTCAAATTCAACATAGTGAACTAGTCATTGATCCTTTGAACATACAGACCATAATACATTCACAGATTTCAAGGCCAAGACCAACAGAAAGCAGGGAAGGAATAGAACAACAAACTAAATCTAAGACTTGATTTAATTAACTAGAAAAGGAGGAATTATGAAGATAAGATCAGATCACCAGGTGGACATTGAAAGTTGCAAACTTTCAATAAGCGTGACTTATTTCCCTGCATTGATAAAATAAAATGGGTAAAACAACCCTAAGTTCTAGCGTGTCTTCTTAATAGATTCTAACACAAAATGATGTATTATTGTTCTCGAGTCCTTCTTGAAGAGGCTATATAAGGGACTCTCTTCTATTGTACTAGGGATCTCTTTTTTGACAATTAGAATAAACTCTACCCAAATTGTAAGGCATTACTGAGACTTTGAGCTCAGATTGCTGATCATATTTTGTTATTGAAATAAGAAAGCAAGTGGTTTTTCAGAATTTGTGCTGTAATATCTTTGTTGTTGAGGAAACTATTCTTATGTCTTTTTCTTCAATATATTTTCTATTCCTTTAATTCAACAAGCAGAATTAGTGACAATAGTCAGGAAGGTGTCCTAAAGAGTCAAGTGTGGAAAGACTTTGTGCACCCATAATTGCCTTTAGTGTGTTTTCTTTTCATTTCTATGTAAAGGACTTTGGGATGAATTTGTGCCCTCATTGTCCTTCGTATCTTACTCTTGAGCAATCCAGGTGAAGACTTTGTGCTGCATCTCAATTTGCTTGTTATTACATCTTTTGCTACATTTTGCTGTTACTACTTGGAGTATTCTTGTGGCTTGCTGAATAGTACTTTTGAAAGAAGAGGAGTGTTATCTGTCATTTCCCTTGAGTTTTTTATTTGATCCACATGCATCATCTTTGAAAAAAGAGAGATGGATGGTTTGTCCTACCCCTGAGTACTATTTTCTGTTTATATATATATATATATATAGCTTATCTATAAGGAACCTCCCCTTGATGAGAGGAGAGATTAGTGTCCTTCTGATGTGGTAAACCTACACATTTGGATGACTAATCTTCCAACTTTGGCTGATCAGACCTATTTTGTTTATCAGTACGCTGATTGACAAAATATTCAACCAACAATTTTTTGCGACTCCACTAGGGAAGAATGTGCAGTCTAAAGCCTCAAGTTTCAGATTGAAGTAGTTCCTTCCCTTATCCATTATAGAGTCTGGTGACCCCCATCTGGGTCTTACCCATTATCCATTTATAGCCTTACCATTTTCATCCATCTCCATTATACTTTTTGGTCTGCAAAACTAGAGCTGCTGGGAAAGAAAGTGCAGTTTGTAGCCTCAAGCTTTAACCTGAAGCAGGGCTAGTTTTTTTTCCATTTTTGTCCTATAATTTTGCAACTCCACTCAGATGTGTTATCCCTATTGTTCATAATATGATCATGGTAGTTCAAGGCCCCTGGGGTAACTCATTTGGCCCACTCAACTTGACTCCACCTTTGCATGAACTCCCATGTAGTTCAAGAAAGAATTTTCCCAAATTCTTTGGTGATGGGATAGTTCACCCTGATGAACACATTGTAGCATTCAACATAGCCTATGGTGTTACAGGGGTGGAATTTAAAGATGTGGCAGTCAGGCTTTTTGTGGAGACACTACAAGGTACTGTTGCAGACTGGTTCTACCATCTGCAAGCTGGATTAGTGACTGACTGGGATACACTTAAAGCCAAGTTCGAAGCAAGATTCAAGCCCATAGAAGATGCACATGCCTTGCTAGCCCAGGTCACATAGATGAAGAAGGAGCCCCATGAACATATGATTTACTTCATTTCCAGGTTCAACAAGTTGAGGCATAGGATTCCCTCGATCGCCTAGCTAACACCTCAAAATCTCATGTGTTTCTTCATCAACTCACAGCTGCCTGAAGTGAGTTTTCTGTTGAGACAGGCTAAACATATAAACCTTGAGGCTGCTTAAGACTTGGCTACTGAGCTAGAAGATGACTTTATCTTGGTAGGAAAGATAAGGAGAGATCCTAATAGAGCTATACCCTCTTCATCTTTTGAATACTCACCCGCAGTCACCACTGACCCAATGGTACAAAAGTTGGCAAATGAATTGCTAGCCTTGAAAAGGCAAATGGCACAAAGTATGTCTTTTGCTCCTCTGTATAGAAATTCACCAAGGAAGACATTCCCTAATCAGCCATATCAAGGCAATGCTACCAGAAGTCAAGGGCAACCAAATCATCTTCCTCCTCCATAGAGGAATCCTACCCTTGAAGCACCTCCAACAAACTCGGTAGTTGGATATCTGGAAATAGAGCATGTTTCATATTTCCAACTTGAGTTAGAAAAAGAAAATGGCACTGATATCTTCAAGGAGGATCTATAAGAATCAATTGGTGACTCCCACATTGGTTTCTTGAATTACCAAGATGAATCCAGAAGTGAAGGTGAAGCAATCAAAGGATCATATGCAGTATTCACCCAGTCCCAAAATCAGTCAGCCCAATAGGCTGACATAGAGAAGATAGAGGAGTGACCCTAACCAATAATTTCAATTGTTGAGCAGAGAACCCCTCTTCTTTTTTAATCAAAGGACGTAGTGATTACCAAAGAAGTGAGTGCATCAAACATCTCTATACCTTCTACTTCAGCTTTGCAAACTAGTACTTCCCCTCTTAGAAATCAAAAGGATGAACTCCCATCCTCTCTTCCAAATCCATTCCAGTCATTTGGCATGACTGATCATGTCAAGGAATCCAAAATTCAAATGACTGAGTTTGAATCCCTGCAAGTCCATCTTGAGCAATTGGACATTGATGGAGAACTGGATGCGAACCTGTTTGAGACAAAATATGTGGTCACCCAAACATCAACCCCTACAGCACAAATTCTGTCTGAGTCTTGAGGTAGGGGTAATTATTTCTTTACCACAGAGGATGTTCATGTTTCTACAGATGAAAGTCTTGTAGCTGACAATCCAGGAATTGATCCAAATAAGACTTTAGGAGAATTGGTAGGATGCATTATAAACAAGGAAGGATCTTCCATCTCTAATGAAGAGAAATCTGATAAGAGATCAGCTTCTGATGATGACAACAATTCTTCCACCAATGATGAAGTTGGGACTATGTTGATATCTCCTCAAGGAAATATTCTTCCTTCATGCAATTTACAAGTTAGCAACACCTTCAACATAGCTGGATGCAAATATTTGTTGCTCAGATTGAAAATTGTTCAAGATGAAGAAGTCAAACTCCTTCACATCAAAGGAGATGCTAAGTTGATAGTTTGTCAGGAGTTTGATGTGGATAATCCAATCATGTTCTGGACTGAATCAGAATAACAACCAATTATGATAATGGACCATGCTGCTACAAATCAAAATTAGGCAAAGGAATCCTTCACCAAGAGAGCAAGGAGTTATGGTTTCTAGTTTGAAGACCACATCCTACCTTGGAACAAGAAGAAGAAAAGGCCAAGAGGAAGACACAAAAAATTGGTTTCCTGGTGGAGAGTTCCATTTGCCCATCACCATTTCTAGGGACAAAATGGTTTTCTGCTAGTTTATCAGGATGGCACACCATTTTCACTATCTCACAGTAGGCAGCATCTGAAGTGCTTCAAATCTTGAGGCATCAGATAAGATCATCTGTGCATATGTATATTTGTATAGTCTATAGTTCTATTTTGTGCTTTTTGTTTTCTTTTTTGTAGCCTTTCTTTTTGGGTAGCATGACTCTATAACCCAATGGCATACTTGAAGACACTGGAGATTCTGGATTCTACTCCTTTCAATTCTTTTTGTAATTGATAGAAGTTCCCCAACTAGAGCCAACTGTTGTCCCCCCAAAAATATCATTCATTTTTGGGACAACATTTGAACTATTTTGGTCCTACAGAACAAAATTGTCTCTTCCCGTTTCAAAATTTGTCCTAGGCATTCAAATTCCTCATTTTTCAAGCTTCTAAATAAATCTATGGACTCAGCAGGTCAAGTTAAATGGGCTTTTACAGGTTGAAATCTACAGACTCTTTCAAAGTTAGAGAAAAATATGGACTTGGTTTCTACGGCCTCTACAAACAGGCTCATTTCTACAAGTTCAATGAGTTCTAGGTTCAATCGATTTAATGCTTTTAGTTCAACAGGGGGTTCAATCAAAGGAATGGTTCAATTTCTTGGTTCAACCAAGTGGTTCAATGCTTTGCTTCATCTTTTGGTTCAATCAAATAATTCGTCAATCAGTTCAAGGCTTTGTTTGAACCATTGAACCAAAACTTGGTTCAACAGTTAGTTCAAACACATGGTTCAAAGGCAAGTTCAACAAGAGGTTCAAAGCCTTGGTTCAATGAAATGGTTCAAAGCTGTGGTTCAATGGAATGGTTCAATAGTTGGTTCATCGGTAAAGTTCAAAGAGTTTCTCGAAGAAGCCTGAAGGCCATTCAAAGACTGCCTAATACCCTTGTGGGAGGCTCTTCTCGACTCAAAATGGGTCATTTCTTAAGGCTCGAAAGGGCAAGTTCAATTTGAAAACTGATAAACAAAAAATCCGAAAGAGGACAAAGGAATGACGTGCCTGAAAATGTCAAATTCAACACAGTGAACTAGCCATTGATCCTTTGAACATACAAACCAAAATACATTCACAGATTTCAAGGCCAAGACCAGCAGAAAGCGGGGAAGGAACAGAACAACAAACTAAATCTAGGACTCAATTCAATTAACCAAAAAAGGAGGAATGATGAAGATAAGATCAGATCGCTAGGTGGACATTGAAAGTTGCAAACTTTCAATAAGTGCGACTTGTTTCCCTGCATTGATAAAATCAAATAGGTAAAACACCCCTATGTTCTAGCGTGTCTTCTTAACAGATTCCAATGCAAAATGATGTATTATTGTTCTTGAGTCCTTCTTGAAGAGGTTATATAAGGGAATTTCTTCTATTGTAATAGGGATCTCTTTTTTGACAATTAGAATGAAACTCTGCCCAAATTGTAAGGCATTACTGAGACTTTGAGCTCAGATTGCCGATCATATTTTGTTATTGGAATAAGAAAGCAAGTGGTTTTTTAGACTTTATGCTGTAATATCTTTGTTGTTGAGGAAACTATTGTTATGTCTTTTTCTTCAATATATTTTTTGTTCCTTTAATTCAACAAGCAAAATTAGTGACAACAGTCAGGAAGGTGTCCTGAAGAGTCAAGTGTGGAGAGACTTTGTGCCCCCATAATTGCCTTTAGTGTGTTTTATTTTCATTTGTGTGTAAAGGACTTTGGGATGACTTTGTGCCCTCATTTTCCTTCGTATCTTACTCTTGAGCAATCCAGGTGAAGACCTTCTGTTACATCTCGATTTGCTGGTTATTACATCTTTTGCTACATTTTGCTGTTACTACTCAAAGTATTCTTATGGCTTGCTGAATAGTACTTCTGAAAGAAGAGGAGTGCTATCTTCATTTCCCTTGAGTTTTTCCTTTGATCTACATGCATCATCTCTAAAAAAAGAGAGATGGATGGTTTGTCTTACCCGTGAGTATTATTTTTTGTATATATATAGCTTATCTATAGGGAACCTCCCCTTGATGAGGGGAGAGATCAGTGTCCTTCTGATGTGGTAAACCTACACATTTGGATGACTAATCTTCCAACTTTGGCTGATCAGACCTATTTTGTTTATTAGTACGCTGATCGACAAAATATTCAACCAACAAAACCAATGATGATTTTTTTATATATATCTTGAGCATATTGCATAATTTATTGATGGATTAAAAAGAAAAGTTAAAGAGGATTTCAAGGTGCATCTAGAAAATTTTATTATAAGGTTTGATTTTTTCAAAGCTATAGATATTGAGCTTCAAGTTAACTATTAGAGATAGAGACAAAGGAAAGAGATTAGAGATAGTGTGATCAATGGATAGACTAAAGTACAGAGAAGATTGAGGATTAAATAAGAACCCTAGAGTGATCCAAAATGGGTGCTTGGATGCATTGATTATATGATCAAGTTTGAGTGTCTGTGATCAGTTGAAATAGAGGTGTTATACATTATTTCTCCACTAGATTGAAAGGCAAAAAGAGTTCTAGAGTTATTGATTTCATAAGGTGTTGTGTGGGTGCTCAACATCTAGAAGAAGTGGGTGCCTTTTCATACTTATGGGTGGGTGATCATTGTGAAGTGGGTGCTTCACTAAAAGGTCTCATGTTTGTGATCATATTATAGGACAAGTAGTCCATGTGTTTGTAGGCTTGAGATAGGGTTTTATTCTCCAAGAGGGTTTCCCATGTAGATCTTATGCTATGTGTGTGATCTTGGATAATATTTCTTGTTCATTTTTATGAACATATTATATTCTTATGAATGATTATGGTCACTTATTAAGAGTTTTTAAGGATTAAAAGGACACTTATTAAGAGTTTTTAAGGATTAAAATAAATGTATGAAATATCTCACATCACTTATTCACCTCCCCTTCTCAGTGATTATACCTCCAACATATTAGTGTATGCTACCCTTTGATATCCTTGGACCACTTTCAATTTACACATACAATAATAAAACTTCATATGTCACTAAAATAGACCTATACTAATCTTATCTAGGCTTCATAATACTTTTTAGATCTAACCACCACTTGGAGCACACCATTTTTACTATTCATAATTAGGCCTTCTCATACACATAAAGTTTATCTTGAACTACTAAAGATTAAACAAAAATTATATAAAAAACCATGGAAAAAAACACATATACAAAAACTACATGACCTCAAGGTCATTACCATATGATTTAGACTTAACAACTCTGGGAAAAATGACTCAAACTCTTCTCTACAAATAACCCACTTAGAATTGCCAAAACACTCCAAAACCTAGTCATGAACAAATTGATCTTCAACACCTGAAAGAAAACTTACCATGACCCTGATAATTTACAAAAATACTTTGAAATATATATATATACACACACACACACACACACACACACACACACACACACACACACACACACACACACACATCTCTAAAATACAAAAACCATAAGGTCTAATGTCAAATATTGGTTTTGCAGACCAATATTTTGGTCTCAGGACAGTCAATCCAGAACCAAGCCATTTTGGCATCAACAATTCAACCAATTTAACTAATTATCAAACCTTATAAAAATTATGTATAGGAAATATAAATAAAAAATAATGACACAATGTTCATATATACTTTAACTCAGGGCATAGAGTCTCAAACTCATCACTATAACTTGCTTACCTAGAACTGCTCGTTTACCTTAAAACACAGTCATGGTGATAATGACCTTTAACATATATATGAAAACTTCCAGAGACATATTATGCAATTATATGATCCTATTACACACACACACACACACACACACACACACACACACACACACACACACACACACACACACACACACACACACACACCATCATCATCATCATCATAAATTATAATAATCATATGGTCTATTGGTAATTATTTTTCTTACAGACCAATCTCATAACCTTATATCTCACTATCTCATCTAAACTAAATAGGTTAATTTGTGAACAAATTTTTCATTATAACCATTGACATACAAAACTTCTACCAATAATGATAATGTATTAAAATTCCTTAAAAACATCTCCATGTACATTGTTTCATCACTAATCTATGTTAACACATTCCTAATCATCTTCTCACTAATTCCTGGGTTTCTCATTGTTTTCACCATTAGGCTTATTAGCGATTGGCTAACTTGGATGACCAGTTTAGCAAAATTGATGGATATATCACATCCATAAACTTAATTCACATGAAAAATGAGTCTAAATATTCATCCTCCATCCATTTTCAAACATTAACTTGGTTAACTTTGACTGCTACGTCAAATATCAAAGAAACTAACACTTTCTTATAGGGTCTACTCACACACCTAAAAACTCAATTGCACTTGGAGGTGCCTGGGAGAGTTTAATACATTATTAAATAGTTTTTATATTCATTTTATACCATTATGTGTTTTTTTGAGCAAGATATTTCACATCAAATCCTTGTTAGGGTTTTAGAGAGGTTTAACATAGGTTTTGATGTTAATGATTATTCATAAAGGATTTCCCCTTAAATAAATAACCAATTCCCATAATTATTATCTAGGACCCTTGCCTATCTCGTATTAATAGATCAAGTTCCCATGTAGATGTTACATGTGACAATGAACACCTAAAAATTCTTCTTGGGTTTACATGCCTTAATTCTATGTACTCCAGAGACCTCAAATTCATTTTTCATGCCTTTTCTTACAAAACGTAACCTTAAAATGCATGAAAACACTTTAAAAAACACAAATAACATCTAAAAATTATTATATAGTCTCAAACACACTTAAATATGATCATGACCCCTCATTAGGCCATACTATTTCTCTTTGCTCTCTAGATCTTAACATACAAATCATATTAGGCCTTGAAACTAACCTTCATGCCTCTTTCCATGTGATATTCACCTTAATAACATACTCAAGAAAAATATTTCATGATTAAAAAATTCCATACATACTTCATACAACTTGACAATAGATCATGATGACTGATTAGGTCAGGCAGGGTTTAGAAATGGTCTAGTTACAAACTTGATTTGTACATCCTACCCCTAGAGGCTCACCCTAATAATCTCATTAGTGTTACAATGCATCACATACATGACACATAAACCTTATACATTCATTCATTCATATGTGCACTCATATCACAATCCATCATACTCATACCTTCTCACAAGGTCTCTTTATGTTATGACAAGTGCCATGACTAGGCTTCTCAGGTACTTGAAAATTGACAATTGATCTTGAAACACTTATGAAAGTATCTACACTTATTTTTCATGATTAAAAAATTCAAAAAAACATATAAAGATATTGTTATTACTTACTTCACCAAAAGTTACCATGCACACCTTCTCACAATATCTAGACTAGGTTTCTCAAGACATAATGTACTCAAGAACTAGTACTCAAACATGCTTACGTTAGTGATATAAAACAATAATACTCATAAAAAAACACTCTCACACCAATAAAATAATATTTAAATCAACCAACATATGAATCATTATGTTTCCTTCAAATTCTCTCTTTGATCTAAACCTTGACCTCTTTTTTACATCAACCAACAGAAGAGACATTAGGTTGCCTTCAAATTATTTCTCTAACCTACATCTTGAAATTAATAACATAAAACCTAACATAAATGAGAAAAATTATCAAAAAACAACAACCTGATCACTCTCATCTCATCTCCCATATTCTAGTCTTTCTCCTCCTTTGACATTAATGATAAAGAGTCATACACACTGCAACTTCTAGAACCACTCAATCTCCCTCTTTGGTAACTACTCTCATAAAATATTCTATGATTGTCAATCATATATACTTGGAGCTTATAAAAAACCTAAATAAATACCCCTCAAACCAAGCATCTAACATCCTTCTGCTAATTGAAGAGAGACTCCATGAAGCCTTAATAGAGCCACCCCTCTCCATAAGGCACTAGAAAAACACAATCTTAGGAGATTCTAAGATGTCCATGCTCTAACAAGACTGAATACCTTTTAGGATCTTGTTAGATTTGATTGGCACCTTAGGCTTGACCTTTTTGTCAATTCCTTGATCAATAATATGAGTTGATATCACACATTTTTGACTTGTTTTTATATCTAAAGTGTGAAATATCATAGAAAATAGTCCACTTGGGTTTGTAGACTGATCATGACTCACCTTTACTATCTTTAGTTTTCATACATTCATTTACCTTCTCTCTTACACTCTATGAGCTTCAAACTTCTTGTTTTAACTTGATGGCCTTCTAACTCTATTAGGATAGAATATTACAATGTGTTCCATATTATGACAATTATAGCAAACAACCTCAT
Source organism: Torreya grandis (assembly GCA_037957365.1). NCBI lineage: Eukaryota > Viridiplantae > Streptophyta > Pinopsida > Cupressales > Taxaceae > Torreya > Torreya grandis. Next base: position 1,453,748 of record JARHVA010000799.1, read on the forward strand.
TCATAGCTCTTGACTGATGATTCCTTTCATAATCCCATGCATATTAATTTTTAGAGGGTCTTATACACTCTCTTGCTCTATGACCAAATTGATTTCATGAAAAAAAATAACCATTGAATGAATTAGCATACATCATATCATTAGGCTATCTCATTGGTTGCTTTATGTTGACCTTCTTGTCATCATTAGCCTTATCCTTGAATTGAGTTGTCTCCTTTTGGTCTTCTTTGAAACCAAGACCTTTCTTATCACTAACATACGTTCGAATACTCAAGATCTTATATAGAGCATCAGTACTCTTTTCAAACTTCATAAAGGTCTTCAACTTGATAGATGCTTGATTCATCTCAGCTTTAAAATATTCCATGCCAGTTCCATACTTGGTGCATTATTCCTCTTTATATTTTAAGCTAGTAATGACTCTCTCCATCTATAATTCAATCTAATTGATGATCTCATCATATTCCCTAGATTTGTTACTTAGTCTCTCCTCAAACAAACAAATTTTCTCTTCATATTCCTTGACTAATGATCTTAGTTTTTGATTCTTCCTTCTTTGAAACTTCAAATCCTCTAGAGCACTCACTAATTCTACCTCAAGGTTCACTTTCACCTCTTTTTCATCTAATTCTTCATCATCTATAAGGACTTTCCCTTTTGAGCATCCTTCATTTTCTATTTCTATAACCATTAATAGATTTTTATTTTTTTATGTTCATATTCATTATTTTCATCATCACTCATATGTGCTTGTGTCACTTACATAAGATGAGTTATTATCCTCTTTGGTATAAAAACTTCTCTTACTCTTGAATGACCCTTTCCTAACTTCATACTTCCAAAAATATTTCTAGCTTTCATCATTCTTATAAACCTTCTTATCATATTCATGATTTTCATCATGTTCTTCATCATGCTCAACCTTATCCTTAATAGGACACTTAGATTCAAAGTCAAAAATATTACCACAGTTGAAACATCTGAAAGGCAACTTACCCTTGTACTTACTAGATCCAAACCTTGATTTCCTAGCAAACATGGCTATTATTTCATCATCATTAACATCTAAGAATACCTCATCTTTGAACTTTTGGGATTTTGATTTTTTATCAAATTTTAATGATGCTTCCTTCTTGTAAGATCTTCCTTCACTTTTTCTCATCTCATAGGTAGTCAAGATGTCATGAAGCCCATCCATTTACAACTTTTCCAAATATTGCATCTATTCTACTATAAACACCTTAGAATAAAAATTAGGAGTTAGTGATCTCAATAATTTTTGAAAAACTATAGACTCTTTCACTTATTCTCCCAATCCTCTAATGACATTTAAAACTTCATCAACCTTTAATAGGTAAGATGAATAGTTTCATATTCATTCATCTTTAGACTTTAAAACTATCTCCAGTGGGTTTGTAACTTGGCCATATTCACCTTGGTGTCTCATTCATAGATAGTATTCATGTTGTCAAATATCACCTTGGCTGAATCATAGTGCATCACCTTCATAAAATCTACCTCTGATAGGCCACATAAAATGGCATTCATTGCCTTGGAATTTCTCTCACTTTCCTTCTTGCCTACTGCATTAGTTAGTGGTGTAGGAGGTGGAATGTATCTATCCACAATTTATTTCCATATGTCATGACCCAATGACATTGAATATGTCCTCATTCTGATGCTCCAAAAAGCATAATTAGTCTCATTGAATAATGTCGTCTTACTTGTATAGAAACCACCTTGACCTTGCTGAGTAGCCATCCTTGCTTTTAGGATCTCCTTTAGGCTATTAGGCCTGCTTCAAAGGAACAAATCTGATACCAAATGTTGGAATCAAAATAATTGATAGGGGGGATGAATTAGTGTCTTACAACATTCTTTCAATTCCTCCTTAGCATTTAGGAACCATCATATCAACATATAGATAAAGTAATGCATAAACAAACACCTATACAAACATGAAACAAGATTATACAAGATAACATATCATATATGTGGGAAAAAATAAAGGAGAAGAAAACCCACTAATCCCTGAAAATGGACTACAATCCTATAAGTCAAAAGATCAAAATTTAGTGAAGCACCAACTCCACATGGAGCACCAAGCCCAACTAGCTAAGTACCAACTCAATAGACTTTAGTAAGCACCAAATTACAAGGAGGTACCAACCCCCTAGATGACTCAACAATAACTCAGTCACTTGATTTCCTTGATCACATTTAGAAAAAAATGTTTCTCAAATAATTGATGATGACCACCTCTTTAGCTCTTCACACTCTTATTCCTCTAAAAATGCCTTCTAGGTCTCTTTGCTCAATTAGGTCTCTTCAAGACTAATTAGGTCATATGACCTTGATATTCATATGAAAACACACTTTCATATCTTCATCTTAGATTCTCTACTATCCTTTTATGTTCTACAAGACCTCCTTATACTCACAACGTGCTATTTCATTCACATACCCTCTTTTTACACAAATAGGCCTAAAACCACCTTGTATATATACAAGCCTCTTACTCATATACCTCTTAGTCAGCCATATACACTTGCAAAATTTGATTAACATTTCAATAGGTATTATAACATATTTCATACATGAATCAATTAATACAGTAGGTCACCCATAAATTGAAATACCAAAACCTAATTAGGCCTTACAAAGACCTAATTCAATTAGGTCTTCATTAGTGCATGTTAACCTTTGATCTCCTTGAACCACTTTAAATTTCCACATATAGTAGGAAAAATTCATATGAAAATAAAATAGACATATAATAAGATTATATAGGCTTCATAAAACTTTTTATATGTAACCACCACTTGAAGCACACCATTTTTACTATTCACAATTAGGCCTTCTCATACACATAAAGTCTATCTTGAACTAATGAAGATTAAACACAAATTATCTAAACAAGAATTGAAATAAGTCACATATAAATAAAATAAATGACCATATGTTCATCAAAATATGATTTATACTTAACAATTTAGGGAAAAATGACTCAAACTCTTATCTACAAATAGCCCACTCAGGACTGCCAGAACACTCCAAAACTTAGTCATGAATAACTCAATATTTAATGCCAAAAATAACACTTACCATGAAAAATGATACTTATTAAATAAAATTTTAAATATATTTACTAATATGAAATATAAAAAACACATGGTCTAATTACAAATATTGGTCTTGTAGACCAATCTTTTGATATCAATACACACAGTCAATCTGGAACCAAACAAGCCATTTTGGCTTCAACAATTCAACCACTTTAATTGACTATAAATCATTATAAAAATCATGGATATGACATATAATTACAAAAAAACAACACCATGTGCATTATTTACTTCAACTCAGTGCATAGAGTCTCAAACTTATCACTGCAACTTGTTTACCCAGAATTGCCAATTTACCTTCAAGCACAGTCATGGTGATAAAGACCTTTAACACCTATATGATCACTTCCAGAGAGTTATTATGTAATTATAGGATAATATTAAATATATATAACATAATTAAGTATAATAATAATATGATCTAGTGGAAAATATTGGTCTTATAGACCAATATCATAACCTTATATCTCACTGTCTCATCTAAACCAGATAGGTCAAGTTGTGAGAAACTTTTTCACTATAACCACTGACCTAAAATTTTTATATAAATAATGATCATGTATTAAAATTAATAAAAAATATATCCATGCAATTTTTTTATAACTAATCCATGATAACATATTCCTAATAATCTTCTCATTACTACCTAGGTTTCTCACTATTTTCACCATTAGGCCTATTAGTGACTCGCTAACTTGGATGACCAATTTAGCACACTTGAGGGATATATTATATCAAAAAAGATTCATGGACATGAAAAATGAGTCTAAAGCTTCATCTTTCATCAATTTTAAAACTTTGACTTGGTCAAATCTGACTATTATAATAAATCTTTGAGAAACTATCACTTTTTTGTAGGGTCTACTCACACACCTGATAATTCAATCACACCTAGAGATGCTTGGGAGAGTTGAATACATGATAAAATAGTTTTTATATTAATTTGAGACCATTTTGGTCTTTTTTGAAAAATATATTTCACATCAGATCCTTGTTAGGGTTTTAGAGAGGTTTAACACAGGTTTTGGTGTTAACGGATTGCCCTTTAAATCCAAAAACACTGCTTATAATTATTAACTAGGAATATTACCCATCTCTCATTAACATATCAAGTTACCATGTAGAGATTACATATGCCAATGAATACCTAAAATTTATTCTCAGATTTACATGCCTTCATTCTATGTACTCAAGAGACCTCAAAACCACTTTTCATGCCTTTTCTTGTAAACCATGACCTCAAATTGCATGAAAAAACTTGAAATAACATATAAAAATTGTTACATAATCTCAAACACATTGAAATATTATTATGAACCCTCATAAGGCCACACTCTTTCTCTATGCTCTCTAGACCTTGACCTACAAATCACATTAGACCTTGAAACTAACCTTCATGCCTCTTTACATGTGCTCTCCATCTTACTTAAATATTATAAAAAAATATCTCATGCTTAAATAGGGAAATAAGTTCTTCATATTATTTTAAAATAGATATTGATGCCTTATTAGGTCAGATAGGGTCTAGAAATGGTCTAGTTACAGACTTGATCTGTAGGTCATACATTTGTAGGCTTACCCTGAGAATATCATGAGTGATCTAATGAATCACATGCATGATTAAGAAAAATTATACATTAATTCATATATGTGTGCACTCATTTCACCAAGCCATCATACTTATACCTTCTCACAAGGTTTCTTAATGTTATGACTAGTGCCATGACTAGGCTTCTCAAGCACTTGAAACTTGAAAAATGACCTTAAAACACTTTTGAAAATATCTAAACTTATTTTTGATGATCACACAATGCCAAAAAAACTCTAAATTTTTTGTGATTACTTACTTCTCCAAACTTTAACATGCACACCTTCTCACGAGATCTAGACTGGGCTTCTCAAGACATCTTGAACTCAAGAACTAGTACTCAAACATGCTTACCTCAATGTTATCAAAAAAGAAAACTCATGAGACAAAAATATCACACTAATAAAATAATATTGACATCAAAAAACAAAATAATCATTAGGTTACATTCAAATTATCTCTTTGATCTGAACCTTGACCTCTCTTTGATATCAACCAATAAAAGAGACATTAGGTTGCCTTCAACTTAGCTCTTTGACCTACACCTTGACATCAATGACATCAACATTGACATAAATGACAAAAATTATCAATATATTTTTGATTTTCATTAATAACAATGATTTATAAAAAACCTAGTTTTATTAATATAACCCTTGTAATTAATGCTAGTTGGGTTGGTTGTTGGGAAAATGATGGGAGAAGAGGGATTTAAAAAGTTATGGTGTAATTTTGCAAGTTTGCAAAATTGTACTTTGAATTTTGACATTTAATTTATTCCAAGTGAATTGGTGTAATATAAGTGGGAAAGTAGAACTTGAGGTGCACTTTGAAACTTTGTAAGTTACAATGTTCCAGTTGGAGTTCCAATTTCTACAAGTAGGGAAAATGGAAAAAAGTGAAACTTAGATTTCACTTTAAAAATTACAAGTTGAAATGTGCAATTGGATTTCTAGTTTTTATGGATTTGGTAAATGAAAAAAGGTAGGACTTAAGGTGCACTTTTCAAGTTGAAAAGTGTATCCATAGTTTCGATTTCTACAGGTGTAGTGGACGGCAGAAAGTGGGGTTCCGCTTACAATTTACAACTTACAAAGTTGTTTCTATGTACCTAAGGATATTATGTATTAATGTATATGGGTTGATAGAGGTGCCAAATGTTAGAATATCCATCAACAAATATACATTAATATATCATATCCTTATGTACATAGTAGTTGCAAATGCGAACAAACTTTTGGTTTTATTGGGCATTGGGTAAGTAGGATGTAGAGGTTGAGGTGCATTTTGAAATTTTGCAAGATTCAAATTGAATCAAACCTCCAATTTCCACTGGGCATGTGAAATGTAGGAAGTAGAGGTTTGGGTGCAGTTTACAATTTTGTAAGTTACAAATTGCATCCAAATCTCTAGTTTTTGCTAGGGGTTTCCTAGGTCACTTTGAAGCCTTTTTCCAAAATATTCATGGGTGTCCCTTAGGGTATAAGATGTTTTGACATTTTTGACACAAAAATATCAATAGGGATGATTGATAATATTGAATTCCTATGATTATGTGTGCCTATAGAATACTACAAGAGAGTTACAGGGTTCAATACATTTCAACTATTATATGGTCTTGAGTCAGTAATGCCTATGGGGTATATTATTCTTAGTCTGTGCATTGTGATGGTTATGAGATTAGGAGATCAAGATTAATTAAAGACATGTTTGATGGATTTTTCAAAGATGGAATCAAATAGACAAAGGGCATAATGGATATGAAAAATTAATAAATAGAGTTAAAAAGCATGGCACGATCAAAACTTACAATCTAAGTAATTTTACCCAAAGCACATAGTATTGATTTATAAGAGTAGATTTAAATCATTCCCAGGAAAGCCACATATTAAATGTAAAGGACCCTTTATCACTCATGAAGTATCACCATAAGGTAACATAGTGTTGAAATATTTATAGGGAACCATATTACTAGGATGTATAAATGCTAGTAGGATTAGGCCATATTGTCTTTAATCTTTATGATTCAGCTAAAAATTTGAGTGAGTGTTAAGTAGAACCATGTAGTTAGGATTTTATTTAATTTTGTTTGTTTTTGTTTTGTTTCCTTAGGTTATAATTTTTATATAACATGCTCATTGCAGTGTAACACATTACAACCACCAAGAAATAATTATTATTGCAGGGTGCAATCACATTCCAGAGATCACTCATAGAAAATAGTTGGTCACAAATACATTAAAATTTTTAATTAATTACGATAAGGTGGTGATAAGACAAGTATTATTAATGGAAGGATAACGATTAGGTCAGATCATTAATAACATGGTATTTAAAAAAGATTGCATCTTTTTGAAGCATATTTAGTAGGAAATGGACAAGTGGAGTCATAAATCAAATTGATTAGATAAAAGGAAAGCTACTCATATATAATAAATACAAAATAATAAATTCAAAGATCCTAAGCACTAAACATTCATATCAAGGTAACTTATAATAACTAATATTAATTTAAAAATATGCATTTATGCACAAGCAGTCAATGCATTCAAAATAGGTAGTGACACAAAATTGGGTGCCAACAACTATATAAGAGCAGGGCATGGACAACCTTAAAACATTACAAACTTTAGCTAACAAGAGGCTTTTATGATATGCTTTCAAAATACATAATCATGAATGGATTTTGAATTAGAGCATAATTAAGCAAAGTAATTATTTATTCTAGACAACCAATCAAACCATGTAGAGAGGTCAATGATTGATTTTGCTATTAGATGCATAAAAGGAGAATATGGGGATTGGGATAGGTCATCAACAAAATATATATAATGATTCATATCCGTTTAATTATATAAATGCTCAAAAATTGCTCTTTTTTCATAAGATACTAAAGGTACAACACAAGAAGGATCCTTCACACTTTTACATCTACTATGAGGCTCCACAACTAGAAGATTGCTTAAGATGTCTACATTAGTCAGTTAGATGAGGTCATGATGAATTTTTTGAGTCGCTACAATCAAGGGGCTATCAATTTAGCTCAATATGTTACAATTTGGATCACTACGCACACCATGGCATGAGCCATTGACCTTCCCAATTACGGTAAATATATCCTCATAATTTTACACCACCATCAATCCATTTATACACTAGATAATAATATACCACAAGTGTATGGTGAGGAAAACCCATTGACTTGATTGAGAATGCTTCACTATGCATCATAATACACTGCATCACAAAAATATTTTGTCAAACCACCAAGTAATTAAAACAAATTACAAGAGACATAATTGATATTGTCTATTGCATGACAAAGCTATGAGAGGACTTCAATTGGTCTAAGTTTTTAGTAGCCAAGCTCACCACTAACATAGAAAAAGGTATTTTTAGGAAGTACACAAACATTTTAGTACCAATTTTTAGTTCTTTTATTATGTTTCATGTAGTAGAAATATCCATTGGGGCTAATTAATGTAACTATAGACTTTTATCCTGGTAATGCCTTCACAAATATCACATAGACCAAAATAGGGTAGGATTATGAGCAATTATGGTGATTTAACACATGGTGGATTGAAGCCTTAGCCTTGATTTGAACACACCCTAGGATCCCATAGGATGTAATGCAATATTTGGGACAACATGTTGTGGTTACCAAATTGAATAATGGCATCCAAATCAAGGTTCATGAGTTGGATACTCCAACTCTAACCCTGATGCCATTTTTTATTTCAATGGTCAAAGTAAAGGATGAACATACAATAAAAAATCCTTAGCTATGATGTAAAACCATTCTTATATAGGTGAAACAACCAAAAGTATAGCAAATACCCTCATAAAAACCAACTTAGCCACATGCTCAACCATCACAATGAGCATAACCTCAAGCTCCACCATAACAAGAAAAAGGCAAGAGTATAACACTTATGCACAGAGCCTTACCACCACCACCAAAGAAAGGAACCTATCATACAAAGTCTTGGATCAAGAATATTATGGTTTTAAGGATAGATGATGAGTGCGATTTACTTGAGTTGGGGATAGAAGAATAATAAGTGCTTTGATCAATATTAGAAGATATCATAAAATAAGTGTGAAATAAAGAGGGGTAGAAAGAGTTCTTCTTTTAGAAAATAATGCACACTTTCCAAGTGCAAAATCAAGTAATAAAAGACCTTTGGGTTGATAATACTCAATCAACTTATTCTATTCTTGTTGATGTTATAGGACAAGAAGAAACTCAGTGTAAATTGGAGGCTGAGATATTTTTAACAAAGCCAACTATAGTATCATCAACTATGCATATGGTGGATTCAATTGAATAAGGAAATCCTACACCAGTCTTGTTTTGATGACCATGCACACACCCTTTTTCTAAACCATCAAAAAATGTGTAGGAATGGATGGTTTCTTTTGATTAACCTATAGAAGAAAGTGGTGTAAAATAGTCTCAAGCATCACAAAAATATCCTTATCACCAAGTTCTAAAGAAGTAAAAGTAGACTCCCTTGCTTCCAGCTAAATTTAAGAAAAATAAATTAATATGCAAAGGCTAGTTGGAAAAATCACAATCACCTAAACATACTGAATTAAACACCAAGCTCGTATACATCGAAGGTGATGAGGAACCCATATATACAAATGTGCCCAAGGTATTAGTTGAACAATTAAATTATATAGGACACACCTGACCTTGAGGAGGTAAAGGAGGAAGAAATGAGAAAGAAAAAAGAAAAATAAACACAACCAACAGTGACATAAGAGACAATTTTTTTTTATGAAACATCAACAAAAAATAACAAGATGTAGGCACTAAAATACAAAAAAATGTTGAGGAAGAAGAGGCTATGTGAAATCAAGATAAAGAAGTTGAAGATATAAGGAAGAAGGTTGAGGAAGTAGAGGCTACATGGAATGAAGCTGAGGAAGATGAATCTATAAGGAAGAAATTCAAGGAAGAAAAAAAAATGCACAAGTAGGATGAATAAGTGGAGGCAAAAAAGAAAGAATAGGAGAAAGCCCAACAATGACAACATGAGACATAAGCTATCTAAAAAAAAGGAAAAATCAAGAAGCTTAAGCCAAGGATACTAAAGAACAACTTACATATGCAAAAGAAGAACAAATAGCCCATGACAAAGCTAAGGCTAAGGCATATGCTAAAGCTAAAGATCAAGTTGATGCTAAGGATAAGGCTGAAGAGGAAGCTAAAGTACAGGCTGAAGTAGATGTTAATACTAAGGCTAAAGTAGAAAGCCAGGATAAGAAGTATAGAGATGCAAAAAAATATGCAAAAATAATAATTGTAGCTCTCACAAAGGTCACAAAAGAAGCATTATAGATCTTTAGCCAATGTATATGGTATGTCCCTCCTACATCAATATAATAAACTACTTTCTTGATTTCATTATCTCAATTCACACCTACTCCTATGACACCTATGACCACATCCATGGCACTTGATACTACTATGATGGAAACATCATTGGACATGACCCAATTGTCAATATCAAAATAGATTGAAGGAATAGTTGCCTTTCAAGAATCAATTGGAAAGGTGGCATCAAATTTTGAGGAGAAAGTTTTGAGGCTATGAGAAGAAAAATTTAGAGTAGAAGTGTAGCTATAAAATGTATGGAAACTAATAAATAACTCTTTTCCCACCTTAGTTACGTAAGTTGGGTGATCAAGTCATGTTAGAGGACAAGTAATTCACTACTCTATTGATAGATCTTAAAAAAAATTGGGGAGATACACAATTTTTTTTTTACTTTGCATGTATAAGGGAAATCTCTTAGGACTAAAAAAAAGTCATATGTGAAATCCTTGATGGATATGAGTAGGTCTTAGACACTGCATATAACTCAAGATATGTTAAATCAGAGACATCTTAATCAATCCTTGGCTACTGTGAAACTTGAATTTTCCCTTACAGATAAAGCTAAATTCATATTAGAGGATCAAATGGAAACTACAAAAAAGATGAGAAATGTACTCAAACAAATTTTGGTGTGTAGAGATGCTACCATACAAAAGTTTCAAGTATGGCATAATGAAATAATTCACAACACTTTTGTAGACATCCAATCATAATGGACTTTAGATAGATTTGATGAGATCATCTTGGATATTCAACTAAAGTTATCTAATGTAAAGGCATTTCTCACAATCACAAATGATGATGATTTGTAAAATATGATGATGATCCATGTACCACTACATATTTTATTTTCCATGGTATGTGAAGTGCTCATAGATTAGAAAATGCTCAATTAAGATCTATCTCAAGTTGATCTAACTATTTCCTAGATAAAAAATGAGTCCCAATTAATTTTTATGCAACAACTTTGGAAAATCATGTGGGAGAGGAAGTTAAATACAAAGGTGTAGTCTTAACAACTACCTTTAACATTGGGTCCATTAGAATCTAGTGGGTTAGTCACTATCCAAAAATAGTAACCATTGTAGCCAGTCTGTCAAACATCTCCTCAGTTGTAGCAATAAGTGATGTACACTTCTTTTTTGTGACTTCAGGAATATTAATTTTTTTTTGTAAGATATTCTAAACATTAGTAGCAGGGCCAAAATGGTTGAAAACTTATAAAGGGTAGCCTTCTAGTTATGTTAGCCTATTAAAAAACTAAAAGGGACGTAGGCTAGTATGCTATTTAGTTAAAAACCCAAAATGCCAACTAATTAGTATGTAAAGGGTGAAAACTGATAAATGGCACCTAGAGTGATAAGCGTGCCTTTTGTTTATGGTTTATATTTTTAGCTTAGTTTTTATTAGCTTGTGACTTTGTCTCATGATGAGACACATATTTAAGTTTGAAAAAGTGTTGGATGAATAATGGAGCATGGTAAAAATATAAAGTATAATAAAAAGATAGATGTGTGAAGTATATGATTTTGTCATTTGTATAAATTTTGTATGTAATCATCATTATAAGCCTAATTAGGTAATAGAGGAATGCAAAGAGTCTTTCCTTTTGTATGTTGAAAGGATATAATGTGAAGAGAAAAGATATTGTAAAAGACTATATAACACTTTATTGTAATAGAATATGGTTCCGATGTGTTGATAGAGATTAATAGAATTTTTTTTATGGTTTTCCTAATATTATTTTATATATGGTTAATGTACAGTGAGTAATTTTTTTTACTTTAATCTATTATTGAATGCTATGCGAGTTATATTCCATCTTTTGTTAGCATATATTTTCTTCTTTCTCTTAGGTCCATCTTTATCTATCATAGATGGTATGTAATACTATAATTTGTTATGTACCTTTTGGTACTCTCCACTATGTAAATTATAATTGTAATTAGCATGTTCTAAAGTATTTACAGGAACCTCTACTAAAAAAACTAGATGGTGCACTTGGAAGGTATTATTGATCTTATCTATGTTCAATATTAGATGTCATATCTAGGAAGTACTGTTGATGTCACCTACTTTCAACATGAGATAACATGTTGGTGAGATATTGTTGTTCATTTACCTGGTCTATATTGGATGGTGTATTTTTGAGGCATTATTGATTTAATTCTTATTCAACATAATGGTCATACATGTATAGATTGTAAATTACCTCCTCATCAAAAGAGGGGTTATAGATGACTCCACTGTAAGTGTACTTTGACATGTTTATATTTATGATATTTGATTTGGAATAATTTTAATGTTTGAATATTTTCATAGATTTGGAATGTGGTTTTTGATGATGTTAGAATTTAACTTTGGTAAATGTTAAATGTTTAATTGGGTCTATCAATGCAAATCTCAAAGTGGAATAGTTCAATCAATGTTTTTCAATTCAAATGTCTGAATAGGAAAGGCATGTGAATCAAACTTGTATTATAAAGGGTACATAATTCTATGTGTACCAATTTTTTTTGAGTGGTGTGTCTCAAAATGAATGCAAGTGTTCAATGTTTGGTTCTCAAAAATGTTTGAAATTGAACTTGACCTTGACTTGCTAATCTTGTAAACTCACCTTGTGAACGTACAAAGAGAAGTATTGGTTAGACTTAAGTTTTGAACAAGTTTATTTTAGAATATTCATTATATTTGAAGTTGAATTTATATAATTTTTAACTTAGGTTTTGACTGTTCAAAAATAATAGGCTTAACTTTGACTTCAAAAGAGAGTTGACTTTTGACTTCAAAATAGTTGACTTCATTTGAGTTTGGAATTGGAACTAGAATTAGAATGTAGATTAGGTTTGGAACCAAATGGAGAATATGATGACAAATATTTAAAAATAAATTAGACCTTGGCTTTGGAATTAAAAATTGGAATTTTCTAGGAACTAAAAATTGGTTCAAAGTGGATAACCTAACGAAATGGTTTTTAGATAAGAAGGGTATGTATTTAGAGAAGGTTTTAGAAAGACATCTACAAAGAGAGATTTTCTATTCATAATATTTTTATGTAAGTGGATATAAATTCATGTCTTGAACTTGGTTTGACTCAATAAAATTAAATGTCTTGGTTTTGAATGGGTTTGTAAAAAATAATCACACAATCAACAATCAAGTATAATGCTCATCCTCTGATTGAAAAATTCAAAATACGCCACACATATTTTAGTGTAAAAGTGGATTATTTATTAGGGAGATGAAACATATACATCTCCAAGTTCAATCTATTAGCCAATGCACTAAGGTATGCTCTATCTTCTCTAATCATTTGTATGCAGGTAATGTCTAGTAAACCTACACTCTCTAAGAATGCACCTATCTCTTCAGTCTAGATCTACCTCATTTGCAAATAATATGAGTGGTGCTCACATGCAATCAAAATGGCAATCCACTCTTACATAAATAGGGAAGTTAGTAAAAATCATTACTACTGTCAAAAGTCAAATATAATCTATTCTTCATGCCAAAACATCATTATAATCATCTAATCTATTCTATGCCTAGACTAATTGAAACATATCTTTTTAAAATAGGCCTAATCTCTTTCTCCTTGGTCCATTTTCCACTTTTATACATTTTCACCATTTATCAAGGTATTTTCACCATCTTCCTTTCTTCGCATTTACATTGATTAGGCATTTCCCACCCATTTTTGTATTTTCACCATTTTTGTCGATATTTTCACCCTTCATGATTTTGCCGATTAGGTGTTTCTCATCATTTTTGGTTTTTTTGATATTTTGAAGTGAAAACTCTATTTTCCTAGAATTTTCACTGATTATATGATGTTTTCACTGATTCACAGTGATTTCACCATTTTCTCTGATATTTTCACCATTTTTTATAGTAAAACACCCAATTTCATTTTTTACATAAATTAATAGATTCATCATTTCCTTAGCTTAACCAAGTAATAAATGATATGAAATGCAAAAAATTTCTAGGGAAGAACCTAATTATCAATTTTTGAGCCTGTGGTGGTTGCCTGTACTCTCGAACCTGGTCACTAAGGTGCCTCTGATGCACATGTGGAACCATTCTTCACCACAAACACTTGAAAAAATTAGAGATGAAATATTCAATAGGGGAGGGTAACAATGACTTGATTTTACCCATCAAGCGTGAGTATATAGCTTGAAATTTGAATTTATACCCCCAATATTCTCCCCATTTTCATTTTGCTCTTCTACGGAGGCCCATTTTTTGTTTTGTTGACCATTTTCATCCCATTTTATTCTACGTTCTTATTTTTTGGACCTATTCACCTAGAGACTATGTGTTTTATTCATTTTTGAGGGCCCATCAATTTTTATCATTTTATTACCACTCCTTCAAGGAGGCATCTAGGGCTTATTAAGCACCTTTTGGGGCATCAATAAGAGTCCATTGGCATGTAAAACTAGCAAGGCATGAACACATCATTCTTTAATGTTTACAAATTATTCTTAATGAATTTTTCATTATTCGAATAGATATTATTGTGCCTTGTGCCTTGCAATGCCTTCTCAAACAAGAAAAAAATGTAGACACTTCATTTTAATCACTTCTATGTTTAAAATAAAATCAAAATGACTTTATGCAATGACATGTAAATTTAACCAAAAATTGTAAATGGATCCAATTTACCTACACAAATATCAATTTAATCCAAATTTACAACACATTCATAATTGGGGCAGTGCATTGTATCACAATATTTAATTCAACATCAACAACCATAATCAGATTGATCCTTTGCAAGTGTTATTAAATACAATCAAATGAATATTAGATTGATAAAAGCAATTACAATAATTGTATTCTACTAATTGTCAATTAATAGCCTTGATTAATTCACGTAAACATTCCTATAATATAAAATTCCATGGATTTAGAATTATCTATTTTATTAAAATCAAATTGAAATATTACCTCATTTTAATGACCTCACAAAGTCAAGTCAATGGAATGTAGTGGAGTGTGGGTAAGGTGGCCTATTACATGTCCACTTACACATAATCTTACATCTCTTATAAAGCCTCTTACACACTCATCTATGACATGGCCTATGACACATTCCAAGAGGATTAATCATTTTACTTTTCTTCCAAAATTCCTTCCACACTCCAAAAGGGTCTTAAATTGAATTTTTTACACTCTCTTTCTTGTGAAACCATGTTTTTGAGGATTCCCTCTCCACCATTGATCTTTATATGAGATCTATGGATCACATTCAAACTAAAATTTTATAAATGTAAGAGCTTTTGGACATTATAGACAAGCTCTTTTAAACTAAACTTACTATGCCAAAATCACACTAGAGCTTGACATTTCTTGATTCCATTTCTCAAAGCAAAAGTAGTCAAGGGGAGATGTTGCCCATGCATGGAGTTGACATTGAAAAAATACATCTATTTCTACAAACTGAGAACAAACCTCTTCAAAACAATAAATAAAGGAGTATCCAAGGAAGGTGTATTGTGTTTATGTGTTTTTCTACTTGATTCACCTCTTGTTTGACCTTGTTCAATCCTAGTGGATAGGCTTAGAGTGTCATGTTCATGCAATTATTTTTTGTTTATTCACTAATAATTGACTAACCCTCTTTGGATTCTTATTCTACAATTAGATTGTGTATAAGCTTCCTTGATAAATGTTTAACATCACTCAAATCCATTATATATAAAATATATGTCACCATGTCATTATTGTATACCAAATGAGTTGATTTAGTATTGGGATTGGTGTAGAAAGGGAAGGTAGTTATGGTGGACGAGGATGTTGTTAGTCATTAAATTTACTTGTTATTATTGTGAATGTTAAGGGAAGCCAATATTTTGATTGGTACAAGTTATATTTACCATTAATTATTATTGCTATGGTTTGAAAATGTTTCCATTGCATATTTTGAGGTTGTGCTTTCCATGTTTGTCCTTAAAAATGCTACTAGTTGGCTTGAGATTTGAATAAGAACTCTAGTTTTTTTTAGAAAACATAGTAGATCAACGGTTGTGATGCACACCATTTTTTAGCAGCATTTAATATTATTTGAAACCCTTTGGATAAAATTTAGATAAAATCTTGTAGCACGTCACCTATATTTTTTTGTATTTTTTCAGTGAATGCTTTTTTTTATGAATTTTGCAAGTAACTAGATCCTAAAAATTGACAAAGAAATGGATATTCATTTGTGAGTCAGGCCTAACTACCTCAAAAAAGACAATAATCAATTTTTTTTTGAATGCATGTATAATTAAGCATATTACATCACCATATAATTTATTTTTCACTTGGATCAACAAAACACAAATTACAAGAACATGTATAGGCATGTGGTGGCCTAAAAAAGGCATAGTTAGAAATAAATATAGTTTAAAACATTAAATTAGTCCAAAAAATGTAATAATTGTATTTTTGGAAAGAAGAGAGCATGCTCATCATGATGGTATCAAGTTTTTAAATTTTTGAGTTGAAATTCTTAGTGTATTTGGTAATCAAAGTTGAAATTTGTTGTTTATTTTCATCCCTTTCAATACTCAGTTGTACTATTGATAGTCCAAGCCTATGGTTTAGGAATCCAAACCATTCTTGAGCAAAAAGGTGTAGGAATTAAATTCAAATTCAAATACCATGATCATGTTAATAACACTGATCCAGGTATCAATTCAGGCGACAATTCGGGTGACAGTTCCACCCCAATTGATGACGGAACTTCCGGGAGCCATAACTTTTGCACCGTAGCTCCAATTGACTCGCCGTTTGAACCATTGGAAAGATAAGAACGAGGGGAACGTCGTGAAATGGCATCGAGCTTTTCTCGATGAAGTTTGACCCCCGAAAACCCAATAGAAGTGCCTCAAATTTCAATTTTAATAGTGCTGTCTAAAAATAGTAAGTTTCTAAAAATAGTAATTCCTCAAATTATGTATTGTTTTAAATATTGGAAGTCGTACCAATTCATCTCCCTCGAGATTGGTGACCTTCCACATCCTTCCCATGCTTTCAAATTGTGTATAAAAGAAGAGGTAACTTGAAATGTGAAGACAAACATCTCTTCCTAGAGATAAGCATATTTCTGTATTGCGATTTTGAGTAATACTACATCTCTTCTCAGAGAATTCATTGTTATTGTGTTATTTCTATGTTATTGTGATATTTATCAACCAAAAATTCTGAGTTTTGGATCAGTGGTATTAGAGCGGTTTGTCTTGAGAGTGTATGATCCCGAGGATGAGGTCAGGCTATAAGAAGCTTGGGTGGGAAACAACTGAGCTTCCAAATTTCCCACCTGTTCACTCCAGACGACCTCAAATGGCGGACGACACCGAGACATCCAATCCTTTTAAGGAAATGGTGAATGAGGCCCTCCAATGGCAACAAGCACATATGCTACAATAATTTGCCCAAATTCTTCAAACACTTTCGATGGGAAATCCTGGCTCCGCGGCTCCACTTCCTGGCTCCTCATCCAGGGAATGACCTTTCAGTGCCCCAACACCCTTCAAGGTCTAGGTAAATTTTGATATTCCTACATTTGAAGGTAAAATCAATGCTAATGCAGTAGAAAATTGGTTAGATCAACTGTCTTCCTACTTCTCTGTAAATAAGTTTACCGATGGAGAAAAGATTACTTTTGCTCTTTTGAAATCAACATTGCGTGTGAAAAATTGGTGGGAAGTGTGCAAAAAGAGGTTTAGCAGAGATGACATTGGCCTTGAGGTGGAACCTACTTGGGATGATTTTGTAGAAGCAGTGAAAGAAGAGTACTATCCCATCGGAGCATATGATGATCTCTACATACAGTGGCAACAACTTCGCCAAGGTAAGGACCAATCTATTCAAGATTACACAGACACTTTTCATTCTTTGTCTGCAAGGTTGGGCATTCAAGAAAGTGAGAAACATAAGGCTCTCAAATATCGTGGTGGACTACAATGGTACATATGGGGGGGAATGGAACTCTTCAATTTGGAAACCCTCGGTGAGGCATACAAATTTGCAGTGAAGATTGAACAGAAGAATGGCAGAAAGAATACAAAGAGTCAACCCTCAAAATGGAAAAGTGATAAGGAAGGTCAAACACGAGGCCCAAATTGGAAGCAAAAGGAGTTTCAGGATAAGAAATCCTAGAAAGGGAAGGCTGGAAAATGGTGTGATTACCACAAAATTGGGACTCACTCCAAAGAAGAATGTCGGGCCATCAAGTCATTGCTTTCTGAGTCACAATACTCAACGTCCACTACTCTGCCTCATACACAACCCACAGTCGAAGAGGATGAAGAAGAAATTGTAGATGCTAAGCCGGACACCATTGTCGCTTCATCACAGAACCGTGGAGAAAGACCAGATGACAAGGAAAGATTGTTCCACTCCAAACTATGGGTAAAAGGTACGCCTTTAAATTTCATTCTTGATAGTGGGAGTCAAAAGAATTTAATCTTTGCTAAAGTTGTGAAAAGTCTAAATCTATCTGTGAAGCCTCATCCAGAGCCCTATAGTATTGGATGGTTAAGCTCAAGGAGATACCTCCGTGTCACCCATCAGTGTCTTCTTTCATATGCCATAAAACCATTCCAAGATGAAGTCTTGTGTGATGTAGTCAATCTAGATGTTTGTGATGTACTCCTTGGTCAACCATTCATGTATGAGCGACATGGCATCTATGAATCACGAACCCGAAGGATTACTCTCACCCTTGGAAAATGGTGCTATAGGGTACCAGAGGTACCACCTCCCACATCTGTCTCCCTGATCAGTGCGAAGCAATGTAAGAGATTGGTGGAGAAAACAAAGCACTTTGTCCTCATGGTGGTCAAGCCGTAGAAATCCACGAAGGCCGATGTTGCAGTCCTGACTACGCAATCAACACAACAACAGAAGCAGATAGGACGCATCACAAGAGAATATGATGACTTATTCAAGTCACCTACAGGAGTTCCACTACATTGCCAGGTAAAACATTCTATCGATTTGATCCCAGGATCACCTTTGCCTAACAGTCCTGTGTATCACAGATCAGTTTTGGAGAATGATGAGATAAAAAGATAGATTCAAGAATTGATCCAAAAGGGTCACATCAGGCCAAGCTCTTCACCTTGTGGTAGCCCAATTGTCTTGGCACCGAAGAAAGATGGAACATGGAGGCTTTGTATTGACTATCGAGCCCTGAAAAAAATCTCTGTGAAGAATCGCTATCCTCTCCCCAGGATTTATGACCTGCTGGACCAGCTCCGTGGTGCGAAGTTCTTCACCAAAATTGATCTCAAATCTGGTTATCACCAAATTCCCATCGATCCCACTGATGTCTGGAAGACTGCATTCAAATCTAAGGAGGGGCTCTTTGAATGGTTGGTTATGCCTTTTGGCTTAACTAATGCACCTGCAACCTTCATGAGGATGATGCATGACATCCTACGACCCTTCACCAACTCGTTTGTGGTTGTCTACTTAGATGACATACTCATCTATAGTAGAACGTGGGAAGAACATTTGCAACATGTTCGTAAGGTGCTTCAAACTCTTCGGGAGCACAAGTTGTATGCAAATCTTGACAAATGCACATTCGGGATGACAACAATTCAGTACCTCGGGTATGTTGTGAATGCAGAAGGGGTCCATGTTGATCCAGAAAAGATTTAGGTTATTCGAGAATGGCCCACACCAAGGACCCTCACAGAGCTTCGTAGCTTTTTGGGTCTTGTAAATTTCTACCGCAGGTTTGTTCTTGGATTTTCACATGTTGCTTGGTCACTAACCCAAGTGACTAAAGGAGGAGCAAAAGCTACATTTCAGTGGGGTGAAATACAACAAAGGGCATTTCAGAATTTGAAGAACAGACTCTGCTCATCCCCTGTTCTTGCCTTGCCAGATTTGCATCAACCTTTTGAGTTGATGACAGATGCGTCTGAATATGCCATGGGAGCTGTCATCATGCAACATGGCCATCCTGTTGCATATCACAGTGGAACTTTCACTGATACAGTCAGGAAATATCCAACATATGATAAGGAGCTCTATGCCATTGTGTAAGCCTGCAAACAATGGAAACACTACATCTTGGGAAAATAAATGGTCATTCACACTGACCACAGACCATTGGAATTCATCCAGACACAAAGCAAGCTCCGAAATGAGAGGCATCAGAAGTGGGCCACATATCTTCAGCAATTCCATTTGATAATCAAACACAAAAAGTGGAGCTCAAATACAGCTGTAGATTGTCTGAGCTGCCCACCAATTACTGCACTCACAATAGTTTTGGACCTGTGCGGACATGAGACTGCCACTTGGGGTACCCTGTATGAAGCAGATCCTACCTTTGCTGCTACATATCAAGCACTTCAAAAAGGTACACATGTTTTTGATTTTTATTTGCAAGATAATGTCCTCTGTCATATGGGACACATCTGTGTTCCAGTTGCAGAGCAACAAAAGATGATATGGGAAGCACACTTCAGTAGGATAGCTGGACACTTTGGTATTGAGAAAACATTGGCAGTTCTTCAAAAACACTTCTACTGGCCCCATATGCGAAAGGATGTAGAAAGATATCTCAAATCCTGCACCCCATGTGTGATAGCCAAGCCGACAAATAAGAAGCAAGGATTGTACACGCCATTGCCAGAACCAACCAGGCCTTGGGAATCCATCTCAATGGATTTTCTATCAGCCTTGCCCACTTCCAAACATGGTAAGGACTGTATTTTTGTGGTAGTTGATCATTTTTCAAAAATGGCTATCATGATTGCCTGTAAAAAAAATATATCTGTTGAGGAAACTGCTCAACTATATTTTGTTCATGTATGGCTCCATTTTGGTCTTCCCAAGTCCATTGTCTCAGATCGAGATAGCAGGTTCTTGAGCATTTTCTGGTCCACTCTATGGAAGATGACGGATACTAAGCTGATGAAGTCCATAGCCTTCCATCCATAGACTGATGGTCAAACAGAGGTGGTAAACCGCTTGATTGTTCACATGATTCAGATGTACCACTCCAAAAATCCATGCACATGGGATGAGGGACTTCTTTTCATACAACATGGATACAATCGGGCACTGCACAGCTCGACCAAGCACAGTCCATTCCAAGTATGTTTTGGGTTCCAACCCATGGCACCAGTTGATATAGCAGTTCCATTTTCCACCATGGAATACACACCTCATGGAAGATCTGAGGCAGCAAAAGCTACAAAGTTTATTGAACAAATGCAACACCTCCAGCAACAAGTTCATGACATCTTGGAGAAGATGAATAAAAAGTACAAGCAATGCCATGATAAACACAGGATTGCACACCATTTTGCTGTGGGTGACAAGGTCTGGTTGCGGCTCCAGAAGGAATGACTTGCAGGCCCACATAGAAAAATTTGGCCTCTGTGATATGGTCCATACACCATCACCAGAAGAGTTGGAGAAAATGCTTTTGAGTTGAACCTCCCAGCCTACCTTGGTCTGCGCCCAATATTCAATGTGGAGCTCCTCAAGCCATATCATCCACCTCTCTTGGACACTTCAGTTGTAGCAGAACAACTCGACATTGATGAACTTGATCCACAGAGTTTTGCTCCAGTGGAAGAGGATCAGATTGTGGATACTTGGATGAAGACAACCAGAGGATGTTCTATTTCGCTGTATCGAGTGGTCAAAAGGGGTCAGCTGAGCCATCAAGGTGAGTGGCTCACAGAGAATCAAATCAAGAAACAACTACCGAACCTGATGGGGAGTATTGATGCAATGGGGACCATTGCTTTTCAAGGAGGGAGGAATGATCCAGGCATCAATTCAAGCGACAATTCGGG
The DNA here is from genome assembly GCA_037957365.1 of Torreya grandis. Lineage (NCBI taxonomy): Eukaryota > Viridiplantae > Streptophyta > Pinopsida > Cupressales > Taxaceae > Torreya > Torreya grandis. The sequence goes on from JARHVA010000799.1 coordinate 1,475,672, forward strand.
TACATTTCGGGTGACAGTTCCACCCCAATTGATGACAGAACTTCCGGGAGCCATAACTTTTGCACCGTAGCTCCAATTGACTCGCTGTTTGAACCGTTGGAAAGCTAAGAACGAGGGGAACATCGTGAAATGGCATCAAGCTTTGCTTGATGAATTTTGACCCCAAAAACCCCAATGGAAGTGCCTCAAATTTCAATTTTAATAGTGCTGTCTAAAAATAGTAAGTTTCTAAAAATAGTAATTCCTCGAATTATGTATTGTTTTAAATATTGGAAGTCATACCACTTCATATCCCTCGAGATTGGTGACCTTCCACATCCTTCCCATGCTTTCAAATTGTGTATAAAAGAAGAGGTAACCTGAAATGTGAAGACAAACATCTCTTCCCAGAGATAAGCATATTTCTGTATTGCGATTTTGAGTAATACTACATCTCTTCTCAGAGAATTCATTGTTATTGTGTTATTTCTATGTTATTGTGATATTTATCAACCAAAACTTCTGAGTTTTGGATCAGTGGTATCAGAGCGGTTTGTCTTGAGAGTGTATGATCCCGAGGACGAGGTCAGGCTATAAGAAGCTTGGGTGGGAAACAACTGAGCTTCCAAATTTCCCACCTGTTCGCTCCAGACGACCTCAAATGGTGGACGACACCGAGACATCCGATCCTTTTAAGGAAATGGTGAATGAGGCCCTCCAACGGCAACAATCACAGATGCTAAAACAATTTGCCCAAATTCTTCAAACACTTTCGATGGGAAATCCTGGCTCCGCGGCTCCACTTCCTGGCTCCTCATCCAGGGAACGACCTTTTAGTGCCCCAACACCCTTCAAGGTCTAGGTAAATTTTGATATTCCTACATTTGAAGGTAAAATCAATGCTGATGCAGTAGAAAATTGGTTAGATCAACTGTCTTCCTACTTCTCTGTAAATAAGTTTACCAATGGAGAAAAGATTACTTTTGCTCTTTTGAAATCAACATTGCCTGTGAAAAATTGGTGGGAAGTGTGCAAAAAGAGGTTTAGCACAGATGACATTGGCCTTGAGGCGGAACCTACCTGGGATGATTTTGTAGAAGCAGTGAAAGAAGAGTACTATCCCATCGGAGCATATGATGATCTCTACATACAGTGGCAACAACTTCGCCAAGCTAAGGACCAATCTGTTCAAGATTACACAGACACTTTTCATTCTTTGTCTGCAAGGTTGGGCATTCAAGAAAGTGAGAAACATAAGACTCTCAAATATCATGGTGGACTACAATGGTACATACGGGGGGAAATGGAACTCTTCAATTTGGAAACCCTCGGTGAGGCATACAAATTTGTAGTGAAGATTGAACAGAAGAATGGCAGAAAGAATATGAAGAGTCAACCCTCAAAATGGAAAAGTGATAAGGAAGGTCAAACATGAGGCCCAAATTGGAAGCAAAAGGAGTTTCAGGATAAGAAATCCCAAAAAGGGAAGGCTGGAAAATGGTGTGATTACCACAAAACTGGGACTCACTCCAAAGAAGAATGTCGGGCCATCAAGTCATTGCTTTCTGAGTCACAATACTCAACGTCCACTACTCTGCCTCATACACAACCCACAGTCGAAGAGGATGAAGAAGAAATTGTAGATGCTAAGCCGGACACCATTGTCGCTTCATCACAGAACCGTGGAGAAAGACCAGATGACAAGGAAAGATTGTTCCACTCCAAACTATGGGTAAAAGGTACGCCTTTACATTTCATTCTTGATAGTGGGAGTCAAAAGAATTTAATCTCTGCTAAAGTTGTGAAAAGTCTAAATCTATTTGTGAAGCCTCATCTAGAGCCCTATAGTATTGGATGGTTAAGCCCAGGGAGAGACCTCCGTGTCACCCATCAGTGTCTTCTTTCATATGCCATAAAACCATTCCAAGATGAAGTCTTGTGTGATGTAGTCAATCTAGATGTTTGTGATGTACTCCTTGGTCAACCATTCATGTATGAGCGACATGGCATCTATGAATCACGAACCCGAAGGATTACTCTCACCCTTGGAAAATGGTGCTATAGGGTACCAGAGGTACCACCTCCCACATCTGTCTCCCTGATCAGTGTGAAGCAATGTAAGAGATTGGTGGAGAAAACAAAGCAGTTTGTCCTCATGGTGGTCAAGCCGTAGAAATCCACGAAGGCCGATGTTGCAGTCCTGACTACGCAATCAACACAACAACAGAAGTAGATAGGATGCATCACAGGAGAATATGATGACTTATTCAAGTCACCTATAGGAGTTCCACTACATTGCCAGGTAAAACATTCTATCGATTTGATCCCAGGATCACCTTTGCCTAACAGTCCTGTGTATCGCAGCTCAGTTTTGGAGAATGATGAGATAAAAAGACATATTCAAGAATTGATCCAAAAGGGTCACATCAGGCCAAGCTCTTCACCTTGTGGTAGCCCAATTGTCTTGGCACCGAAGAAAGATGGAACATGGAGGCTTTGTATTGACTATCGAGCCCTGAATAAAATCTCTGTGAAGAATCGCTATCCTCTCCCCAAGATTGATGACCTACTGGACCAGCTCCGTGGTGCGAAGTTCTTCACCAAAATTGATCTCAAATCTGGTTATCACCAAATTCCCATCGATCCCACTGATGTCTGGAAGACTGCATTCAAATCTAAGGAGGGGCTCTTTGAATGGTTGGTAATGCATTTTGGCTTAACTAATGCACTTGCAACCTTCATGAGGATGATTGATGACATCCTACGACCCTTCACCAACTTGTTTGTGGTTGTCTACTTAGATGACATACTCATCTATAGTAGAATGTGGGAAGAACATTTGCAACATGTTCGTAAGGTGCTTCAAACTCTTCAGGAGCACAAGTTGTATGCAAATCTTGACAAATGCACATTCGGGATGACAACAATTCAGTACCTCGGGTATGTTGTGAATGCAGAAGGGGTCCATGTTGATCCAGAAAAGATTTGGGTTATTTGAGAATGGCCCACACCAAGGACCCTCACAGAGCTTCGTAGCTTTTTGGGTCTTGCAAATTTCTACCGCAGGTTTGTTCTTGGATTTTCACATGTTGCTTGGTCACTAACCCAAGTGACTAAAGGAGGAGCAAAAGCTACATTTCAGTGGGGTGAAATACAACAAAGGGCATTTGAGAATTTGAAGAAGAGACTCTGCTCATCCCCTCTTCTTGCCTTGCTAGATTTGCATCAACCTTTTGAGTTGATGACAAATGCGTCTGAATATGCCATGGGAGCTGTCATCATGCAACATGGCCATCCTGTTGCATATCACAGTGAAACTTTCACTAATACAGTCAGGAAATATCCAACATATGATAAGGAGCTCTATGCCATTGTGCAAGCCTACAAATAATGGAAACACTACATCTTGGGAAAAGAAACTGTCATTCACACTACCACAGACCATTGGAATTCATCCAGACACAAAGCAAGCTCCGAAATGAGAGGCATCAGAAGTGGGCCACATATCTTCAGGAATTCCACTTGATAATCAAACACAAAAAGGGGAGCTCAAATACAGCTGGAGATTATCTGAGCCGCCCACCAATTACTGCACTCACAATAGTTTTGGACCTGTGCGGACATGAGACTGCCACTTGGGGTACCCTGTATGAAGCAGATCCTACCTTTGCTGCTACATATCAAGCACTTCATAAAGGTACACATGTTTCTGATTTCTATTTGCAAGATAATGTCCTCTGTCATATGGGACACATCTGTGTTCCAGTTGCAGAGCAACAAAAGATGATATGGGAAACACACTTCAGTAGGACAGCTGGACACTTTGGTATTGAGAAAACATTGGCAGTTCTTCAAAAACACTTCTACTGGCCCCATATGCGAAAGGATGTAGAAAGATATCTCAAATCCTGCACCCCATGTGCAATAGCCAAGCCGACAAATAAGAAGCAAGGATTGTACATGCCATTGCCAGAACCAACCAGGCCTTGGGAATCCGTCTCAATGGATTTTCTATCAGCCTTGCCCACTTCCAAACATGGTAAGGACTGTATTTTTGTGGTAGTTGATCGATTTTCAAAAATGGCTATCATGATTGCCTGTAAAAAAAATATATCTGCTGAGGAAACTGCTCAACTATATTTTGGTTATGTATGGCTCCATTTTGGTCTTCCCAAGTCCATTGTCTCAGATCGAGATAGCAGGTTCTTGAGCATCTTCTGGTCCACTCTATGGAAGATGATGGATGCTAAGCTGATGAAGTCCACAGCCTTCCATCCACAGACTGATGGTCAAACAGAGGTGGTAAACCGCTTGATTATTCACATGATTCGGATGTACCACTCCAAACATCCATGCACATGGGATAAGGGACTTCTTTTCATACAACATGGATACAATTGGGCACTGCACAGCTCAACCAAGTGCAGTCCATTCCATGTATGTTTTGGGTTCCAACCCATGGCACCAGTTGATATAGCAGTTCCATTTTCCACCATGGAATCCACACCTCATGGAAGATCTGAGGCAGCAAAAGCTACAAAGTTTATTGAACAAATGCAACACCTCCAGCAACAAGTTCATGACATCTTGGAGAAGATGAATCAAAATTACAAGCAATGCCATGATAAACACAGGATTGCACACCATTTTGCTGTGGATGACAAGGTCTGGTTGCGGCTCCAGAAGGAACGACTCGCAGGCCCACATAGAAAAATTTGGCCTCTGCGATATGGCCCATACACCATCACCAGAAGAGTTGGAGAAAATGCTTTTGAGTTGAACCTCCCAGCCTACCTTGGTCTGCACCCAATATTCAATGTGGAGCTCCTCAAGCCATATCATCCACCTCTCTTGGACACTTCAGTTGTAGCAGAACAACTCGACATTGATGAACTTGATCCACAGAGTTTTTCTCTAGTGGAAGAGGATCAGATTGTGGATACGTAGATGAAGACAACCAGAGGACGTTCTATTCTGCTGTATCGAGTGGTCAAAAGGGGTCAGCTGAGCCATCAAGGTGAGTGGCTCACAGAGAATCAAATCAAGAAACAACTACCACACCTAATGGGGAGTATTGATGCAATGGGGACCATTGGTTTTCAAGGAGGGAGGAATGATCCAGGCATCAATTCAGGCGACAATTCGGGTACAATTCGGGTGACAGTTCCACCCCAATTGATGAAGGAACTTCTGGGAGCCATAACTTTTGCACCGTAGCTCCAATTGACTCGCCGTTTGAACCGTTGGAAAGCTAAGAATGAGGGGAACATCGTGAAATGGCATCAAGCTCTGCTTGATGAAGTTGGCCCCCAAAACCCAATGGAAGTGCCTCAAATTTCAATTTTAATAGTGCTGTCTAAAAATAGTAAGTTTCTAAAAATAGTAATTCCTCGAATTATGTATTGTTTTAGATATTGGAAGTCGTACCACTTCATCTCCCTTGAGATTGGTGACCTTCCACATCCTTCCCATGCTTTCAAATTGTGTATAAAAGAAGAGGTAACCCGAAATGTGAAGACAGACATCTCTTCCCAGAGATAAACATATTTCTGTATTGCGATTTTGAGTAATACTACATCTCTTCTCACAGAATTCATTGTTATTGTGTTATTTCTATGTTATTTTGATATTTATCAACCAAAACTTCTGAGTTTTGTATCAAACACCATCATGTTAATAACATAATAATTAATGTGATCACGTTATATAATAACATGATCACATTAAAAATGTGATTTCATTATATATTCTAAACATCCTAAATTTGAATAGGAGCCATTAGGCATTGTAGTCTTAAGATTGTTGTCTAATATTACTTGTCTTATCAAATCCCTAATTGACATTATATTGAAGGAATTCCTTACACAAAGACCACTTAATCTTAATTGTCAAGATTATAATGAAGAAAATATTTGATTCATAATGTAAAAATTAGGGAAAAATATTCATAATGGAAAAATTAGATGGACACAATTTATTGTATGGGGTGAAAATTCCTGAATTGATATTCTAGATGGAAGCAATTAATTACATATGACTTATTTGTCTTCAATTGTGTATAGTATTGAAAAAATATCAATTGATAAAATGGTGTAATTAAAGCCCCAAATGACATTAGATGGATGTAATTCCTTGCTTGGGGATTGAGTGGCCCCAATTGCATATCATATTGAACCAAAAAACTCAATTGGTTCAATATGGTGTGCAATTAGGGCTAATGGAATCCAACTAGAACATTATATGGACAAAATTACTTTCATGGGGCTTAGTTGGCCCCAATTATGTATATAAGAAAAAACCAAATGCATTATTAGCTACATATAGTTTACAAATAGGGCCAACAAAGTTGTAATTGACATTAGATGTATTCAGTTACTTACATGAGCCTTTGTTGGCCATAATTGCATATTCAGTTGAACTAAATACTTGGTTGATTTAATATGTTATGTATTTGGGGCCAATAGAGCCCCCTATTGACAATATAAGGATGAAATTTCTTACACAAGGCTTGTTTGGACTAAATTTCATAGATCATATTGAACCATTATATTTTTTTAGTTGAATTTGGTGCATAATCAAAATCTTGATTGTTATTAAAGATGGATCTATAATTCCTTATAAAGGGTTCAATTGGTCATGATTTCATATCAGATTCATGATAACACTTAATTATTTGAACAAGGTGTGTAATTAGGGCTCTAATTAAAATTATGTTTACACAATTCCTTGTGAAAGACTTGATTGGCCCCAATTATGTATCATCTAGAATCAAATACTCGATTGGTTTAATATGGTATGCAATCAGGGCCAAGTAAGCTCCAATTTCTGTTATATATAAATGTAATTCCTTGCAAATAGCTCATTTGGACCAAATTTCATATCAAATTGAAAAAATACTTATTTTTTCAATATGGTGAGCACTTGGATCCCCAATTGATATCATATGGATAAAATTCCTTACATTGAGGCTCAGTAGACACATGGGATCAATTTAGCCCCAATTAACATTCTTTATATATAGTAAGAAATAGGTTCACAGGGATGAACTTGGTTAAAATTACATCAGTCATTACTAAAATTGACTTTGTAGTATCAATCTATAATGATGTGGGGGATAATTGATCCCAAATCCACATTCTTTACTCATAGATCTACATTCAAGGAGCTCAAATTTTCCCCAATCACTATCATGATTATACCTTATATACCCTAAAACCTATACCCTAAGCCATAATCCCTAAGTTACTAATCGCTAAACTCTATTTACTATAAATATAAATTATTTAAACCTTGAACCAATCATTTTAGCCCAAATTAACATCACTTAGACTAAGAATTAAGTTCATAGGGCTTAGTTTGGCCTAAATCACATGACTGATTGACCCATTTCACTAATTCACTCAATTTTCACGTGTGACATGACATCCATGATATAATGACAACCCAAAAACACATTTTATAGTTGCAAATGGGTCCAAATGATTCAAATTATCCTCAATTATCTTTGTGATTGACCTTGTGTACCCTCAGCCATGTATATACATTAAAACCTAGAAGGGTTGCAAACCCTAAACCCTAAACACTATACCCTAAATTGTAAACCATCTACTTTTTACATATTTACCAAATTCAATTTTGTTGCAATTAATATCCTTAGTAGTAAGAATTCAATTTGAACACATGGAATATCTAATGATTAGACATTAATATACAACTCCTTAAACCTAAACCCTATGCCCTAATGCCCACTACTTATCACAAACATTCACGCCTTAGCATATAACTGATTTTATCATGAGATGTCATAATTTATGCACTTTTTAAACCTATGGCTAAAGCCCTAAGAGTACCAATCTAGCTTTGTGCATCTATTCAATAATTAGGGCTATTTTGAGCCTAGGTTAAACCTAACTAACTAAAGAGGAGGAGAGGTAGTTGATTCTTTTAATTGAGGAGGCATTTGAGGCTAATTTGAGGGTATTTAATAACAAGATATGATTTGGGGAAAAATCAAAATATCGATCTTCTATCATGAATTGATCTAATTAGTCATTTTGTACAATTCCCTACATGATTTGGGCAAAATTGAGCCCCTAAACCAAATGTATGGCTCAATCGATTGTATAACATGTACATGGCATAATTAACCCTATTTTTATAAAAAAATGGTAAACATGAAGGTAATCAAGTCATAAATATGTGTCACAAGTAGCTCAAATATTCTTTAATTACCTTAGTGATTAGACCCTATATCTGATATCTTAAACCCTAAGTTACCCTACACCATTTACATTAAACCCTAATCCATAAGCCCTAAACCCCAAAACCTTTAAATTATAGAGCCTAAACCCTAAACTAATAAATTTATCCCCAATTAACATCCTATATATATAGTAAGAATAAGGTTCATAGGGATGAACTTGGTTAAAATTACATCACTCATTACCATAATTGACTTCATAGGCTCAATCTGTAATGATTTGGGGGATAATTGATCCCAAATTCACATTCTATAATCATAGATATAGGTTCAAGGCTCCCAAATTTGCCCCAGTTACCTAAATAATTGTATAAATGTACCCTAAAACCTATACCCTAAGCCCTAATCCTTAAAACTTTCTTAATCCCTAAACTTTAAACCATAAATATAAACTCTTTAAACCTTAAACCAATCATTTTATCCCAAATTAACATCATTTATACTAAGAATTAAGTTCATAGGGCTCAATTTGGCCTAAATCATATGACTGATTGACCCATTTGACTAATTCACTCAATCTACATGTGCGGCATGGCATCTATGGTATAATGACAACCCAAAAACACATTCTATAGTCACAAATGGGTCTAAGTGATTAAAATTATCCTCAATTATCTTTGTATTTGACCTTGTGTACCCTAAACCATGTATATACATTAAAACTTAGAAGGGCCATCAACCCTAAACCCTAAACACTATACCTTAAATTGTAAACCATTTACTTTCTCAGTATTTACCAACTTCAATTTAGACCCAATTAACATCCTTTGTAGTAAGAATCTGGTTTGAACACATGGCATATCTAGTGATTATACATTAATATAAAGCTCCTTAAACCTAAACCTTATGCCCTAATCCCTAATTATCCCTAAAACATTTAAATTGTAATCCCTATGCCCTAATGCCCACTACGCATCACAAACATTCATGTCTTAACATATAATTTATTTTATCACGAGATGTCATAATTTATGCACTTTTTAAACCTGTGGCTAAAGCCTTTAGAGTACCAATCTAGCTCTATGCATTTGTTAAATAAATTAGTTTTATTTTGAGCCTAGGTTCAACCTAATTAACTAAAGAGGAGGAGAGGTAGTTGATTATTTTAATTGAGGAGGCATTTGAGGCCAATTTGAGGGTCTTTAATAACAAGATATGATTTGGGGAAAAATCAAAATATCGATATTCTATCATGAATTGATCTAATTAGTCAATTTGTAAAATTCCATACATGATTTGGGAAAAATTGAACCCCTAAACCAAATTTATGGCTCAATCTATTGTATAACATGGACATGGCATAATTGACCCTACTTTTATAAAAAATGTGCAAACATGAAGGTAATCAAGTCATAAATATGTGTCATAAGTAGCTCAAATGTTCTTCACTTACCTTAGTGATTGGACCCTATATCCGATATCTTAAACCCTAAGTTACTCTATACCATTTACATTAAACCCTAATCCATAGGCCCTAAACCCCAAACCCTTTAAATTATAGAGCCTAAACCCTAAACCAATAAATTTATCCCCAATTAACATCCTTGATAATATATAGTAAGAATTAGGTTCACAAGGATGAACTTGGTTAAAATTTCATCACTCATTACCACAATTGACTTCGTAGGCTCAATCTGCAATGATGTGGGGGATAATTGATCCCAAATTCACATTCTATAATCATAGATATAGGTTCAAGGCTCCCAAATTTGCCCTAATTGCCCACATGATTGTATAAATATACCCTAAAACCTATACCCTAATCCCTAATCCTTAAAAAATTCTTAATCCCTAAACTCTAAACCATAAATATAAACTCTTTAAACCTTGAACCAATCATTTTATCCCAAATTAACATCATTTATACTAATAATTAAGTTCATTGGGCTCAATTTGTCCTAAATCACATGACTGATTGACCTATTTGATTAATTCACTCAATCTACATGTGTGACATGACATCCATGGTATAATGACAACCCAAAAACACATTCTATAGTCGCAAATGGGTCCAAGTGATTCAAATTATCCTTAATTATCTTTGTGATTAAACCTATGTACCCTAAACCATGTATATACATTAAAACCTAGAAGGGCTATAAAAACCATAAACCCTAAACATTATACCCTAAATCGTAAACCATTTACTTTCTAGGTATTTACCAACTTAAATTTAGTCCCAATTAACATCCTTTATAGTAAGAATCTAGTTTGAACACACGGCATATTTAGTGATTGTAGACATTAATATAGAGGTCCTTAAACCTAAACCCTGTGCCCTAATCCCTAATGATCCTTAAAATATTTAAATTGTAAGCCTCATGCCCTAATTCCCATTACGCATCACAAACATACATTCCTTACCATATAACTAATTTTATCATGAGATGTCATAAGTTATGCACTTTTTAAACCTATGGCTAAAGCCTTTGGAATACCAATCTAGCTCTATGCATCTATTTAATAAATTAGGGCTATTTTGAGCCCCTTTAACCTAATTAACTAAAGAAGAGGAGAGGTAGTTGATTATTTTAATTTAAGAGGCATTTGAGGCCACTTTGAGGGTCTTTAATAATAAGATATGATTTGGGGAAAAATCAAAATATCGATCTTCTATCATGAATTGATCCAATTAGTCAATTTGTACAATTCCCTATGTGATCTAGGTGAAATTGAGCCCCTAAACCAAATTTATAGCTCAATCAATTGTATAACATGTACATGGTATAATTGACCCTAATTTTATTATAAATGTGCAAAAATGAAGGTAATCAAGTCATAAATATGTGTCAAAAATAGTTCAAATGTTCTTCAATTACCTTATTGATTAGACCCTATATTTTAAACCCTAAGTTACCATGTACCATTTACATTAAACCCTAATACATAAGCCCTAAACCCCAAACCCTTTCAATTATAGAGCCTAAAACCTAAACTAATAAATTTAGCCCTAATTAACATCCTTTGTATATTGTAAGAATTAGGTTCATAGGGATGAACTTGGTTAAAATTGCATCACTCATTACCACAATTGACTTCGTAGTCTCAATATGCAATGATGTGGGGGCTAATTGATCCCAAATTCACATTTTGTAATCATAGATATAGGTTCAAGGCTCCCAAAATTTCCCCAATTGCCTACATGATTGTATAAATGTACCTTAAAACCTATACCCTAAGCCCTAATCCTTAAAAAATTCTTAATACCTAAACTCTAAACCATAAATATAAACTCTTTAAACATTGAACCCATCATTTTAGCCCAAATTAACATCATGTAGACTAATAATTAAGTTCATAAGGCTCAATTTGGCCTAAATCACATGATTGATTGACCCATTTGACTAATTCACTCAGTCTGCACATGAGACATGACATCTATGGTATAATGACAACCCAAAAACACATTCTATAGTTACAAATGGGTCCAAGTGATTCAAATTATCCTCAATTATCTTTGAAATTGACCCTGTGTACCCTAAACAATGTATATACATTAAAACCTAGAAGGGTCGTAAATCATAAACCTTAAACACTATACCCTAAGTTGTAAACCATTTACTTTCTAAGTATTTAGCAATTTCAATTTAGTCCAAATTAACATCCTTTGTACTAAGAATCTAGTTTCAACACATGGCATATCTAGTGATCTTATACATTAATATATAGGTCCTTAAACCTAAACCTTATGCCCTAATCCCTCATGATCCCTAAAACATTTAAATTGTAAGCCCTATGCCCTAATGCCCACTACACATCACAAACATACATGTCTTACCATATAACTTATTTTATCATGAGATGTCATAAGTTATGTACTTTTTAAACCTATGGTTAAAGCCTTTTGAGTACCCATCTAGCTCTATGCATATATTCAATAAATTAAGGCTATTTTGAGCCCCTTCAACCTAATTAACCAATGAGGAGAGGTAGTTGATTCTTTTAATCAAGGAGGCATTTGGGGCCACTTTAAGGGTCTTCAATAACAAGACATGAATTTGGGTAAAATCAAAATATCGATCTTCTATCATGAATTGATCCAATTAGTTAATTTGTACAATTCCCTACGTGACTTGGACAAAATTGAGTCCTTAAACCAAATTTATGGCTAAATTAATTGTATAACATGTACAAGGCATAATTAACCCTACTTTTATAAAAAATGTGCAAACATGAAGGTAATCAAGTCATAAATATGTGTCACAAGCAACTCAAATGTTCTTCAATTACCTTAGTGATTGGACCACATTACCACAATTGACTTCTTAGGCTCAATTTGTGATGATGTGGGAGATAATCAAGATCCTAAATTTGCAATCTATAATCATAGATATAGGTTTAAGGCTCCCAAATTTTCCCCAATTGCCTGCATGATTGTATAAATGTACCCTTAAAGCTATACCTTAAGCCCTAATCCTTAAAAAATTTCTTAATCCCTAAACTATAAACCATAAATATATGTTTTTAAACCTTGAACCAATCATTTTAGCTTGGAAATTAACATCATTTCTAGACTAAGAATTAAGTTCATAGGGCTCAATTTGGCCTAAATCACATGATTGATTGACTCATTTAACTAATTCATTCAATTCTCATGTGTGACATCTAGGGTATAATGGCAACCAAAAAACACATTTTATTATTAATGACTTATTATTATTTTTTCGAGATTCAACATGCTTAAAGCTTCTTTCTCCAAGTATTAGGAAAGGCCCTTGTAGCGATGCACCTTCACTTTGGACCTTAATTGTAATCACTAATTCCTAAAACATAAATTATAATCCCTAATCCCTAATCTATAAACCTTATGCACTAATTTTTCTTAATCCCCAATCCCTAATCCTTTATCTATATTAAGTATAATGTGATTACATTTTTTAATAATGTGATCATGTTATTGTTAATATAGTCAACACTTACTTCTCATTTCCAATTGCCAAACCCATAGCTTATATCAACAATAATGTGATCACGTTATCATTGATATCAGCTTCTCATTGGGTTGGGTGTGTTGGGACCTTATGGAAAGCTTAATGTGATCACGTTATTTAGTGACATGATCATGTTATTTTCCATATCATCTTCCCAATGGGTTGGGTGTGCAAGGACCTTGTGGAAAGCATAATGTGATCATGTTATTTAGTAATGAAATCATGCTATATAACATAATAACATTATTATTATTTTAGTCATAGGCTCACATTAATGACTATTTTTATCCCAAATCAAGAAATTTATCTGTACAAACATTCTATGAGATTTGCATACCTGTGTACTTGACCCCATCTTTGAAAATTTGTCAATTATCCCTTCTAATGGGGTTTGGATCACATTTGAAGAGGAAGATCAAGTTGTTGAAGACAAAAAAACTAGAGGAATTAGAATATTTCAAAGAGAAACACAAGATACTAATGCAAAATTTTCATGATAAATAAGGTACAAACCCTAACCTTGATGAACCAAATACCATAGATAATGAGCCAATTCATGATAATGAATTAAGTAAAGATGAAATTGACTATAATCAATTAAAAAATGTTGAAATTGACCATAATGAAATGAATAATAATGAAACTGACCATAATGAAATTGAAAATAATGAATTAGTTAATGTTGGAAGTTCACATTCAAAGTTCCAAGTTTTTGATTTTGTTGATGACGAGTCTATGTATGATGCTTCACCCCCCATAAATGAAGAAAATTTGATGGAAGTAAATAATGATGAAGTTAACCATAAATTTTTTTTCTTGGAAACATATTATGAAGAAATTAACAATGAAGAATGTAATGTCATCCCACCTCTAAAAAATAAAAGTAATAACCATTTTAAAACACACTCTCAACAAATTCCACCATTACCAACACTTCCAAGAATTGTACATAGTAAAGACAAGTACTTAATTAAAGTCGATGAAAATATTTCAAAACCAATGCATAACAAAATGTCTAATTAACATTCAAGAAGACTAGATCAACAAATTTGGGATATTTTCTTTCATAATTTGCGATATGATATTCAAAGATGTCAATTATTTATTTCATTGATAAAATTGATTAAGATGAGACCAATAATGTACACATTAGGACTAAGAATATCTAACATGGATGATGAAAATGATGAAATTATTAAAAATCTACATGATGGATATCATATTACAAGGCCAAAATCATGCACTAAAGATTGTAATGTTGCCTGATGTATACTTATAACTTGTGCATTGACATAACAATGAAAAAATGAATGGTTTCAAGAACAAGCCAAACACTTCATATAAATATAAAAACATTAAGGAAAGAAATTGACAGACGTGAAAGAATTAATGAACCTAATACCAATGAGCTCTAGGCATTCTCTGGTATACTTCCATGAAAGGACAAGGTTCAATCTGATACTCTCAAAGAGTTACGTTCTCAATTTTAGAAAGACAATATAGGAGTTTTTCCTAATGCAAGAGATGTTATGAAAATAACATTTAGTTCTCATAATCGTGAACCACATCCATAACATTCATTAGATATGACTCAAACATAATTTTACTCCAAATTTTTGGAAAAACATCCACAAATTTCTATTTATCAAAGATATTTTGATATGGCAAAACCTTTTTCTGTTAAAATAAATCACACACGCACCACTTATTGTTATAGGCAACATGTTGAATTTTCAATGCACTATGATGTTTTTCACTATATTTGTTATCCTTTACATACTAACATTTTGTAGGAGTGTGGCATTAAATTTCCACAAAAAATTTCTAGGTAATTTATTCCAACTATATCCAGTAAAAGACTGGATGGACAATTATTTTACAATAAATCATGTTTAAATGGAAATTGCAGCATTTGTGGTGGATTGCTAAATTTTAAAAAATGTATCCACGAGGAGATTACAAGTGCAATTAGATATAACTTAGTTGGTTTAAGCAAATATAAATTAGTGAATTATCAAGTAAAATATGGCAAAGAATCTAAAAGGTGTGAGCTTGTTACAAAAAAGATACCTATTTTGGAAAATTTCATCAAATTTCGAGAGAATATTGTTTATGACTATGCACAACACACACATAGAGATAGATGGTTGTATGAACATTTTAAGATAGGAAAAGATACATTACCACTTGTTTCCATTGTTTTAGTAGTTGATTTTTCATATAATTACACATTTAAACCCAAAATAGAAATTTAATCATAATATTACAACTCATGCATATAACATTCATGCATGCACCTAATAGTACAAAGTAAAAATGAAAAATATTAAGGGAGTACCATTTCTATATCAGTGATGATAGATCACATTATTCAGAGTATATGTAAGGTTGTTTACAATTTATATGAATAGTTAAGTCAGAGGAACATTAATTTCAATCAACATTACATTTGGTTAGATAATTGCACATCTTAATTCAAAAATGCACAGATGTTTTATTGGTTGAGCAGGATGCATAATACCATAGTTGTAGAACACATTTGGAGTTTCACCAAGGCTAGCCATAGAAATGGGGAGCATGATGGTGCTAGAGCATGTGTAAAAAGATCTATTTTAAGGGAGGAGTTGAAATTTGAAGAGGGTATTCATTTGACGTATGCAAAAACTATGGTTGAATGGTGTAATGAGAACATGTGTCATGGTGCTCAACTGAAATCTACTATTCATAGACATTTTTGGTTAATGGAAGAATAACACTTGGCAAAGTATGAGGATTGTATGACTCTAATAGGTTCAAGTGACCTCCACTCATTTCATAGCTCAAATACATGTTCTTGGACTGTTCATATGAGACACTTGGCATGTTTTTGTTCTGCATGTGTGGACTCTGTTTGGAATGAATGTGAGTCACAAGAGTGGGTGGATGACTAGAATTCCAAACCTCTAATTCTAATCAACACATATTAAGTTATAACAACATTTTAAATTATAGCTATGACATCATTAGATGACTTTGACCATGTATCTGATCTAGTGCAGCTAGATAGAATATTTTTCATTATGTACAATTTAATTTCATTATTTATATATCTTTATATTATCTCTAAAAATGATTTTTTGTGATGCACCAGGCATCTTTTTGCAGTTATTATAGATAAGGATAATGAAGAAGGCACTAATTACTACTTATGTTAGTGTGTAGAGAGAAAGAAGAAATTGACTTATCTAGTTATAGATGGAGAAAACATTGACTATCCCACTAGGTTAGTGGTAGTCACTAGAACTTGGTTTCGATGATTCCTATAATTTTTTTAGATCAATGGTTGTTTTAAGTGTTTGAAATGCATAAGAAGATACTGCACTATCAAAATTTTATTCTTGCAACAAATATTCATTTACAAAAATACAATGGGAAGATATTAAATAGGAAACTATAAATAGATTCATATGTGGAAGTCCCAAAGGTATAAATACCAGTTGGAGCTCGAGAAGTTACTTATTCACTAACAAAAACTTGTATTTTTAGACCTATCACTACAACTTATCTTATGGATTGATCTCAAAGATTCCACTCGAGTGCTCTAGGGAGCGATTAGAGAGCTTAAGGAGGTACATGAGGGATCTGATGATTCATGGCAATGACTTGCAGTTTTTGTTTTGTGTGTTTGAACTTAGGCTAAAAAATTGCATTTTTATGGTATTGGGAAGGGTGTTCTTGAAGTTAGAATGGGTGGTGGGTTTGTCAATCAAGCCTGATGGGAGGCCAAGAACCTAGTCCTAAAGGTTATTCGCCCTCTGAATGTGTTGGAAGTGCCATTTTCAGCCATGAAGCATTAAAACTAGAGTTTTGCAACCATAACTTAAACTTTGACAACATTTGTTATTAGTATTTTTGCTTTTTGGAATGGTAGTGAAAATGCACTTTCAGGTGAATTCAAACATTGTGGTGGCATAATAACATGTAATTTATCCATCTAGATGTGATCAAAGTGAAATATTCATAGGTGGAGGTCCCAGAGGTAGAAATGCTAGTTGGAGCTCGAGAAGTTGCTTGTTCACTGACAAAAACTTGCATTTTTGGACCCATCACTACAATTTATCTAACAGATTTATCTCAAAGCTTCCACCCAAGTGCTTTGAGGTGAGATTAGAGGGCTTAAGGAGGTACATGAGGGATATGATGGTTCATATAAATGGCTTATATTTTTTGTTCAATTCATGTCTAAACTTAGGCTAAAAAATTGCATTTTTCTTGTATTTGGAAGGGTGTTCTTGAGGATAAAATGGGTGGTGGGTTTGTCGATCAGGGTTGACGGGAGGCCAAGAACCTGGTCATAGTGGTTATATGCCCCCTAGATGTGTTGGTGTTGTCATTTTTCACCCACAAAGCATCATAACTAGAGTTTTGTAACCACAACTTGAACTTTGACAACATTTGTTATTAGTGTTGCCACTCTCTGGAATGGTAGTGAAAATGCACTTATAGGTGGATTCACATGTTGTGGTGGTATAATAACATGTAATTTATCTATCTAGACATAATCAAAGTGATACATTCATATGTGGAGGTCCTAGAGGTAGAAATTCTAGTTGGAGCTCGAGAAGTTGCTTATTCACTAACAAAAACTTGTATTTTGACTCGTCACTACAACTTGTCTAACAGATTGATATCGAAGCTTCCACCTAAGTGATATGAGGTGTAATTAGAGGGATTAAAGAAGTATGTGAGGGATCTAATGGTTCATATAAATGGATTGCATTTTTTTCTATGCATGTTTGAACTTAGGCTAAAAAATTACATTTTTCTTGTATTGGGAAGGGTGTTCTTGAGGCCAGAATAGGTGGTCGGTTTGTCGATCAGGCCTAAAACGAGGCCAATAACCTAGTCATAGAGGTTATCCATCCCCTTGAATGTGTTTTTGGTGTCAATTTTCAACCATGACGCATCATAAATAGAGTTCTATAACCACAACTTGAACTCTGACAATTTTGACAACTCTGATAATTTTGACAACTTTGACAACATTGAAAACTTAAGCTAGAGACAAATTAATGAGTAATTTATATATTAACCTATTAAACTATTGAAAACTTTGAAAACTTTGACAACTTTGACAATTTTGACAACTTTGATAATTTTGACAACTTTTACAATTTTGACAGCTTTGACAATTTTTACAACTTTGACCTATTGACATATTAGGTGGAATTGAGTAATTGACATATTAAACTATTGACCTATAGAATAAATAAACCCTGTCTATACCCTATTTTGGATTAATAGTTAGTTTTGGTTTTGTAACCTCACATTTCATTCAAGGTAGATGGTGAAGAGTATGAGTATTCAATATTTACTTCTCTTGAGTTATGTGGAGAATGTGGAGATGAAATACATATGAAGAGTTATATTAATATTTTTATAACATACATATGGACAAGATTTTTTAAGTTTCACTTTGATCATAGTTCTTTCCCATTGAAAGTCTATAGGACCCTAAACTTAGAATTATGTATACTTTACTATTTGTATTGAATCTTTTCTTTGATTAAAAAAATGATAGATAAGGGTTTATAATGGTTATGGAAGGTGGTGATAAAATTATTTTCATTTATATATTCCTTTTATATTGAAAAACCTAAAAACCTTGCATATCCCTATTTTTAACATACAAAATACAGTGTTAAATGACCGAGATTTCTTATTTATAAATGCCCTGAGGGATGTGAGAACTTGATCATTGAAGGAAAAAGTTGTAAGAATGTTATATAGATCTAATATAAGAATTATATCATATTAAAAATCCTATTTGGACATTTATGCAATTTTTTTAGTCTCGGCCTATACAGTTGCTACAAATCCTAACTTTTACGATTTTGACCATAGGAAGAGATTCAAACCTTCAAAATACCTAAAAAAATGTAATCTAGTGTGTCTTAGGGTATATTAAGTGAATAAAGATATTTAATACTTTTAAATTATATATTACATACTGTATCACGCTATAGGTTGTCAAGTAGCCTAAGAGACCTAGTGAGAAAGAGGCTAACGAAGAAAGTTGAAGAGTTGAGGACCAAAATTGATTGAAAAGTAGGATTGGCCAAAAGGGTGGTAAAATATAGTTTTTTTTGGTCAAAGTGTCTTCATAATGGTCAGACCTTAGAGCTTTGTGCATTTTGAGGGCTAATTAGAGTGTCAAGTAAGCCTATAAGTACAAGATTTTGCAAGGGAACCTAACCCAAGATTTTATGTGAGGTAATAGCATAGAAAAAGGTTGTCAAAAACCTAATTATTTATACTATATTAGGGTATTTTATGATAGTTTGTGAATGAGGTGGACACTCTACTATCATCATAGGTAAAATTAAGAGAGTACTAATTAGAGGAGTACATTTAGAAAAATATCCTGTGTCTAGGTTGTAATTATGGTATGATGCCAACATTAAGTACAACCTGCACCATAATATGTAGATACTTATATTTAGAATCAAGCATAGGATAGAGGGTGAGGAAATGAAGTTTAGGGAGAAACAAAGGAAAACATACACTTATTAGATAGTAACCAACATGATAGGAGGAGAATGCTAAGATGAGGTCCAATTAGGAATTATACCTAGACTAACATGAAGTTACCCAAATAAAGTAGTGAGTTGGTTTATTTTTAGTTAATTTATATGTTACTTTGTAATTTATTACTTAGCTATTATTTCTTTATGTGACTGGAGGTCTAATGTCTTCTCTTGTTATATGGTTTTAGAGTGAATCACTCAGTCGTAGACCATGATCAAAGAAACTTTGGTTGGTATTTTTAGGTGAGGATTATTTGAGCCTCGATAATATTTTGGTGGATGCAGTTCTCCATGTGTGAATAATCAAGCATAAATATGTTTTTATCCTTACTTATCATACATATACATGGAGTTCCCTCATAATAAGAGAGAGATAGTTGGCCTAGAGGAAAATGTGGCTAGTTTAGAGTCATAGGTGAAGAATCTCAATGAGATTTTTAGGGATGGGGGAGGTTAGGATCCATCTAGACAAAAAATAGTGGGAGGTACATCACCCATGTAGGTATAATCAAGAGACACAAAAGTAGAGAAATCGTATCCCACATCACTCATCAACATGTATATGTAAACAACTATTGTCATAATAAATACAAAGAGCAAAACATATATGTAAACCATTTTTACCTTTGTATATGTAAATGGCATCATCCGAACATAGGTAGATGTAATCATGGATGGCCCATCAACTAGATCCAAATGTGAAAATAATGGTTACAATAAATTGAATGCTATAAATACTAGTTGTGATGATGAAGGAACCATCACATCCTATGACATAAAAAATTACATATATATTATATTAAAATTTTATGTAAATTAATTGTTAGTTTAGAAATTAAATTTGAAAATATAACTTAAATTTAACATGGTATTTATATAAAATATACCTACATCTTTGTGGTGATTTATGATTGCACGCCAAATATGCATACCAAAAACTCATCACTCATAAGAATATGATCTAAGCCATTTGAACCATTGGTGCCATCATCAACAAAAGGTACCATACACATATCTCCATATGAAATTTAAGTGTGGGGTCAGGGTTAGGTAGCCTATGGCATATTTGTAGCATCACTTTGTGAAAGCCTACTTGTATATTGAACGGGTGTATCATTGAGTGATCTAAGAGTATGGAGAGTGTCTATCTCAATGACCTAATAAACTGTGGAGGGAATCTTATGCTTAAGCAACTTTTGGATATATATATATATATATATATATATATATATATATATATATATATATATATATATATATAGGCCAATTAGGTGTATGATTTATACCTAGTTGATCCTACATATAGCCATTTCTTTGGCCTTGAAACTCATTAAAAGCAAAATAATTAGGAATCTGATTGAGGATAAACTCACATTAGATTTTCCTAAAAAAATATAAAGGGACCTCACGATTGTTACATGGTGGATATTTAAAGACCATCCACCATCGATCCCAAAAATTGGCCATGATTAAGTTATGTACACAATGATGGATAGGAAAATGTTTGGTGATTATGGGAAAGGGGGTATTGATGGTTGGGTCAATGAATAGGGAACAAATGTTAGCTTCTGAAATTTATAAATTCTTGCCCTGAAGGGATGAAAACTTGTCATCATAATATGGCCTATAAGTATCTTTATATGAGGCCCATCAATCAATTTGACTCGTTATCAAGTGAATTCCACCTGATAAGGTCTATAGGGAATCAACTAGCTGGGTGTAGTGGGGGTTGGTTGAACTGGAATATCTCATTCTATCAATTAGGTCTTCAATTTCAAGTTTGTTTTTGACAATATTATCAATAAGAAAATCTTGACTACTAGGGGGTTTTGGGGAACTGTAAGAGGGTTAGGTGGAGGGATCAGAGGAACTGTGAGGTTTTGTGGAGGGTTAAGAGGAGGAGCAGCCAGAAGGTTTTGTGGAGGGTTGAGAGGGTTAACATGACAAGATGTTAGAAAAAATAAATTATAATTAAAAACATGGGTTAAATAAAATGAAAATTATGAAAAAGGGTTATATAGAGAATATTCTGATGACTTACCTCTCCTACATAGTGGCATCATCGATCAACAGGCTTGTGGAGTGAATTCTGGTAATTCTTGGCACGAATTTGCACAAAATACAATTACGACGCAACCTAAGAGGAGAAAATCTAAACGCAAAATGAATACATTTTACATTTTGGTATATATATATATATATGTTGTTTTTGGGGACATAGGGAACATGATTGTGTTATTAATGCGATCACATTAACATTAATAACGTGATCTCATTACTATTTAGTATAACGTGATCAGGTTATTTAATAACATGATCATGTTATTAAATAACACGATCACATTATGGCTTGGAAATGCTGAGCCTAACCTTAAGTAATGTGTTCGTGTTGATTAAATAATGTGACCATGTTATTAATTAATGTGATTGCATTGCAGTAAATGCCCACAAAATTATCTCCCAACTCTGTGCACTTACCCATATGGTAGGTTCATTGATTTTTTTCTCCTTTAATATCTCCCATGATGTTTCAAACTACTCATGTATTAGAGACATTTGAAACCCACCTCTCAAATTCTCCATGAATAATTTTGGCCCAAGGTGAGTGATGGATTATGGTATTGAGTTTCTTTGGGGAAAAGTATTTATTTTGGTTGTGGGTGATGGAGTTAGTTATTTTGGAATTCATTTTCAAATTAAATGCATATGTCATATTTTTATATTGGTATAGCTAGTATTTTTAGCTCAATTATTGGTACTAGTTTAATTGCTATTTCTAGCTCAGCTGGTACTATTAGTTTATGGATTATTTTTGGGGATAACAGGGGCTAACATTCTATTCTTGAGATAAGTTTAGGTGAGGGTGTGAGGATTTGAACTCTGTACTGATAGGTATAAGGTGGAAAATCTTAACTCTTCATAATGGTGACAAAATATATTTGTCAGGATTATGAGGGTCCTCTTGTTTCCTGGTCTCAGATTTCTCTACTAATTCTACCTAAAATTCTCAACTGCATCTTCTTTTAATAAATCTTCAAGTGATTAGAGTGAATTGGTTATGGGTATTATTTTTTTGTTTTTAGTGGTTGTAGGTGGTACCTTAGATTTTTCTTGTGCAACAAATTTCAATCTCCTTAATTAATCTATTGTATACTATATGAAACCAATCAATTTCAATTTTATAGTTTTTTTACCTTGTCGAACATGTAAATAGTAAATATGTTGATTTATAATTTGTAATTTATAATTTATAATTTATTATTATATATAAAGGAAATTTAATCTATAAATCAATAAATCTATTCTCATTTTTCTAAGAGTTTAGTATTTTTGACAACCTTCCCTAACAATGACTTTAAAAGTGTAGATACACATAGTCCATTTCTAAAAATATGCTTGACAAAATTGTTAGAGGTACAATCACTAGCAAGGTGAATCAGTGAATCAAGATATTTCAAAACTTCAATCTAAATCCTTCAAACCCTTAGTCATACACCATAAGCAATCAAGAAGAAAATAACCCACTCATAACAATGAACATGAAAGATAAGCAAGATAAACACAAGATCTATGTGGGAAACCCTCTTTGGGGAGAAAAACCACTCTCACACTTGCAAACACATATACTACTTATCCTATAATATGATTAAAAATAAGATACCTTCATGAAGCACCCACTTCAAAACGATCACCAACCCCAAAAGATGACAAGAACCAATTTCCCTAAGATGTTGAGTACTAACACAACATCTATGAAATAAAAAACTCCAAAAATATTGATTGATTCTCAATCTAATGGAGAAACCCTAAAAAAAACTTCATTCAATCCTATTCACTCATTCATACCTTCACACACAAGCAAGGCATCCAAAACCACATTTTAGATCAACCTACACACCTTCACTTGTTCTTATGCATCAAACCTAGAAATTCAACATTAGAATTATGACCTCTCAAGAAATTCACATGCCACACCCTAATCTACCTCTCAAGACATCCACACAACTCTCACAAACTTCACAAATCATTTTCTCATCACATATACTCATAACCTTGCAAGCAACTCGAATATGCTTTGTACTTATACCACTTACTTATTCTAACCCATGTTATTCAACCAAGATGCTTACCATAATCATATTATAATTTAAATAGGTCTTCACACATGTTACATGGGTGAAACACTCCATTTCATAGGTTGGTTATAGTACTTAAGACTCAAATCCTCCATTGGGCCTTAATGAGACCCAAAATAATTAGGCATTCACATCCACACATTAATCTTACAACCTCTTGGACCACCTTTAACTTTTACCAATGCTTCAAACATATCAAACCTATCTTCAATAACCCTTTTCTCAATATTATATGGGTCCATGTGCCAACTCAATACTTGAACCTACCAACTAGGTTTTTTTGTTCTTTAGGTCTTCATGTACATAAAAAACAATCTCAAACTTATGAAATAAACACTCAAAGCTTTCACATAGTCATATGATTAGATCACATGGGTAAAACCTTTAGGACCTAATACAATACCTCCATGTTCTTTAGACACTTCAACACAAGATCTAAACATGAAAAATAACTCTCTCAAAATGACTACTTAGGTTGGTCATACATAATCAAAATATAGTTATAATATTTTGACTCTCCATATTTTATCAGGGGCATATCATGACATCTAATACTTTCTCATAATATTTAGAGACTTATTGAACATCTCCATACCCATTTTCTTCTTTAATTCTACTTAGAACACCTTCAACTCACTCTTGCAATATGGTCACTCTATTTGATAGTGTATTCAATAAACACAATCAACTTATAATCCTTTGTTCATACTAAACATGGATTGGTAAAACCTTAATAATCCACATAGATGGTCCTCATGGAGTCTACAACACTCTCCAATAGTTATTTCATCTTGAAACATCGAGACACTATCAATAAAGACTTAAATACTCTTCTCAGATCACTTACAGACCATGATCAAACACACATTAAAATTTAAAGATCAATATATACATCTTTAAAAACATTCATATCTTTTAATAAACTTTTTTAGATGTGTCTTGAAGTCCTCTTCAAATTTGCTTTTTACTCCAACAAATTCTACCATATGCTTGAGATATAGATCAAAAACCCCTCACTAGTTTTCTTTCATAAATTTGAATATTTAAATTCCAATAGTCAATATGTAAATAAAAAACATAAAACACTTTATCATCATATTGTGATCCATGGAAAATTTGGATAAATATGTACCATCAATCTCCTCAGAAGTTTCCTAACTTTAACTTGCAATCGCTCACCATTGATCTTAGATCCTTACTACCATAATCATGCCACTTGATAGCTCTATGTGCCTTATATGCACATTAGCTTTTTGAATCAATACACTCTATAGATCTCCATTTATATGAATAATTTCATGCTATTTATTTTCTATTAAATCGTTAAGATTGAGACATATGTCACTAGCATGTGTAATCTCAGGAACCTTTGAAAAATTAAATTCACGTGCACTGTTTATCTCTATCTAACAATATCACATACTCTATTAGATCCTTATCTAGTCAGATTAAATGCTCACCATGATATCCTTGATCTGATTGAATTCTCATCGTATATCTTTGATATCATAAATTTGGCTATGGGAACTTGGTAAACTCTGTTTGAGAATCCAACTTTGCAGTTTAATAAATTTTTCTACCTTCCATGTCTAGACCTAAAATTTGAACCATATTATCTTTTCACATAGGTGAATCTATCCATATATCAATATATTCTTGAAACCTTCACATGTGTGAAATATGACATCATCAAACTACTTACTCAGCGTTATCTACCAAGATGACTACTTGAAACTAGACACTCATATGACTACTCAGATGAATTCCTTTCAATTATATAAGAACTCTAAGTAATAATAACACCCCATATGGTCTCTATAACATGACCATACCATCAATATCATCCATCAATTACCTTAATCAAACATGAAAGAGCTATGTAGGAACACTAAAGATCAATTAAGCACACTTTATCATTGTCATCCTAGCACTCACGACACCTCATCAAGATTCTTGGTCACCTTAGAGAAATAATTGAAAAGCCTCCAAAAATATCCCCCATTGTCATTAATGTCAAACACCAAACAAAGTTTATGCTCAAACTCTCTCTCTCTCTCTCTCTCTCTCTCTTTTCTAGTACTTTCTCCCCCTTTGACATAATGACAAAGTGGGCTCAACTCTTGATCTTGTGGACTTGAAAAGACTTCAAGGACAAATAATAGGCAAGGAACACCTATGAAAGATTATAAAAAATCCCCCTAATATTGTGCATACCTCTTATTACCTTGATCTTCTTAAACATGCTCCATGACTACAGTCTTCTTTGATCATACATAGCTTCTATGAAGACAAAACATACATGAACATCAAAAACTACATGAACTTACCTTGAAAACATTAAGAGGGACTAAAACTAAGTCATCTAAGCTTAGGCACCCTTTGAGTACCTTGGTTTTTTGGGAAAAGACCAAAAAGTCCACTTCTTCATACTAGTCTTGCTCCAAGGCCTTATATCCCTACCTAGACCTTACAGTGCCCATAACTTTATATGTATGAATTTTCATGGATTGAAATTTCATATATAGAGAATTATCATATTCCCCCTCATTCATGCCAAAAATTAACACTCATCTCTTCCTCTAAAATATACTTCCTTCATAAACATACTAGCTAATTAGCTCTCCATTTGCACAAATCAACCAACCATGCACTTCCAAAAGATTGTGAAACACTTTTTGATCAACCATTTGACCATTTAAACTAATTAAGTATCCTTATATCGCAAATCATTTTTCCAACTTGAACAAAAACACTAGGTTTATAAGAGAAACTCAGTCAACACACCACCTTCGATTCAATGCCCATATCCGAAACTTTTCTCACACCTAGAGGTCATCAATACACACTTATGGACCAAATTTTGAGCTCAAAATCCTTTGGGAACCCATACTATACCATGGTTTTTTGACCTACATACCCTTAAGCACAAATTGGGAAACCCAAGAGCAAACAAAATACTCTAATTGCACAGAAAACACCTTCAATACTTGAAATCACCCAAAACATACTTGAATGAGGTTAACATACATTTATATCCTACTAATACACCTTGAAAAATTGTAATTATTTGAAATGACACCTAGAAATATCCATACCTAGCCTATAGACCTTGCACATATAGCAGTCAACATGCCAAAACACTAGAGACTGATCATGACAACATTCTAAGATCACCAAGCCACCTCATCCACTTTGACAAACCAAACTAAACTAATCTCAACTCTTTTTTTTCATTAAAATTCTAATACACAATTCTCTGATCCTAGTACCTAACCATTTATAAAGATCCATTTTTATTTATGCATGAGGATTCAATACATTTTCAAAGTACCTAACTTGGTTTGATTAAGTCATCATATTTGTAGACACCTAAATCTAGCCATTAATGACCTCTAACTAGGGATTTGACCAATTTCTACCTAAAGTGCTTAATTTGGGTTAAAAACACTAAATCACATTAAAAGCTTTGAAACTGATATATTCAAGTGCCAATTTTTGCCAGGGTATCATTAAATGGGGTAATGCAATTTATGGGCCATCTAACTTTGATCAGATCATTTTTAGTCAAATTGTGAATTTCGTACCTAGGTGCCTTGGATTGATAATTTCTATCAAATCTCTTACACAAGACACGTGCCTTTGTTATTTGGTTTTGGTAACATCCTAAATGGGAATATGGTTCCAATGCATTTAAAATTGATTTCCAATTCTAATCTAGTCAAATTTTGGACCAATAATAAGGCATTATGATCTATTTGAGTAATTTGTGCATAAAGTGCATAATCATGCTTAAGGGCTAATTAAACCAAATTAGAGCCTAATTAAGAATTCCATGAAAACTTGTTGAATACTTATTCTTAGAAATGAATATTGAATATATGCATCATCAAGTGACCTCATTTATTGGGAAGACATCCCTAGGCCATAAATGCCACAAATATTATGATTCATGCCTTCCATGCCTCATCAATGCCCTCCATGACTCTTAATTGCTCCTCTATCCCAAATATTCATGAGCCTATTTATGAAATTTAATTACATAATTGGATTAATCCTTAACCACATATGTCAATATTGACATGGATGCTTCAGGTTGATTCTAGCCATTTATAAAAATCTATAAATAGAGAAGCCATGAACGTCATTTCTAAGTTATTTTGGTGAAAAGTTATTATGCTTGAATATCTTCAAAAATATTAATTTGTGCAAAGTTACAATGTCAAATTAATTCCAAGAACTCTCACATACCAAAGTTATGATGCCAAAATATTGAGCCAAGCCAAGCCAAAGCCTCAAGGTTCCAAGGAGAAGAGGAGATAACCAAGCCTCCTTTGATGAAGACTTCATGAGCACAAACAAAGCAAGCCACTACAACAAGCATTTTGGAGCATCCAAGGAAGGCAAAAGAAGGTTTCTTTTGAGTTTTAATTGTGTGTTTTATTCATGTTTGTTAACTAAGCTCTCCCTAGTGTCTAGGCCTAGAGATGTTATGCTAGTTAGTGTGTTTCTTTAATTTTATTTTCATTTTGAAACTAACATGATAATAACCATCCTCTCTGGAGTCAAATTCCTAGTTCACAATATCAACATGCTTAAGTTCACAAATGTACAATACATCTTCATATCTCCACCATGATTATAATATCTCATATATGCTCCCCCTCACATTATGCATAGCTCTTCAAGCCTTTCAAACTATCTAATTTATCTCCCCCTAACTCCATGCTTCACTTGTATCATGACATCTTGAACAAGTCTTCTCAAAGAGCTAGATCTTTCTATGTAATAAAATATTTTGACGACTCACCATCCTTGATTAGACACCTAGAGATATTCATTTCCTACCTAAAAATATTACACACATAGCTTCATTCTTCACCAATTTTACCAACTAGACCATCCTTCAAAGATTTGATCAAAATTTTGACTTTAGGATCACTGTCCTTGAATATATCTTTTTAATCATTTCATAATAACACTTTGGAGTATATTCATAAAACACATTACTCCCCTTTAGCCAATCACATTTTAAAAAGATATTTCTTGTGTTGTAACATCAACCAACTATCAACTAGCATCCACCATGATTCTTCTTGCTATTAAGTGTCTCTTTAAAGCCTAGATAGAGACACCCTAACCTGTAATGTCCTAGAACAATGTGAAACTAGGATTTGCCCATAACCCCTCATATTCCTTCTCCTACTTGGTCATTTGATACTAATAGTTCTTCTTCTTAGGCTTAAGAAAATCAACACGCTCATCCAATAAAATATTCTCCTTTTCTTTTAAGATTGGATTGACAACATATGGAGACAACAAAGATTCATGACATACCTTTTTAATTGAAGAAAGAACCTCATTAATAGGAATTGTCAACTGATGTTCTTTGCGTGAAACTTTCTTAACAATAGGAAAATGTTATTTTGGATCTATATATACTTTATAAATAGCCTTAATTAGCACTTTGGTATTTCCTTTGAGCTTGGTCTCTTAATTCACAACATGAGCAGATAATGAGTATTCTTGGAATTCTTCACCTTGTGTAACATCTTCTACCATGGCAAATAGTCCACTTGGAGCTACAAACTAATCAGGGCACATACTTTTGACTTTTGGTTTTAAATATTTTATCTTTACTTCTTTTTTTTACTCTAGGATTTTGATTGAACTTATTTTGACTTGATGGCCTTTGCTTGTAGATTCTAGCAATGTGACCAATCTTCTTAGTTGTAGCAAACCATTCTTCTTGAAGTGAACTCATCTTGCCTTACCTAATTTGGATAAAATCTAGCAATGTGTCCCATATCATGACAACTATAGCACTCACTTTTACTCACAACACTTGATTAATTATTCCATTCATAGTTCCAAGTAAATTCATTCCTAGAAGGTCTTCTACACTCTCTAGCTTTATGACTAAATTGATTACAAGTGTAACAGTAACCATTAAAGTTTGCTTACCTTATTGCATTTGGTTGTCTAATTTGATTTGTCTTCCTTCTATTAGCAAATTCACTTCTTGACTGATTATTGATATTCAAAGTTTGATTGTTGTCATTCTCAAAATTCTTCAAGTCATCATGACTAGTATTCTTTTATTCTTCTATGTATCCAAGACTAGTTCTATCACTTACACATTTTTAACTACTCAGAATGTTATTTAGATCAATTGATACCTTTTCAAACTTCATAAATGAATTCACTGGACTTGAAGTCATTTTAAAATCATCTCTTAAATAACTAATTTGGTTACATACCTTGAACATTCAACTTCTTTAGCCTTCAACTTTGCATTCACAGTCTCTAACTAATCATTAAGAAGCTTGATTGAATTTTTATACTCTTTGAAGTCTTCATCTATTCTTACCTCAAAGAGACTAAATTTCACCTCATAGTCCTTTATTTGAGACTTCAACTTCTTGGTTTTCTTCTTCTCAATATTCAGATCTTCAAGGGCATTCATCAACTCAGTCTCATAGTTTACCTTGTCTTATTCATCTTCTATATCACCTAAATCACCTCCAAACCATGTAGATTCTTATTTATATGAGTAACTACATTCTTTAACCATGAATAAAGCATAATATTCAGTTAGAACATCATCTTCATGATCATTCTTAGAATCACTACTATCATTCTCATCATATGAGCTGCAATATCCCTTGGTGTAGAGACTCCTCTTGTCTTTGTAAAACTTCTTTTGGCCATTATACCTTTTGAAACTATTCTTGCTCTTATCAGAACTAAATTTCTTCTTGTCATTATCATGATATTATTCATGTTATTACTAATCATTTACCTTATGCTTATGAGGACACATGTTGGCAAAGTGACCCATCTCTCCATAATTACAACATTTTAAGGGAAGTTTACCCTTAAACTAGCCTGAACCTATTTTCAATTTTCTTGTTAACAAATCTATTAATTAATCATCATCAATGTCATAAATATCATCATCCTTGACCTTCTTACCTTGGAAAATCTTATTTAGCCTCTTATATACATTTAAATTTTCTTCTTTCTTTGGTGGTTATCCTCATTAACTCTCATCTCCTAGGCAAAAAGAATGTCATGTAATTCATCCATTTTCATTTTGGCAAGATCATTCTTTTTTCTATAGTAATTTTTTTTTAATCAAATTTTAAAGTTAGATACCTTAATACATTTTTTACTATAGTGGCTTATTTAGTAACCTCTTCCATGCCTTTGATCATTGTCACTATCTCATCAACTATAGGAAGCCACAACGTCCTCTTCCTTCATTTTTAGAATTTCAAATTACTTTCAGTAGGTTTGTAGTTTAGCCAACTTAACTTTTGAATATCCTTTATAGATGAGATAAAATTTGTCCCAAATCTCCTTGGTAGACTTACAATGGATTACCTTGGTTAAATCAGCCTTAGAAAGACCACACATGATAACATTGATAGCTTTGGAATTATTTTCACTTAGCTCCTTGTCTACAACACTAGTTAGAGGAGTAGATGGCATGGAATAACCATCCAAATGGTTTTCTAAGTGTCAAAACTCAAGGACATGATGTAGGTCTTGAATCTTGCACTCCAGAAAGCATAATCAAATCCATTAAACAATGGATCTTGCTTAATAGAGAAACCTTAAGAACTTGTCATTTTACCTAAGATTACCTTCAAGTGGTTAAAGTTTTATAGAAGGTCCTACTCTGATACCAATTGTTAGAGTATAATCACTAATATGGGGTAGGGTGAATCAGTGAATCAATATATTTCAAAACTTCAATCTAAATCCTTCAAACCCTTAGTCATACACCATAAGCAATCAAGAAGCAAATAACCCACTTATAACAATGAACATGAAAGATGAGCAAGATAACACAAGATCTATGTGGGAAACCCTATTGGGGGATAAAACCCACTCTTAAGCCTAAAAATACATGGACTAATTATCCTATAATATGATTCCAAACAAGAGACTTTAGTAAAGTACCCACTTCACAAGGAGCACCAACCCCTAAAGATGACAAGCACCAACTTGCCTAAGATGTCGAGCACCAACACAACATACATGAAATGAACAACTCCAAAACTCTTGATTGCTTATAAATATGATGGAAAAATCCTAAAAAATAACCTCTTTTAATTCTCTTCACTCATTCAAACCTTCACACACAAGCAAGGCATCCAAAACTACCTTTTGGATCAAACTACACACCTTCGCTTGTTCTTATGCATCAAACCTATAAATTTAACATTAGAATTATGACGACAAGGTCATACATGTAATACACTTTCTAATATGCCTCTCAAGACATCCACATAGCTCTCACAACCATCAAAAATCTTTTTCTCATCACACACATTCATAACCTTGTAAGTAGCCCAAATATGCCTTGTACTTATACCACTTACTTGGTCTAATCCTTCTTGGTCGGCCAAAATGCGTACCATTTTTGTATTACGCTTGAATTAGGTATTCACACATGTTAAATGGGTGAAAAAATCCATTCCATAGGTCAAATATAGTCCTTAAGACTCAAATCCTCCATTAGGCCTTAATGAGACCTAAAATAATTAGGCTTTCACATCCACATGCTACTCTTGCAACCTCTTGGACTAGCTTCAGCATTTACCAATGCTTTAAACATATCAAACCTATATCCAATATCCCTTTACTCAATATAATATGGGTCCATGCCACCTAGAACACCAACTCAATACTTGAACCTAAAAATTAGGTTTCCTTGTTCTTTAGGTCTTCATGCACATAAAACACAATCTCAAACTTCTAAAGCAAACACTCAAACCTTTCACATTGTCACATGATTAGATCAAAAACCCATCACTAGTTTTATTTCATAAAATTTAATATTTAAATTCCAATGGTCACTATGTAAATACTAAACATCAAACACTTTTTCAATATCTCATGCTCCTTAGAAAATTTGAATGCACCATCGATTTCCTTAGAAGCCTCCAAACTTTATCCCATAATCAATCACCATTGATCTTATATCCTCTCTACCATGATCATGCCACTTGGTAACTATACATGCCTTTTATGCACATTGAATATTTGACTCAATGTGCTATGTCAATCTCCATCTGTATAAACACTCATGTGCCATTGATATTTTATCAAATCATCAAGATTGAGACACATGTCACTAACATGTACAATCTTAGGAACCTTTGACAAATTGACTTCATGTGTCTCATTGATCTATATCTAAAAATATCACACACTTCATTAGATCCTTATCTATTCAAATTAAATTATCATTATTAGGTCCTTTATCCAATTGAACTCTCACCGTATATCTTCAATATCATAAATTTGGCTATGGGAACTTGGTAAACTTTGTTTGAAAAGCCAACTTTGAACCTTAATAAGTCCTGATACGCTTAATGTCTAGACATAAAAATTGAACCATATAATCTTATCATATAGGTGAATATATAAATATATCAAACTACTATTGAAACCTTCACATGTGTGAAATATGACATCATCAAATTGCTTACTCAACCTTGTTTGGCAAGATGACTACTTGAACCTAGACACTCATATGACTTATTGGAGGAAGCATCTATTGACGTAAAAATATTGGTATCAGAGCCAGGCCGAACTAAATTAGTCACTATTAGGTTAAATCTATAAGAATTTCTTGCTTCAGACTTTTGGGTTTCTTTGCTTTGTAAAATTCTTTGAGAAAGTTATTGCATTGAGTCCCTTGCCATTATCAAATTATCATAGGCCATTTTTACTCTACACTTTTATTTCTCTTCCCAAAATTTTTCTCGCTTATCAGAACCCCAATCTCTTCGCAATGGAATTTGGTAAATCTCAAATGTCTTCCACAGTAGAAATCATAAATGAATATGACCTTGAAAGAATGTATGAACTTCCTCTTTTTGTTCTAGAACAATTATCT
Source organism: Torreya grandis (assembly GCA_037957365.1). Classification (NCBI taxonomy): domain Eukaryota; kingdom Viridiplantae; phylum Streptophyta; class Pinopsida; order Cupressales; family Taxaceae; genus Torreya; species Torreya grandis. Next base: position 1,509,454 of record JARHVA010000799.1, read on the forward strand.
GACTGCCTAGATATTGAAATTACTAAAGAAAACCTAGAAAAGGAAACTAGCCTCTACAAACTGCTGGCTATAAAAGCTTCACAAGTCTATAAGAAGTCTGAACTTCTTAAATCTAAGTTTTTATATAAATCTTCCTATTTGTCATTTGTAAATTTCTCTATTCTTTCTCATTCCAGACCATCTACTTCCTCTTCTCGAAGAGCTATAAAAATAGGACATATTCTTATTGAAGATGAAGAAATCAATCAAGGACTTGATCCTAAAGATCAATTACCTTGTATGATGATGAATCTTCTGAGATAAGAAAACTTAGAACTTTATACAGAAAACAAAGTTAATCTATATAAAGGTGGAAGATGGCCACCACATAAAGTAATCTATAGCCAGCCTACAGGTACAATACAATATTTTTATGCTGCTTATCAAGGAGACATTAAACCTTCAAATGAGTTTAAACACAAAAATGATGTGTCTAGATTCAATTCTCATCTATCAGAGAATTTTGATGATCTTTGTAGAGATGTATTATACATCTGACATAGTTTAGATAAACTAACCATTCTTGAAGATAATGCTAATATACTTTGTATAAATATATATAGAGTCAATTTGTATAAATATATAGAGTCAATTATCTTCTATTGACTCAAAATTATTAGCTTTAGATGAAAGCCTTGAGTGGCTTTCAAAATAGGATCAATAGGCAAAATCCTTTGTTAAAAATTTTACCTACAGAATAGATCTCAGTCCCAATTTCAAACCTTCTAAGAAGCATCCTAATACTACTCTCAGGCAAAGGACCCATGTCCAATTACAGCCTTGGTACCTCAATGTTGGTGACCTATTAAATCCTCTCAATGAGATCTTAGCCTGGTGAAACTCTATGAGAGTTATCACCATTAATGCTCATTTAGATCCCATAGGTACTACCAGTTTTGCTTCTAAATTCCTTTGGGGAATTGTCAATCGATGGTGGGATTCCATGACTGAAGCAGAACAATTTGAAAAGGTTCATAATCAGCCTGATCCTCTTACTACTTTATTCCATTTACTAATAAATGAGTTTGTTCCTCCTGTCTCTAATCGTGAACTAGAATCTACAAAGTGGATTGTAAAAATGGAGCTTTGTGATCTCAAACAATTTGATGCTTTTGCCAAACAATTCAGAGAATTAGCATATGAAAGTTAGAGCTTTTCCTCTATAGAGATTAAGATCAAATTTTTGCATGCTTTACCATATAATCTTATCGATAGAGTCATTGCTTATATTGATATTAAAAGCCTAACTATTGAAGATCTCTTGCTCTCTGATGTTATTGATTTTGCTAAGCAATAGGCTATGTTTTTAGTCTCTATAAGACTAAATCCATTCAAAAGCTAACAAAGCATCAAGCCTCTCAAATAGCTAAAGCATTTCCTAAAATAACCCCTTTTAGCTGTCAACCATTTGTACAGCTCTGCAAGCAATAAAAATAGTGTCAAAAGCATCTTTCTTTCAAGCACCACTCTTTTCCTCGTAAGCACTCCTATGATCCTCCTCACCGTTTTCTCAAAAAATATCGTACTCCTTGCCCACAGTCCAAATAGCCAATTTGCTACATTTGTCACAAACTTGGCCATATTGCTCCTCAATGTCATTGCAAAAATCTTGTAGTCAAAGCTATTTTCACTTCTAACATAGCAACATGGTGGGATATCATTGATTCTAATGAAGATCTCTACCTCTAGGATGACATCTATGAACCAATTCTAGATGATCTCCCTAAAGATGACTTCAAAGACAATGAAGATGTAGATGCTCTTGAGTCATTAGCTGATGACTTGGAACAACCACTCACCAACATGCAATGACCATGGTACTAACCTCAACACCATGATTATTCACAGCTTTAATATGAAGCACATGACACTTGGTCTCATCACCACCAAGAAGTACCAGAATGAGACACAAGGCCACAAACCAGAGGATACTCCAGAGGAGAAGGATCCACTAGAGGGAGATAACCCTCAATGCCATGAATTCTTCTAACATTATAAAGGCCTCCACATCCTCCTTTACAATTCCAGAGCTCTTTCAAGCCCAGTGCCTCTTGGATCAAAAACAAGTTCACTAGTACAAACTCTCCAAGAGAAATCCTAGCACCAAAGATAGAGCCACAATGGGATATATTTTTGCCCACAAAAAAGGAAGAAAAGGATGAAGAAGTAGAAAGCTCTTTCTACTCAAACCAAGATTACTACCTAGGTGAATGTAGTAACCTAAAGGAAGAAGAAGTAGAAGAAGTCATCTACTTTGAGTAAGCTCCTGTACAAGACCCAGGGAGATAGAAATTGGTATGTACCATTATTCCTCCTCTTGAAATACCATAGCTAGCTTACCTTACCTAGCTAATAAATGGAAAGTTTGCCTAGTTTATAACCTTAGAAATTAATGGTAGACTAGTAGATGCCCAAATAGATACAAGAGCTTCTCTCTCCTTTGCTAAATCACAGCTCATCCATGACTGGAAGACATTGGATGATACCATGGTTTATAAGAGCCTAGATGTCTAAGGGAACAATTTCATCTGTAATAAGTACAAACACTAGTAGACCCTTTATATACAAGATAAGATCTTCCATGCTGATTTCCTTGCTCTAGATAGAATGCCTGTAGATATATTACTAGGTGGTGCCTTCATAGATAGATACTCACCCTATGGTTCTACCACAAAGAGTATCATGTTTACAATAGAAAATGAAAGGCTTATAATTCCTCGCTTCATTTATGCTACTAAACAATTTCACAGCTCCATGACTCAAACACCTGAAGCAATAATCCCTATTGAAATACAAGCCATAGGTGAAAAGATCAAGACCACTATCTGTTCTAACAACCCTAAGCAGTTTTGGTTAAAATCTATGCCTGAAATGGATATCAAAATTATTGAAGGAAAGAGTATCAAAATTGGGAAAAGAATCCCAATACTAGCACATGATTATAATGATATGGAACTCTAGATCAAAGAACTTGAAAGTAATGGTTTTATTAAAAAATCAACTTCTCCTTACTGCTGTTATGCATTCATGGTTAACAAGCATTCTGAGTAGAAAAGAGGAAAGAAAAGAATGGTCATCAATTACAGACCATTAAATGCCATTACTCATCCATTTCTATATCCAATTCTAGATAAAAGCTATATATTGGAGAAATTAACATCATGTAAATACTTCTCCCAGTTTGACTACAAATCTAACTTTTATCAGATCAGAGTCAAAGAAGCTGATAGAGAAAAGACAACATTCAGCTACCCTTTCAGCGATTTCCAGTGGACAGTGATGCCTTTCGGCTTGATGAATGCTCCTGCATTCTACCAAGCCCATATGAATAAAAATTTTCAAGGCAATTCTACCTTCTTATGTGTATATATTGATGACATACTAACATTTAGTAATTCTTTTACTGACCATTTTACTCATCTCTCTAGATTCTTTGAATTGGCAATAAATGCAAGAATTGTCCTATCAGAAACAAAAATTTAGTTATGCAAAACTGAATGCAACTTTTTTAGAATGGTGATCCAAGATTCAAAGTTCCAAATCCAACACACATCAAAGAAAAGGTTATCAGTTTTCTAGAAAAACTTGACAAGCCAAAGCTCCAAGCATTTTTAGGACTATTGAATTATTTGAATAGCTTTTATCCCAACTCTAGTGAAGACAGGGTTTACTCTAAGAACTCTTCCAGAAGAAAAAAACATTCCAATGAAAGGATGAACATATAGCCGTAGTCCAAAAAATCAAATCTATAGTGTGTTACTTCCTAAACTCCACATCCCAAAATCTGATGAAATGCTTGTCTATACTGATGCCTATGATATAGCATGGGGAGGAGTACTTGTTTGTAAATATAATAACAAAGAATTCATTTGTGAATTCTCTAGTGGTGTTTTCAGTACTGATGTTCTAAAATGGATTTCTTCTGATAAAGAAATCTATGCTGTAAATAAAAGTCTTGAAAATTTCATGTTAAAACTTCTCCATTTGCGACATTTTATTGTAAAAATTGACTGTACTAGATTTCTGACCTTTAAGGAAGAAGATCATGGTCAGAAAGATGGTCATAGTAAATATGTTAGATGGTAGGCTTTCTTTAACCAATTTAACTTTTTAGTAGAACATATTAAGGGTACTGATAACATTATTGTAGATTGGCTTAGCCGTAATCCACCTGCTACACTTATGCATCAGCCCATTCCTGGTTTCAACTTAACCAAAATTTATAACCAAGGATTCACTTCTATGAACATCCTTGTTCAAGAACAAATCCTCCACGAAGGGTTACATCTGTGGTATACCCAGATTTCTTATGCAGTAGGCCAAGATCTACAAATGTCTTCAGTAGTGATGATATAAGAAAATCATCATCAAAATATTGGTGTTATCTTCATAAAAAGATTGAATAATGAATTCTTGTTTCACCAGTTCACTGAACTTCTAAATCATCCTTTATGGACATGGTTAATCAAAATCTGGTCTCTGCATAATGAACATCTATAAAGATGGATAGCAAGATACAACCCACACCGTATTCATGAAGAGGAGAACCATGATCAAGACATGATCGTACATACGATCATAAGAAGACAACTATAATGGGAATCTTATTTCTACATCACTCCTCACTGTCATGCATGCAAAGCTAGACCCCATCACTAGCATCTCTCTAAGACTTTCCAGCTAAGGTGTTTTTTCCAGTCAATAAGTGAAGATGACCTGCTGACTGAAGCAGAAGCAATGTTGGACCCACCAAGCCAGACGTCCTCATCCAGTACGTCTAATAGCATCTCCCTGTAGATTAACTTTTATGCTATAAAGTATGATGGGACATGACACTGCCTTGGCAAAGATTATAGGCAGGACCTCCCAAATGCTATAAATAAGCCTCTCTTCCATAGAGTTTACATCAAAAAATTTTCTAAGTTTTCTTAAGAGTCTAGTAGCCTTGTTTCAAGAGTATGATCTTCTCTTTCCCTTTTTGAAGGATCTTGAGAATCATAAATTCAAAAAAGTCTTTGTAAAAAGAGTGTAAAAATATTGAGTGATAATAGTGAAGCCGTAGTCATTCAGCCCCTACCTACTATCGTGGGTTTTCTTTAAAAGATTGCTGATTAGAGGAAACATCTACTGATGTAAAAATAATTCTTTTCACTTAAATAATCACTAAATTATTCATAACACCACTTAGGGTCTATGAAAAATGACCACACCATCAATATCATCCATAAATTACCTTACTAAGTCAAACATTGAAGAACCATGCAGGAACACTGAAGCTCATTGAAACACACTTTGTCATTGTCATTCTAACACACATGACACCTCATCAACATATTTTGTCACCTTAGAGACATCATTGATAAACCTTCAACAATATTCCCATTTTTCATTGATGTCAAACACCAATACAAAGCTTATGCTCATAATTTATCTCTCTTTTAAGTACTTTTTCCCCCTTTGACACAATGACAAAGTGGGCTCAAATCCTTATCCTACGGACTTGAAAAAACTTCAAGGATGAATAATAAGAAAGGAGCACCTCTAAGAGACGATACAAACTCCCCCTAATATTTTTCATACCTCTTATTACCTTGATCTTCTTAACATGCTCCATGAATACACTCTTCTTTGATCATACATAGCTTTTATGAAGACAAAACATACATGAACATCAAAAACTACATGAAATTACCTTGAAAACATTAATAAGGACTCCCCCTAAGTCAACTAAGCTTAGGCACCCTTTGAGAACCTTGGTATTTTGGATAAAAAGACTAAAAAGTCCACTTCTTCATACTAGTCTTGCTTAGAAGCCCTGTATCCCTACCTGGACCTTATATAGGCCATAAATTTCTATGTATGAACTTTCAAAGATTTAAATTTCATATCTACATCATTCTCATTTTCCATCTCATGCATGCCAAAAATAAACACTCAGATCTTCCTCTGTAACATACTTCCTTCACAAACCTACCAACCAATTATCCCTCCATTTGCACAAATCCTCCTCCATGAAATCAACCATGCACTTCTAGAAGACTTCAAATTTTTTTTTAGCACCCATTTGGCCATTTCAACTAATTAAGCAGCCTTAGATCTCAAATCATTAGGCAAACCATTTTTCTAACATGAGAAAAAATACTAGGTTTATAAGAAAAACTCGGTCAACACATCACCTTTCAGCCAATGCCCATCTCTAAAAATTTTCTCACACTTATAATTCATCAAAACATACTTCTATACCAAATTTTGAGCTCATAATCCTTTGGGAATCCATACTTCCTATACTATGGTTTTTAGACTTGCATACCCTTAAGCATAAACTAGGAAACCCATGAGCAAGCAAAATACTCCAATTGCACACAGAAGACCTTCAAAACTTGAAATCACATGGAAAACACATTAATGAGGTAAACACACCTTTCTATCCTAATAAGACACCTTGAAAACTTGAAATTCTTTCAAATGAAACCTGGAAATCTCCATACCGAGCCTGGAGACCTTGCACATACAACAGTCAACATGCCAAAACACTAGAGACTAATTATGACAACATTTTGAGATCACCAAGCCACCTCATCCACTTTGACAAACCAAACTCAACTAATCTCAACTCTCTTTTATCAATTATATTCTACTACACAGTTCTCTGATCCTAAGACCTAACCAATTACAAAGCTCCCTTTTTGTTTATACATGAGGATTCAATTAATTGTCAAAGTAACTAAATTGGTTTGATTAAGTCATCATATCAACATGCTTGAGTTCAAAACTATAGAAGACATAATCATATCTCCAACATGATTGGAGAATATCATATATGTTCCTCCTCACATTATGCACAACTCTTCAAGCCTTCAAAACTATCTAAGTTAGCTCTCCCTAACTCCATGCTTAACTTGGATCATGACATCTTTAATAAGTCTTGTAAGATAGACAGATATTTATATGCAATAGAATATTTTTATAACTCACTATCCTTGATTAGACACTTAGAGATCTTCATTTCCTACCTACATATCTTGTACACATAGTTTCATTTTTCACCACTTTTACCAACTAGAGCATCCTTCAAAGATTTGATCAAAACTTTGATTTCAAGATCATTGTCCCTGAATATATCTTCTAAATCATTCCATCACAAAACTTTGTATTAGATTCATAAAACACATTTATCCCCCTTATCTAATCACATTTTCAAAAGATCTTTCTTTTCCTACAACATCAACCAAAGTTCAACTAGTGTCCACCATGCTTCTTACTATCAAGTGTCTCTTTAAAGCCTATATAGAGACACCCTAACCCACAATGTCCTAGCACACTGTGAAACTGGGAGTTTCCTACAACTCTTGATATTTGTTCTCCTCCTTGGTCATCTAATACTTATAGTTCTTCTTCTTATTATTAGGCTTAAGAGAAACAACATGTTGATCCACTAAAATATTCTCCTTTTCTTCTAAAGATTGGATTGACAACATATGGAGATAACAAATATTCATGACATACCTTTTCAACTGAAGAAAGAACCTCGTCAATGGGATTGCCAATTGATGTTCTTATTATGAAACTTGATCAACAATAGAATAATGTTATTTTGGATCCATACATACCTTAGAACTAGCCTTAATTAGCACTTTGGTATTTTCTTTGAACTTGGTCTCTTCATTTAGAACATGAGAAGATAATGAGTATCCTTGGCATTATTAAACCAATGTAGTATCTTCTACCATGAAAAACAATCCACTTAGACCTAAAAATTGATCAAGGCACATACTTTTTACTTTTGGTTTCCATCTTGTAGCTTGCCTTCTTCTTTGCACTCTAGGAGTTTGATTGAACTTATTTTGACTTGATGGCCTTTACTTGCAGAACCTAGTATTGTGACCAATCTTCTCATAGTTGTAGTAAACCATTATTCTTGAAGTTAAATCATCTTGCCTTACCTGATTTGGACAAAATATTAAAATGTGTCTCATGTCATGATAACTATAGCACTCATTTTGACTCACAACACTTGATTGATGATTCCATTCATAGTTCCAAGCAAATTCATTCCTGGAACATCTTCTACACTCTCTAGCCTTATGATCAAATTGATTACAAATGTAAAATTAACAATTAAAGTTTACATACCTTATTTTATTTGGTTATCTAATTTGATTTGTCTTCCTTTTGTTAGAAACTTCATTTTTTATCTAATTTTTGATCTTCAAAGTTTGATTATTCTCATTCTCAAAAGTCTTCAAGTCATCATGAGTAGTATTTTTTTGTTCTTCTATGTATCCAAGACTAGTTCTATCACTTGCACATTTTTAACTACTCAAACATTATCTAGATTAATTGATCCCTTTTCAAACTTCACAAATGAATTCACTTGACTTGAAGTCTTTTCAACTCATCTGTTAAAGAACCAATCTTAATTACATACCTTGAGCATTCAAATTCTTTAGCGTTCAAGTTTGCATTCATAGTCTCTAATTAATCATTAGGAAACTTGATTGAATTTTTATACTATTTGAACTCTTTATCTATTCTTGCATCAAAAAAATTGAATTGCACCTCATAGTCCTTTATTTGAGACTTCAACTTCTTGGTTTTCTTCTTCTCAATCTTTAGATCTTCAAGGGCATTCATCAACCTAGTCTCATAGTTTACATTGTCTTCTTCATCATCTATATCACCTAAACCACCTCCAAACCATGTAGATTATTCTTGATATGAACAAATTCCTTCTTTAGCCATGAAAAGAGCTTCATCTTTAGTAGGACCATCATCTTCATGATCATTCTCACAATCACTGCCATCATTCTCATCAGATAAGCTGTAATATCCCTTGGTGTAGAGACTCCTCTTGTATTTGTAAAAGTTATTTTAGCCATTATACCTTTTTAAAATATTCTTGCTCTTATCAGACCTGAATTTATTCTTGTATTTATCATGATCTTCTTCATGTTCTTCATTATCATTTCCCTTATGCTTATGAGGACACTTGTTGGAAAAGTTAGCAATCTATGTTGCATCACTAGTCTTCCTACAAGCAACAAAATATGTCATATTTGTAATATTATCCACAATAAGAAATATGGAATCATGTCCTCTTTGTGTCTTAATAAATAATAAAACAAGATCCTGTTTAGCATGGTCATTGATGTCTTAGGTTGTCATTGATATCAAGAAGAGCATGAGGTACTAGTGCATCAAAGATAAATAAGTTTTGTTTGATATCTTGTGAGATTATGTGATAACTTTATGAGGTCACGTGACATGTTGATTAGGTATTAAGAGTAGTACATGAGTATTTTAAGGTGTGTTTAAGGTCTAAGCATGACTGGTATTTCTAGGTCTAGTATGCAATGAGACCTAGTGTGGCCTGATGAGGGGTCAAATTTAGTTTCCAAGGTGATAGAACTCATTTGATTTTTTATAGAGGTGTAAGAGGTTGTTTCAAAATTTTTAATGAATTTTTATGCCTTGATTTGAAGGATAAAGCAAGAAAATGAGTTTGAAGGTCTCCAATGTATGCAAAATGAAGAGATGAGGACTCAAGAAGGAACTTATTTTACTTGTTGGAATGTGTGACTATTGCATGTGAATTTGAGTTCTTGGAGATATATAGAAAGGGTCCTATAAATTATTTCCAAGCATTAGGATTTGGTTTCAAGGACAAAGTTGTATGAACAAATGTTAAGAATGAAAATGGGTCTAAAACCCTCTCAAAACCCTTATAGTGACTCAATAAGGAAAATATTGTTGTAAATGACCCAAAATGGAATGATAAGGATATTTTTATAATTTTATCATGTATAAGGCTCCCTCAATCATCTCCAAGTGGCAGTGTCTTCTCAAGACAGTGAGTGAAACTTATAGGAAAATTCTTGTTTCTAAAGAAGTTGATATAGAAGACAAAAGTTACATTAAACCAAGTATGAAAATAGATGAATGTATAATATAGAGACTAATTATTTATGACCATGAAGGTATTCACATATTTTATATCATCTATGTCAAATATTTTTGTCACTCATGTGGACTTATCGCTAAACTGTGATTATAGTGAAGACAGTGAGAAAAACCAGTTAGAGTGCGAATGTGTTTAGGGATGAGTTGTAGTGGATTAGGAATGAATCCAATTACTTGAGTTTTTTATTGAATACATATAACTCATGTAAATATTGGTTATATGATTTTGAGTTCATTGAAAATGGTTTTCACAAAATGACCTGTCTGAGTGAGTTAAGATAGTGGAGTAAGGTTCAAAGTTTAATCTATATATTTTATATTTTCCATTAGAAATTTGTAAATTTGTGATTGGATATGTTATAAATATTTATAAATATAACATAAATTAATTATATGTTCATGTAATTTATTATACATGTTCCCTAAGTCATGTTCACCATGACTGGTTCTTAAGACATATTGACAAAGTCTGGGTATGTAAGATGAAGTGAAGTGTTTGAGTCTCTATGACAAGATTAAATGTATCTAATGAAAATGTTTATATTTATAAGATGTATATGAAATATACATGAATTATTAAATATTGATAATCACTTTAAGGATTTTTAATGTGGAATCTAAAATGGCTTATCTAGCCATGTAAGGACCATGAGAAAGAAGCTCAAGAAATTGGTCTATAATACCAATGGTTGAAACCCAAACCAATAATATATCTATTATATAATGATATAGAGGACACATAGTAACTATTAATGTGAATTATAAGTCATGAAAGTTCCCTTACAAGTACAAAATACATCATTCATCATAGTTATTTTGATATGTTTATTGGCAATTCTATGTAGTCATCTTGCAGAAATGAGTTTGAGGTGTTTTGGATAGAGATGAATAATATATTACATATGAAGATGTTATAGAGGTCTATGAGGTCATAAAAATGCATTAAGATTCATATTTTTCCCCTGTTCAAGAGTGGAGAGTCAAATGTTCTTGACTATATGTTGGCAGTGTTTGGGAATTCTAAGTAAGCCTTTTGTAGGAGTATTCTTGAGACCTTTTGGCCAACATAGTGAAGAATAAAGTACATGATGATGAATTCAATGTCATGAAATATATATTAATGTGATTTTTTCATGTGGTTATATGGAAAATTTGGTTATATGCTTCTTGTTATGTGAGACAAACTTTCTGGTAGTGAGAAGGATTAATGGAGAGTAGACCTAATGGTGTGGCTCAAGTGGTAAATTGAACTAAAAGGTGGTATTTAAATATATGAATGATATAATAGGTATATTTAATGTATATATGATGTGTTTCATGTGTTTTTAGAGGCTTAATATATTCCAAGATGGTCTAAGTGTAACGTGTGGTTAAGAAGACCTAATGCATTAGGTCTCTAAGTAGGCCTAATAAGAGTTTAAGGTGTAAATGAGTTTGGATGACCTATGTAGTGAGTGTTTAACTTATGATACATGTGTATTGACATATTATAATGGTGATCCATGTATGGATATATGTTTGGCTGACCATTATGGGTAAGATAAAGAGTCAAGTATAAATATAAGGCATAATAGGCCTATTGGAGCGAGTTAAGAGAATGTGAGAGTAAGTGAAGGAAAGAGATCTTAGAGGAGAATAATTAGGTAATATAGATCATAAAATTGAATAATATTATTATTCATGAACATCCCTTATAATCTCAGGCCAGTTATGATGAGCAAGGCCAGTTGACCTAATAAGCCTAATAAGATACTTTTTTGAGTGAAGAAGCCTAGAGGTTGTCTTGAGAAGGGTAGAAGGTTGAGAAGAAATAAATGATTTGATTTCTTATTGAGAGACTATAAGTATACATTAGAGGTGTGTTCCAAGTTTATTATATAAATTAGACTTTATATAGAAAAGATAAAGAGATGAAGAAGAGGTCACATTCTATTTGTTGAGCAATAAGGTGTATTGATGTGATCAAGTTTGGCTGAGTTGGTGCTTAGTCAAAAGGGAGTGGGATTTGCCTTGCAGGTTGGAGCCTACATAAGTGTTATTGAAGTGGCTAGTGTTGGGGTTCTATATTTTCAGCCTAGCTAAGGAGGGGATTGTTCATATCTTTCTACTCAAATCTAGTCGAACATGCGACTGATCCTAGGCTATGGTTATCCTAAAAGTAGATTAGACCTCCAGAGAAAGTTGAATTTATTATGGATCTATCAAATACACTAAACCCAAACTAGCACCTACTTGGAAAATAAAGAGAGAATTGACAAATAATATAAAAGCATGTAAAAAAGTGGTGATACACCAATGATTTGATCACTCCAACTCACAAAAAACACACTATGAGACACTTTTTAGACCAAAGAACATCAATCTCACATAAATATTTTAGAATAAGGCATTAATAATTTACCAATTTAGTAAGAGAGGGAAAATATCTACTCTCAAACTAGACAATAAACTATATATTGCTCTTATAAGGACCTATGAGACTATTAAGCCCTTCTTGAAGGTGAGAAAAACTCATACATAAGCGAGGAACATATATTCACTCAACAATAGTGCATGAATTCATAGAACACACTTCAATTTGACTTAGAAGATGCCAAAATTCAATATTTATTACATCAAAAGGTGTTGTAGTAAAATTTTTGATAGAGTCCGGTCATACCAAAAAGAGGGATAGATGATCAATTTTAAGGCTTAGAAGCCTACATTTATTAAAAAAGGAGAGAGACAAAATTCTGCATTAGAAAAATCCTAATGGATTCTAATGGATTAGCACTAATTTAAGGATGTAGTTGAGTCATGATCTTATTAAGAAGGCACAATTTCAAAGGCCTTGAAAAATAATTTAATGCCCCATGGTCCTTATGCAACCACCAGGTTTTCATCTCAGGACTGCATGCCACCTCTACCTAATCTATTTACAAGGATCATGTCTTGGAATTGGTTGAAAAGTGCCACATATACATTAGGTGGCCAACTATACTTACATTGTAAAAAATGATCAATGATAATAGTTGAGACATAGGTCCAATATAGGTGAAAACCAATTTTAGACCATTGGTTTTCACATAGTCACAAAATTTGTGAAAGTCTACAAACTACTTGACTTTGCTTCATAGTCATTGGTCCATCGCTAAATTTCATATTAGACCCAAATATCTATTATATGGAGCATTAATGGAAATGCTTGGTTTATAAACTATGGCCCTAGTTCAAATCTGGTTCACCTTCGAGCTTGGCTTTTTGACATTTGCTTTGCCTAGGTCCATTTAAACTTCTTTGATTTTTGTTGAAAATGCCCTGAGATCACTCTCATTTATTGGCTATCAATTACCAACTCAAACTATCTACATCATACTCAACTATATTTATATTTATTAGCTTTGTAGATCCTTTTTACTTATTGACTCTACTCATGCTATTAGATCTAGATGTATGAATGCATGCGAGTCTTTGATCTTCTCCCAAGACCCACTAGCTTTGGACACTTATCCTCTTTGTATTCATCATCAAGATCTTCTGACCCTTTTTGACTTGTCTCACTTCATCAATCTATTTGTGAAGGGATGCCCATGATCCATTGATCTTCTACCAACTAAATGTACTTGTATCGCTTATCCTTGAATCTTAGCTCCTTGGATTCACTGACTAGTATGACTCATGTGCACCATCTGATCAATATGTATGAGTTCACATGCACCATTACTCTCATTAGTCCCACTTTATTATCAGTTCTTGTGCTCCATCAGATCATTGGCATGATTGAGAATGAGCCCTTGATTTAGCTTGGACCCACACTTTTGTCAGTGGTTTCACTCTGTTGGATCTTGTCTTGATTATCTCACACTGTTGGGTTATGTCTAACTTGTAGATATTTAAAGGATTTAACTTGGGTACCTTTTGACTTAGTTGACTCTAGTTTAGATCATTAGATCTTATGTGTCAGTATGGGGGCTCCATTAGACCATTATATCTCAACCAAATTCATATCTTTTAAGGACCTTTTGAATCTAAATGATTACATGCCTTGATTAAAATTGATGTCTACACGATCATCATTTGAAGTTCACATGAACATTATTGACATCCTATAAACTGTCAATTTTAATCATAGATAGATTTTTCCTTGAGATTCATTTTGACATTAGCATGAACGTCTTATGTTGTAGGTCTAGTTTTGAAGGCCTATAACTTGAAGTGTAAAAGTCATGGAGGTACCAAAATTTTAGGATATGTTCTTGATATTGAAAGGGATGAACTCATTTGATCCACTGGTCCTAGGACTCTTCTAAGCAAAGATATAAAATTATCAATTTGGCTGATCCATATATGGTTCACACGATATCCTGGTGATGTTCTAGATTTTTTGGCTAAGCATGGGCAACTTAGTGAAATCTGACTGAGGAGCCAACTTTGAACACACATAACTTCTACCGTACTTTAGTGAATGATCTAAAACTTAGCATGTAGCAATTAAGGACCAAGATGGACAAACCCATGTGATCACTTTTTATTATGACTACCACACATGTGAGATATGGCCTCTACAAATTTCCTATTTAAGCTTTATACTACTTCCATTGAATTCTTGGACTAGGAAAAATTTGGTATGTAGACCAAAATTGGTCAACATCTTTGCTAATTTGGCTAGGCAACATGCCTACTATGCTTGAGAACTTGGACCATATACATAACTATTAGATCATCATAGATAATACATGGACCATTACAAGACTGTAAGATAGCCTCTTGATTTGCAAAGACAAAAAAATCCCAACAACAGGAAAAGAAATCAAACTTAAAAGGGAAACTAACCTAAAAAACAAATAAAACTAAAATACTAAATGATTGTGCAATAAAGAAGCACTTATTTATAACAAGATAGAAAGGAAACTAACTAATGTGTTAGAAAACACTTAGAGAAAAACAAGAAAAAAACTATGTACAGGGGTCTTAGCTTTCCTTAATAGCAGTGTTTGAGATATATCCCATTGACTGGGATAGGAAGTTCTTCACCATTCATCTTTGTGAGCTAGAAAGTGTTTTGGGATTTGCAATTGGAAATTGTATATGGTCCACTCTAGAGAGAATCAAATTTTGTATGTTTTTCTGGCTTGGGTCTATCTTCATCCCACTTGAGGACCAAATCTCCTTCTTGGAAACTTCTTGAATAAGTTCCATTATCAAAAGATCTCTTTGTCATTATTTACTTAGCCTCCATAGCCAACATGGCCTAATGCCTTGTCTCTTCTAGCTCCATGAGATCAGCATATCTTATTTCCATTAGCTTAGTCTCTAAAATCTCAAGCTGATGCATTAATTCCAAAGCAGGGAATTCAAAAGAAATAGGCATTTTTACTTCCTTACCATATACTAGTTTGTAAGGAGAATTGGAAATTGATCTTTTATAGGTAATCCTATCAGCCCACAAAGTTAACTTTAATTTGAGATGCCATGATCTTTGATTATCTTCTATAGTCCTCTTGATGATATTCAACCAATTCTTTTTGGTAGACTTAGCAAGGTAATTACCTTGTGGATAATAGTTTGATGAGGTACATAGAAAAATATTATGTTGAACTACCCATGGGCTAATCTTAAATCCTAAAAAATCCATAGTATTATCATAAATTATAGTTGAAAGGACCCCAAACTTGGTAATTAAACCTTCATATAAGTCTAAAACACTAGTTTCATTGGCTTATTTTAATCCTACTACCTCTATCCATCTGGTAAAATAATCTGTGGCAGTCAAGATCTACTTGTGTCCTAATATTGATGGGGGGTTGATAACACCAATAAATTCCAATCCCTATTGTACAAAGGGTTTATTAACTAAAATTAGTTGGAGACGTAAGGCTACAGTTCTCACTTTTCCAACAAACATGGCACACTATCTACATTTCCTAATCTATGCATGGCTATTGCCAAATAATCTTGGCTAGTAATGCCCACCTCTCATGATCTTATGATTTGTGATCTTGGATAAAAAATTTCCTCCACCATTTCCATCATGGAATTGCTCAAGTAACTTCTAGTTTGAACTAGTTCTATGCATCTTAGTAGTATACCATTGATATCCCTTTTAAATAATACATTATTGACAAGAAGAAAAGGAATTGACTGTAATCTACAATATCTCTTCTTTGAAGGAGTGAGATGAGAAGGATAAATACCATCTTGTAGATATCTTACCATATCTTAGAACCAGCTAGATTTTGAGGCTTGATTACTTGCAAGTTCTTGATCATTTGACACCATAACCTATTCATTAGATTCCTACAAGTCTTGGGCTAGATCTTCATAGAGTCCTTTATTTCACCAACTTTGTGACTTTGATCTAAATATCATATTCCATGAACTAAGTTATCCAAATAGCTCTTTTGTCCCTTATATCTTTGTTCAGAACAAACTCTTTGACACTTGGATGTGTAACCATCAAATGTATCTTATTATTGGATAGCAAGTAACTAAATTTGTTAAGAGGCCTTATAATTGAAAGAATTTGATTCTCAACAAAAGAATACCTTATTTCATATTCTTCTAAGCCTTGAATAAATTAGGGTTCAAGAGTGTAGGAGAACTAGCTATAGATTTCTTGATTTCTTCAAAACTTTTCAATCCTTTCGACCAATTAAAACTTTGACCTTTCTTTAACATGGTTGTAAGTGTCCTAGCTAAAGTAGTAAAATTTAAAATGTATCTCCTTATGAAGTTAATCTTGCCTAAAAATCTTTGAAAGGATTTTTTATGCTTCGGCAATGATAGTGCAATAATTTATTTTATCCTATCAAGTTCTATACTTATACCTTTCTTTGAAATGACATGTCCATGAAGCCTACCTTCATGAATAGAGAAAACACACTCCAAATTCTCTTCACTTTTCAAACACCTATCTGAGATGAATCATATGCTCATTTATGCTAATAGAGACTACTATTGTGCCATGTAGATAAACAAAAATAAACTTGTTGAGGAGACCCTAAAATGCCATGTCCATAGCCTTATCAAAAGTGGCTCCAAAATTAGATAAACCAAAAGGCATATTTGTATATGCAAATGTCCCCCACTTTGTGGTGAAGACTATTTTGTACTAGTCTTGTTCTTCGACCAAAATTTGGTTATATCCAAAGTAACCATCCAATATAGAGAACCTTTCAGAACCTATAATTAGTTGTAAAATCTATTCTATTAATGGTAATGGGTAGTAATATTTGAGAGAGGCCTTATTCAAGGCATGAAAGTCGACACGTAGCCTTATTTCATCATTATTTTTTATACTATAACAAGGTTTGATAACTAAGTTGAGTGCTTAATTGGAAATATTATGGTTGACTCAATGAACTTATGCAATTCAGATCTCATTAGAGGTTCAAGCTTTGGATTGATTGGCCTTTGTGTTTGTTTGACTGGCCTAGTCTCATATTATAACTCAATGGTATGTTGAGCTAGACTTGGATCAAAACATTTAAGGTCATTTTACTATCATGCAAAGACATCTATAAAATTTGACCATAACTTAATAAGAGCTTCTTTATTTGAAGATATGAAAACTTTACCTAGCTTTAAATTTTTACTAGTTGTAATCTCTACATTTGTGTGGTGTTCTTACTTGGTTGAAAAATCAATTTTTTTTCTTAATTCATCATCTCTACTAAATATATTTTCCAGGGTGATCAGTGTTTTAGGCAACCTGTTTGTCTTTAATTGCACAATCTGATCATTATACTATTGTAAATGATTGTCTTGGTTCTTTGAGAAGAATTCATATTCTTCTTGTAAGAATCTGAAAATATAGATGTAGTCTTCAAATACTTGTAAATTTTCATGGTTGTTTATGATAAAAGGTCTCACAACTACTTTGATTTGTGCTTGGACTCTGTCTTGTTTTATATTATCTGGGATACTAAATTGTGATCTAATAGTAGCTAGCCTATCTGCATGCTTGTTCTGACTTCTTGATATGGTCTAAATATTAAAGACTTGAAAGTATTCAAATAGGTCCCACAATATATGTGAATAAGACTTAAGTAGTGGGTTATTTTATATATTAAGTGTCCTTACTTGGTGAACTACTAGTTCACTATCTTCAAAGACTTGTAATGATTTAACCTTCATCTTTCTTACCCATTGAAAACCATGCACTAGTGTTTCATATTCAATAACATTACTGGAACAACCAAACTAAAATTTGAGAGAAGATGAATACCTTTTATTAGCTTGAGAAATTAACATCATTCCAGCTCTAGTGCCATATTTATTCTTGGATCCATCAAAATATAGCTGCCACAACCCATCACTAGGCTACTCATATTTCACCAATGGTGGAATTAGTGCATAATTTTTATGAATATAATAGATGCCGAGTCCTTTTTATTAAATTAAATTATAGGGATCATGATCATGTAAATTAGATGTTGATTCATCAAGGAAAATATTTGGGACTACATTTGTAGGTGATTTAGATTCAACCTCACTATTTTCTAACACGTTGTTTGAGATAACACAAATAATGTTCACCATGATTGACATTTATGGATCCAAACACAATATTGAAATAGGTTCAGAATGTATTGTCACCTTAGTGACATACCTAGTTCTAAACATTAGATATGTCCAATCAGCTGACAAATATCATCTAATTTTTGAATTAAAATATCTTGACAAACACATGACAAAATAGGGAGGTAGGTCCACTACAACTACATCTTCATGAATAATAAAATTAGGGAAAACATGTAATGTCAGATTTAGGTATTTTATCATGCCTAATATTTTCATTAGTTATCCATCTAATTAAAATATTGCTTTGGTATTTATCTCATAGACAAGATCAAGCTTGTCTATAATTTGTTTGGGCATGACAATGCTATTAGCTCCACTATCTACCATACAATTATGGAATGAATAGTCACCTTATATGAAAAAGACATAAAAGAGAGGGATATTGCTTGAATTGAAATTAAATTTATCAACCTTTACTATGTTATATATCTACTAATCAGGTTTTTTGATTTGATGGTTTGAATTGGCCAAGACAACTTTTTATTTCTCAACTGATTCTTTAGATACCTTGAGATCCAAAAGTTATTGAATCAACATGTCCTTTTTCCTTGAGATGGAAAGGGAATCCTACATGCTAACACTAAAATTTTATTTCTTCATTTGATCAATAATGTTAAAAATATTCCACTAACATTTGGATGTAACTTCTGAGCCACTGTCTATTCTCCAATTAGGGGCATTTGGGGAACTTTCACTATCTCTATGTTCTGAATCTTCTATGATATAGGAATACAAAATTGATCTTTGATATTCTGTGATGAAAAATTAGGAACAATATAAGTATTGATCACACCCTAAGCTTATTCAAATTCTCTTATTTTAGTTCTAGTTAGAGCTGCCACTTGACTATTTGTGTTGCTGGTTTCACCAACATGGCTGAATGCAATGTGATCATCTAAATACCAATTAACATTGATGACATAGCGCTATCCTAGAAATTATTGAGATTCTCCTTAGATTTCCATATTCATGTCTTGATATTGACCACCTTGAAGAGGGAACTCTTCTTGTATCATCTATGGCATGGTAATCTCTTCTGATACCAAAGCTTGATTCTAAATGTCATTTGGATTGGAAGGCTTCCGACCTAGATCTTGTATTAAGTTATTTTGGGGAATAATAACTTTTAAACTAGAAGGAACATTGGGTTCAAGGGTTGGATATGGCTTAGTTTGGGTTATAGCTCTTTGATTTTGATAAATTTTCCTATTATCCTTAAAACCTTGATAATATGGCCTTTGGTTACTAAAAGACTGATAGGTACTCTAGTTTTGTTGTTGATAGGGTCTACCTTGGTACTATTGTCTCTTGAGTGAAACAATTTCATTTTAAAAATCTTATAACATGATTTTCAAATCATTGATCCCAATAGATTGATTAGGTAGGGCTACAACTTGGACTTTTGGATATATAATAGGGGCTATAGATGGAATTTGGTGAACTTGATGTTAGGATCTACACATAGCTCTGATACCACTTGTTAGGATCTACACATAGATCTGATACCACTTGTTAGAATCTTAGAATACAATTGATTATTTTTGTATAAACAACTAAACACATAATTGAAACCAGAAGTAATAAGTAACTAGAAATCAGAAATAACAAAGAATAAGAGATACGAGAAACAACCAATCTTGTATTAAAATCTTCCAGAAGGAAATACAATGAAGAAATATCTTACTCCTCACACCTCAAAGATGTACAATAATTCTCCCTCAAGATCTCTCTCTCTCTATCAATTACAACCAATTCAATTACTTGAATTGTCTTCCCCCTTTGTGACAATAAACCCAATTGTTGTTGTACTACATGCTATGAGGATCTAACCCTATTATATAGTAAAATACAACACTAGGGTTCCATGAGCCATGCATTCTCCACTGTTAGATCTAAACTTAATCAAAGGCTAAAATCTGTTCTACCAAAAATAGAAAAATAGAATCAAGACTAATTTTAGTCTTTACATGCAAACTAACTGTCCTCCTAAAAATAAAATTCTGGAAATGCACAGATGACGAATGCTAGTCGGTGTCAGTCTGAAGATGACCAATGTTGGCTGATCCCTAACCGATGTTGGTTACTTTGTAGCTGAAGATAACTGATGTTAGTCAACCCCTAACTAATGTTGATTGGTTCTAACTGATGTCAGTTATTGTGTAACCAAACAACCTCTGCATTTGCTCATTAGTGAAGCTTTTAGCTCCACAACTCAACAATCTCCCACTTGAGATAAATAGTTGCACCTGTACCTGTACAGCAACATCCTCTAAAACATCTCTGGCTTGTTTCTCCCTCTTCAAGTTTAATCTTGAAGACCAACAAAAGATGAATGAAGATTCAACTTCTCCTTTGTTACCAGCTTTGTTAACATATCAATAGGGTTCTTATCCGTATGGATCTTTTCCAGCTTCAACTGTCCATCCTCTATAACCTATCTAATGAAGTGGTACCTAAGCTGTATATGTTTGGTTCTTGAATGAAAGGCTGAATTATTTGCCAAATGAATTACACTTTGACTATCACTGTACAATCTGCAACTCTCTTGCTCCTTTCCCAACTCTTCCATGAATCGAGTCATCCAAATCATTTCCTTGCTAGCCTCTATGACTACAATGTATTCTGCCTCTGTAGTAGACAAGGCAACAACCTTTTGCAACTTTGAAATCTAGCTGATCGTCGTTCCACCAACAGTGAACACATATCCTATGGTGCTTCTCCTACCATCCAAGTCATCTACCATATCTGAATCTACATACCCATGTAGAGAAGTGTTTGAACCTCCATAACATAAATGCCTACTACTGGTCCCTCTCAGATATCTGAGAATCCACTGAACTACTTTCCAGTGTTCCTTTCTTAGATTGGCCATAAACTTGCTGACAACTCCCACTGCTTGGGTAATATCTGGTCTAGTACATACCATTGCATACATCAAGCTCCCAACTATTGAAGCATATGGAACTCTACTCATGTACTCAACCTCATCATGTGATTTAGGACACTATTCTTTGCTCAACTTGAAGTGTCTAGCCATAGGTGTGCTTACCGATTTTGTATCTTGCATATTAAACCTCTCTAACACCAACCCAGCCTTATGTCTCATTTGTCCATTCTCTCTTTCCTTTAACCTATATATCCATTTATTTTTTAGTGCTTTCTTTTTGGCTAAAAACTCAACCAAATCCCACGTATGGTTCTCTTTCAAGGAATCAATTTCCTCATTCATGCCATGATCCCACTGTTTCCTGGATTCTACCTGCATTGTCTCATCAAAACTTTCTAATTCTCCAGCATCAGTGAGTAACAAGTAGTGTAAAGAAGGGGAATAACAAATTGGAGGTTTACTTACCCTTTCAGACCTCCTTATGGGCATTTGAGACTCACCCAAATTTCCTTCTGATAGTGACCGATCTCGGTCATCTCTGATCAATGCCGGTCTGCACCTGACTGACATCGGTTCCACCTAACCGATGCTAGCAACGTCAATTTCCACCTGACTGACATCAATTTTTAGTTGATTGACATTGATTCCTACCCGACCGACTTCAGTCTTTGTGTTTTCCTGTGAGTGATGATTTTTACCTGTGAGCTCATTTTGGATCATAACCTCTTCCAAATCAAGATTGCCCTACTTAGAATTATTCAACCTCTTGAGCTGATCACTGTACATCACCTTGTCATTAAAAACCAAGGCTTTCTATTTCTTAAATGTGTCAAAAACATTAGATTTCTTCTTTATGCATTAAATCCATACCTTTCTTGTAGCATCATCAATGAAAGAAACATATACTGTGATCCTCCAATAGAAGCTACCTGAGCTGGTCTCCACACGTCTGTGTGAACAAGCTCTAACTTGTGCTTCTTCTTTGTTGACCCAGTTTTGAGAAGCCTCACTTTCTTCTATTTCTCAAAAATATAATGCTCACAGAAATCTAGATCTATGCTTTTCAAATTTGAAAGCTTACCTTTTGACTTAAGAACATTCATTCCCTTCTCACTCATGTGACCAAGCCTACAGTGCCACAACTTTGCATCTACATCTGAAGTAGATAAAATAGAAGGAGAATAATTAGTAATACAAGTAGATAGATAAAGTGTACCTACTCTCTTACCTCTTGGTAATACAAGTGCACCCTTGGAAACTTTCCAAGATTCCGCTGTGAGAGTTGCTATGCAACCCTTATCACCCAACTTTCCTACAAAAATCAGATTCCTTTTCAGGATGGGTACATGCATAACATCTTTCAACACCCATGTGTTTCCATTCTGCAATTTTAGCTACACTTTTCCTTTGCCAACAATTTGACAAGGCTCATCATCCCCTAAATAAACTTTTCCAAAGTCTCCATGGACATAATCATTGAAAAATTCTCTATTTGGGGTTGCATGGAAAGAGGCACCAGAATCTAAAACCCAAGATTCTAATTTATCCAAGGAAAATATAAGAGCATCTTGTCCAACAATACCTACATCTTTTACTTTTTTATTACCTTCATGTTGATTTTCTTTAAACCAACAATCTTTCTTTGCATACCTTTTCTTTCTACAATTCCAATAGGTTATTCTTCCATTTCTTGATTTGGATCATCTTCCCATCTTTGACCTTTATTTCCCTTGCTTGCCCTTCTCTCTTTACTTTCCCCTGCTTTCAACACTTAAAAGCATTACCTGATGTTTCCCTTGTGCTTTTCCTATGAATTTCTTCATTCAAGACTACACTAACAACATCATCAACTTTCAAGATATTTGAAGCAGATGCAGTATTACTAACTGCCATTACCAAACCATGCCAACTTTTAGGTAAAGAGCATAATATTAAGAGAGCCTTAATTTCATCATAAAAAACTATTTTGACTAAAATTAACTGATTTACAATTGTATGGAAATCATTAAGATGACTAGATACCGATCCACCTTCCTGCATTTGTAAATTAAATAATTGCTTCATAAGATATACCTTATTTGAAGCTGAGGTTTGTTCGTATAAATTTTCCAAAGTATCCATTAACTCTACTATTATCTTTTCCTGTGATAAGTTGGAAATCACAAAAGATGCTAGGCTCAAACTTATAGATCCAAGAGCCTTTCGATTAAGAACATTCCATTCTTCATATTTCATATCTGTGAGCTTACTTGAAACCCCACCCAACGGTAAATATAGATCTTTCTTAAATAGATAATCTTCAATCTACATCCTCCATAATTGATAATTCTTGCCATTGAATTTCTCCATTCTTAGTTTACTTTCTTCTGCCATTGCTTTACTCCCACTCAATCAAAAATCCCTGTGAGTGAATTCTGTAATCAACAAACACTAACTTGCTCTGAGCTTTTCTTCAGCTTGGCTCTGATATCACTTTTTAGGATCTACACATAGCTTTGATACCACTTGTTAGGATCTACACATAGCTCTGATACCACTTGTTAGGATCTTAGAATACAATTGATTACTTTTGTATAAGCAACTAGACACAGAATTGAAACCAGAAGTAATAAGTAACTAGAAATCAGAAACAACAAAGAATAAGAGATACAAGAAACAATCAATCTTGTATTAAACTCTTCTAGAAGGAAATACAATGAAGAAATCTCTTTCTCCTCACACTTCGAAGATGTATAGTGATTCTCCCTCAAGAGTTCTCTCTCTCTCTCTATCAATTACAACCAATTCAATTACTTGAATTGTCTTCCCCCTTTGTGACAATCAACCCAATTATTGTTGTACTACATGCTATGAGGATCTAACACTATTATATAGTAAACTACAACACTAGGGTTCCATGAGCCATGCATTCTCCATCGTTAGATCCAAGACTTAATCAAAGGCTAAAATCTGTTTTGCCAAAAATAGAAAAACAGACTCAAGACTAATTTTAGTCTTTACATGCAAACTAATTGTTCTACTAAAAATAGAATTTTGGAAATGCATAGATGACTGATGCCAGTTAGTGTCGGTCTAAAGATGACTGATGTTGGCTGATCCCTAACCGATGTCAGTTATTGTGTATCTAAAGATAACCGATGTCGGTTGACCCCTAATTGATGTTGGTTGGTTCTGACCGATGTCAATTACTGTGTAACCCATAAACCTCTGTATTTGCTCATCAGTGAAGCTTTTAGCTCCACAACTCAAAACTTGAGGGGGGAATAGGTTGCAATTCTAAAATAAGGCATTAGAGGCCTTGGAACAAGTTTACTAGCCTGAATCAAGTTTTTCTCTAATCTGATAGTAATCTCATAAGCATTTGTCAAGTTATTACCACCCATGGACTGTATCATGAGACTTTTATCATAATTACGGGCCTTAAAGAAGTATAAAAATGCAAACTCTAGGGATGGTTTAACCAATGCAGGGATCCTAATCCATGTCTTTTGGAATATGAGGTTAAAGTTTGACATGAATTCATGGGGGTATATTTTTATGGTAATTAATTATTCAACCAAAGATAGATGATCAAAGTTTTCTTTAAATTACTTAACTAAAGCTGCACCTATCTCATCCCAAGTAGAAATGGAAGTCAAAGGAAGATTATTAGACCATTGAAATGCTTTTCCCTTGAAAGAGGCAACAAGTAATCTGATAGCCACACTATCTTGAGTAACATTATGATCATAACATAAATCAGTAATATCTTGGGTATGCTTAATATCATTAGTTTTATCCCATTCTCTAGAGAATAAAGGGATAACTTTTAGATCAGACACATGAATGTCATCATACTGGGCCAAATTTAGGGGACTACCTGTGTTAAATGGGAAAAATACTTGATTCTTGATAACCATTTAGGTAAAAGGGATTTGGCTTATGGGGACAATAGATTAGACTAAAATAATAGATTAACTAGATGATAAAAATTGCTTTGGAGGATAATGCATTGTGCTTTTCAATCTTGATCTTTTATAAGAATTAGGAGGCCATTTAATGTGTTCAAAATAAGTACCTTTACTTGATGTTCTTACTGTAATCTTTGGCATGAAATCTTTGCCTAAAAGATGGTATGAGCTCTGCAACCTGGAGGACCTTTAGCTCTTCATGATGTTAGATCCCTCCTACTATTATAAATATTTCTTCTCAATCTTTAAGCCTTAAATATTCATGCCAAAACTATTAGGTTTTTATATTTTCACCCTAGCTGAGGAGGGGATTATTCAAATCTTCCTACTTAAATCTATAGACACCTAAATCTAGCCACCAATAACCTCCAATGAAAATTTTGACCAATTTCGATAGAAGTGCAAAATTTGGCCTAAAAACACTAAAGTGCATTAAATCAATTGAAATTGATTTACTAAAGTGTCAATTTTAGCTAGAGAATCTAGTATGGTCCTAGTGGGCAGACTTCACTAATGCCTCGAGGTTTTGGTGTAGTGGTTCATTACATGTGGTATCAGAGCCTCCACTTGGGTTCAAGTCACAGAGCGGGTGGCTACGCTGGCATGGCAGTGTTCGTATAGGGCTCGTACATGTAGGGAATCTTGGTGGTTTGGGTGCAAATCCAGCCCAGAGTCTGGGCTTCAGAAGCATGGTGGGATGTTATGGTCCTGGTGGGTGGACTTCACTAATGCCTCAAGGTTTTGGTGTAGTGGTTCGTTACAAAATCATTAAATGGGGCAATGTAATTTATGGGCTAGCTAATTTTGATCAGATCATTTTGAGTCAAAAAGCCAATTTTGCACTTGGGTGTTCTAGATTGCTCTTTTCTATCAAACCTCTTGCACAAGATGCATACCTTTGTTATTTGGTGTTGGAAACATCCTAAATAAGATAATGGATCCAATGCATTTGACATCTCATTATAATTCTAAATTAGTCAAATTTTGGACCAATAAGGCATTTTGATCAATTTGAGTAATATATGCACAAAGTGCTTAATTATGCTTAAGAGCTAATTAACCAAATTAGATCCTAATTAAGAATTTGATGGAAACTTGTTGAATACTTTTTTTTATTAATGAATCTTGAATATCTAAATCATTAGGTGACCTCATTTATTGGAAAGACATTCCTAGGCCATAAATGCCACAAATATCAAGATTCATGCCTCCCATGCCTCATCAAAGCGCTCCATGCCTCTTAATTGCTCCTCTATCCCAAATATTGATGAGACTATTTATTAATTACAATTTCATAATTTTATTAATCCTTAGCCACACATCTCAATCTTGAGATGGATGGTTTAGGTTGATTCTACCCATTTATAAAAATCTATAATTAAGAGGCCTTGCCACATGAATTTTAAAAGTCTTGATAATGTAAAGTTATAATGCACAAATGAATCCAAAAGCTATTGAAATTAGTGTTACCATGAAAAATTGATTCCAAGTCAAGCCAAGCCAAAGCCAAAGGTGTCAAGGAGAAGAGGAGGTAGCCAAGCCTCCTTTGATGAAGACTTCATGAGCACAAGTTGAGCAAGCCATTATTACAAAAGCATTTGGAGCATCCAAGGAAGGTGAAGGATTCTTGTTTTTCCTTAATTTTTAGTTGTGTTTGTCATTTTTAAAAAAATTAATCTCACCCTATTAACTAGGCATGAAGGTGTTAGTTTAGCGTGTTGTTTGTCAATTTGCTTTGTTCATTTTGTCACTAACACAATACTAATCTCCTCTTTTTAGTCAAATTCCTAGTTCCAATAATGGCATGCTTGGTGGGACCCAAATAGCTTCAAAAAATTGATCACAATGATCCCTCAATAAACTCACTAAATTTTTTTATGCAAAATCTTGGAGTGGGAGACTCAAAAGAGTGAAAAAATCAAGAAAAACACATTTTTTTTGTAAGTGGCAGGTTTGACTAGACACAGTCACATGATTATCCTACAACTCAGGGTATTGTCATTCAGACTCATGGTATTGTGCTTAGCTTTTTTTTTTTCAGACTAACTTTGTATTTTTTTTTGTGCAGGGTTAACAATACCACTACTTTAGAAGTCATGAGATTGCTTTATAACTCATAGGGTTGGTTAATTGAGTCATGGTATTGTCTAACTGTTAGCAGTTAAGCGATAATACCATAACTCATAAAGTGGTGGGATTGTCCTGCTACTAGCAGGATCATAAAACCAATTCATGGTATTGTGACTAAACTACCTATGGTTTACAATACCACAACTTTTTAAGTTGTGGTATTGTCCTGCAAGTAGTGGGTTTGTCATTTAGAGTCACAATATTGTGACTAAATGGTTAGTGGTTAGTTATAATACTGCAACTCTTAAAGTTGTAATATTGTCTTGTAATTAGAAATATTGCTCTATCAAGTAGTAATATTGTACCACTGTGTCAACTTGAGAGCTCATTTTCCTAAGTTAATTGTTTCATCTTTAAAAATGTTTCAAATCTAAACCACATGCTAACATTTTTCATTACATGACCAACTTGGAAAATTGCTAAAACATGTTTTGATCATATTTTGCATGCTTTAAAATGAACTAGGAACATGGTTCTTAATGTAACATTAAGGTGCTTAAGTAAGTTTTTAGCATTAGTTTTCAAAGTTTACAATTTTAAGACCAATGGGTCAAATGAACACCACCAAATCTTTATTTGGGCTTAAAATTGAACATACTTATCAATTTTGTTTTCATTGTTTTAATTAGCACTTTGTTTTTGAAAAATATAAGGATGTTGCATGTATGCTCTTCCATTTTTCCCCTTTAAAGAACCCTTGGAATCAAAAGTGCTTTCCTTATTTACAAATTACCTAGTCCAAGGCATAGAAAGAATGTCATCTAAAGCACTCCCCAAAAACTCACAAAAGTATTGGGTGACCTTGATAATGACCCTAAAGTCTTTCTATTTTATGCTTTCTTTATTTCATGTAAACTTGGCTTGCAAGGGGGATGTCATTACCTCCCATGAGTTCTTTAGGGAAGCTTTGACCTTGGGTTTCATTTCCTAGCATTGACTTCATTTAGCTTCATATTGGAGTTGCACATGGGACATAATGGCACTTTGGACATCGCACTACATTGACCAAATAACAGGATGTAGTGGTTGAAAAAAGGACTAGACCTTTTTGAAACAAGCCAAGTGATACAGACCCAAAATCCATGCTTTTCTTTTGCATTGTTTGATGTGAAAGTCATTGTGTAATTGATTCCCCTAGAACATTCAGAAACTTGTAGATCTTAGACAAATCCCTACTTGCCATGGAAGTATTGTTGGTGCAAGGTGTGCCTCAAGGTCAATGTCGTAGTAATATCATTTGAGAGAAGGAGGGGGTGTAAAAACCCTACTATATAATGTGTATTTGCTTTTGGATAAATACTTAAAATCCTCTTAAATGACATATATTGATAGATTCTAATAATACCAAGAAACCTTCTCAGTTTAGGATGTAAGAGTGATTAATTAGTTGATTTTGTCCTAGATTAAAGTATTCTTTGAGTCAAAAATTGGTTTAAACAAATGATACAAACCAAAACACATGGTCCTCATTTTCCTTTAAACAAAGAGGTGTTATGCTACCCACGTGAAATCATCAATTTGCCTTGTTTAAAGTTCATCAAAACTTGGAGTCATATCATCTACTTTAGCACAATTATGCTACCCGATTGAATCTAGAACTTTGCCAAAGTTATTTAAGTCCTTCATTTATAATCTAAATTCAAAATTTCACCTTTATAAGTTCGTAGGGTTGATGTGTTAAGTGGGTTCTCCATTTTCACTAAACTTAAGGGAACTTAGGTTCAATATCCAATTTGGGTTGAAGGCTATTTAAGACTCATGATCGTTATCGCCACTTGATAGACTTAAGTCATTTTGTGCTAAACACTTGCACTTTGAGTCTATGCACCATAACATTTTGAGTCAAGAAAGGTAGTGTTATGCTATCAAATTTTTGAGATTATCTTTTCCATAGAGAATTTTTGAAATAAGCATTTTATCACATATTTTGGGTAGTCTAGCACTGTTACGTTGCCCAAAACATTTTAGATATTGTTTCATAGGCCCTCTTGCATAGAGTTCAAAATTTGTTTCTACATTTTCAAACCAATCTTAGTATACCTTTGTGAACCTTTGTCTAGCATAGTTACATTTTTCACTTTTTGTCTAGCTTATTTGTCAAAAGAACCAAGTTTTATACCATTATTTGTGAGAAAAATAAACTATCTTTAAAGTGCCTTTTGTTTCATACCTTATACCTATTTGATTGAGTCCATGTCCAAGAATCAAATGCCTAGTGTTTTTTAGAAGTGTTTCAAATCTATTAGATTAAAAATTTCATCGATTTTCAAAGTCTAGCTTTGACGTCATTTGGACAAGAGTCCTAGCACATGCCTTGTTTAAGCATATATTTTAGCGTCACGTTTAGCCAAAAGAACTAGAAACTTTTACTTTTCCTAGATTAGACTGATTTAAAACACTTTAACCTTAAATTTTGGCATTTTGATTTTTTTCATTTACTTAATCTTTTTGTGTAAGATGCATTGCATTAGATACTTAATGCTAGCTTATTTCCTCACAAATCTTTACATAAACCTTTTGATCTTTTTGATGAATCCAGACCAAGTTTGAATATCAAGCTTTAGGCATTGTCTTTTTATAGTTTGTAGAACTCTTTGACCTTTTATTGCAAAAACATTTATTATGGATCCCAACATGTATTCCTACACTTGTAGTGGACTCATATACAATCCAAGTATTAGTAATGTGGTTGTATAGGAAGAAATGGTGCAAGACCCCTACATAAATAATATTGCTTATGAGATGGATCCTTATCCCTCTTATAATACTCAATTATGGGAACAAAGCCAAGATCCATTGGCTAACTATTTGGTTAATACACTACCTTATTCAAAACAAGACCAAGAACAAACTGCACAATACCTAGCTACAATACCCATAGCTGATGAACCCATTCTACAACAATCATGCTCTACTAATACACCTTCCACATATGATCCTTTTTTATTTGAGTCTTATTTATTGGATAATAAAAATGAGATTTTGGTTAGAGCCATAGAGGTAAGGGCCAATTTTCCAGTAGATTTCCCCTATGTAAATTTACGAAGCCTAGTAAGAATGCCCCACAACATTATTTATGATCAACAAGATTCTTCTATAAATCCTTTGGCTCTAGTCCAAAAAATATATCAGGACCCTAATATGCCTAATAGAGGCAAAAAACTCATGGAAGACCACTTTAACCAAATGCAAATGACATATCAAACCTACCTAAATCTAGCATGAAATTTTAATTAGATGACCATGGTGAGAAAACCTCTTATTGACTTATTCCCTTAAACAGGAGTTTTGATAGAGTTAATTAGTCAAGACAATTTGAGTTCAGACCCATTTGTACAAAACACTTTGATAGACAACTTGCTGCATATGCCCATTATTCAATAAGTGTCTTTTGCTTCTATGTAGAATAATAAGCAAAATATAGTAGACAATATGTAAGCAACATCTAATCCAAATCAAAGTGGTACTAACACACAAAAAAATAGTCAATAAAATGTGCCTTTAGTTAACACTGCAAGTAGTTCTCAAAATCAGTGAGTAGGAGTTTCTACATCCCAACCTCAACCAACTGCTTCATCAAGCATACAACAAATAAGAATAGGTAATGAACTAGTAACTAGTGCAAAGCTTCAACAATAGAATGTGATGAATCCTACTCCTCAACAAATGATGAGTATTATTCCAAAATAGTAGGTACAATCTAGTGTACTGATGTAATAAAGGCTGAATGTATTAACACCTCAACAAGGGGTAATTAATGTTCCACCTCATCAGGTAGTGACAAACATACCTCTTTAGTCGTAGATTAGTGTACCAATCTAAAACCAAATGATGGCTAGCCAACAATGTGTAAATATTGGTCAATGATAGATGCCAAATACTCAATATTTGGTCAATTTCCAATAGGGATTCATGCAACAAGGAGGATCTCATGTTTCTCAAGTACCCACTAGATAACAATTGGTTTAAAATGTGCCACAAGTTTAGAGATAAGTTCTTGGTTCACAAGTTCCCACTCAATAACAAGGTTTGATTAGTCAGAAACATGCCCCTTTTCAACCACAATAGGCACATTATAGTTATATCCCTCCATCCCAACCACAAAATCTTCCAAGCCAAACCTTAATAGCCATCCCAAACCAAAATATCACACAACCAAATGTGCAATTTTAAGTACATCCTAATACATGTATGCATATTCCTAGTCTATTTCCCAACCAAACCAATATACTCCAACTGATATCTCCATCATACCTTAGTCAAAGTGTCCCACTTGTGACCTCCTAACCATCTACCCAAACCAATGTTCTCCCTCAAACGAATGTTCCTTCTAGTTTTCTATCCCAAGAATTACAATAGATGAAGATGGAATTGTTGCCATTCAGGTTAGGAAATATACTAAAAATTTTAAGTTGCATGATGTGTGTTCTTATCCATTCAACATGGAGTACTTACAGATATCATTTCCTCCAGGTTAAAAACCACCAAAATTTGACAAATACAAAGGGAAAGGTGACCCTAAGGCCCATTTAACTAAGTTCTTTGATGCATGTTAACCAGTGGCATATAATGGTATATACCTTTTGTTGTTGTTTCCAAGAAGCTTGGCTAGACAAGCTTGGAGTGGTTTCTGAAGTTGCCCAAAAATTTAGTAATATATTTTGATGATCTTTCTAATAAGTTTGTGCAACACTTTTCCTATATCTCGAACATGAGATTTCATTGGTTGGCTTCACACAAGCAAAACAAAAGGCTACTGAGAGTTTTATAAGTTATCTACAATGATGTAGAGACCTTACAAGCTGATTCACCCATAATTTACCAGATGAACAATTAGTCATTGTGTTTACTAAAAATTTGTATATTGAGATAGCTTATCATTTGGAACTACAATGTGCACATACTTTCAAGGAAATTATCGACAAAGTCTTGTTGATTGAGCGAGCTCTTATTAATACAAGGATCATCAAGATTACTTCAAATAATTAGAATCAAGGTACCAATTAGGGAAGTGGCCAAAACCAACATCTAATCTAAGTGCAAGCATCACAACTAGCATAGGCCAATAACCAAGATAGACCAAAACAATTCAATCATAATAGGAATGTTATGGGTAATGGAGTAACTAAGTCACGCCATATATAAATGATGAAAACATCATCTGTACCACCTTTTTAACTTAATCCTACCCAACAACCTCTCCAACCAACATTCTAAACACAAAAACCAAGACCCATGCAATAAATTTACCATTGTAAACCCCTCTTCGAAGGAGAACTATGCCTGCAAATTGTGTCTTTAGTGACCTAGGAGAGCCTATTGAGTCTATATTTTAAAATTTTTCCATTGCTAATATGATTAGTTGGACTATACCAAAGCATTATCCACAAGACATTCCTCATCCTCATTGGTACAATGAAAACAAATTCTATGAATATAATAAGGTCAATGGGCATAATCTATGAAGATGTGTGTAAACCAAGCATTTGATTGAGAATATGTTAGAGAATGGGGAGATAAAATTAGATAATGGTGATTCCACCTCCAATCAAACTCTTGGGATTTATCAAAACCCCTTTCCCCAACATAACACATAGTAGTAGCATAAAAATCAACAACAACACTAACACCAATTGATGCAACAACAAAATCAAAAGTATCAAAATCAAAGGCCAAATTAGAAGAATCAATAGAATCAACAACATAAACCACAACATTAGAACAATGGACAGAACCAAGGTCAGAATGGTAATAACTAACAATACTACCACGCAATTTCACATGAATACAATAGGGTAGTAGGTCATATTGTAGGGGGTAGCATTAATACCATCTTCATTAATCCTAGATCAACCACTAATCAATCTAGAACATTGATAAACAATACCACTAAGCCAAATTACATGGATAATCCTTCTTTGACTTAGGAATACATACAGGTAAACTGGAAAATCAGAACTTCCACTTTTGGACCTTATACAAATAATTTTCCCTTACCACGTGACCACATACAACTGCATCGGCGACTGAGACTTGTCTTATCTAGTCCCACACCATTCCCAAAATTTTTTAGTAATTAAAATCCAACATCTAATCCTAATTGTGAAATCACACCTCGAAGGTCAAAGATTACTATCCCAGGCCCACAACCATCTACCACTTTGCATGTTATCCAACCAATCGTTTAGCCTGGGAATAAACCATTCACCATTGACCAATATAAGAATTTTGATATTGTGAAATAATTATAGAAGACACCAGCATAAATTTATATTATAGATTTTTTGTGAACATCAATAATTCATAAGAAGATTTTGATTGAGTTCCTAACCCAATCCACTATTGCCAGTGACATATCCCCTGATAAATTTCAAGCTTTGGTTGGACACCTAGCTCTAGCCCAACAAGTCACATTCAACCAAAGTGATATGTCTTACCTTGGCTCATTCCATAATAATCCATTATACATAGTAGTTTATATAAAGTGGCATAAAGTGAAACATGTCCTTATAGATAATGGATCAGGCCTCAACATAGTGTCTCTAAAGCTCATCAAGATTCTTGGGTACACAATGGCAGATCTCTAGCTAGAATTGATAACTATCAAAGCCTATGATAATCAGGAAAGAGAATCACAAGGCACCATTAGCTTACTAGTTATCATTGGGCCTTTGACCCATGATACAATTTGCCATGTGCTTGATCTTGAGTTGTCATATAATATGCTTCTAGGTAGGCCTTGGCTACATGAGATTCAAGTAGTCATATCAACACTGTACTAATGCATAAAATTCTCCCACTCAAGGATGGAAGTGAATATTTTAAGAGATTTAAACCCATATGAACACTGTAAACATCTTGAAGCTAAGTTTAAAAACTAAAATTACAAATATGGCATGAATCCAAGTTCTAAGCAGGATAAAGGAAAGGCCATACTTATTGATCTTCCATAGGATAATTGCATAGATCTTAATACCTTGGATTCCCTTTCCCACATGCTGACTCTTAAAGCTTCCAATCATTTCATCATTTTATATAATGGCCCAAGAGAGTATGTGACCCATGATACCTTCCATATTGTCAATCTTCCTCAGAATCCAATGACCTTTGGATGACCTAAAAGTACCCCACACATGCATTGGTAAGAAAAGAACAAAGATAAGGGACCTATCATATTTGTACCAACATTTAGCCTAAAACCAGACCCTCTTGAAGGGGAGGAATCATGGTTGTACAATGACAACCAAGCTGATTGTTATAAAAGTGGAAAATTTCCTATTCCCAATAGGATCATGGAGCATCAAGATTATGAAGGAAAAGGCTTCAGACTGAATCAACAAGGAACCATTGAGATAATTTACTTGACTAATTATAAAATACCTTATGGACTTGGATTTAAACTGTTTGGGGGTGACCCTACATATCTTATTCGAGTTTCATCATCGATGGTTAGTGATGATGATGCTGATAGTGAAGTAGAGTCTGATCATAGCCTCACCTTTGATGACCTAGCTGAGACTAACATGTTTGATAATAATACCATATGTACTCTTACCCCAATCATTTATCACAACCCATTGTCGTTATACTATCTCCAACTGATAGATTGGGACCAACAAGAATCTAGTTTACTGATTGATGAGTTTTAGAATGATGAGGCATTCTTTGACTTTTTAGGCCTTAGAGACAATGTTTCATTGGGACATCATAAATTAGGATTATCAATTACATTAGATCCTGAAGCTTATTTTGGAGAGTGATTGAACACCCTTAGCCAAAATCAAATAAATAAAACATTGAGGTCCCAAAGTGAAAACCTCTTTGAGGTGCTTTTTGACTAGGGAAAAAGTATAGATAAAGGTTGGTCTAGTGGTAAAAACCTATTTCAAGTGCCATTAGATGGGGGTGTTCATTCTTATTTGAATTTAGACCAGGAGACCACCAATGATGAAATTGCCTATGGATCTGAGTTTGGTTTTGTGTAATAATAAGTATTTGATCAAATTATTCAAGAATTTTTTACTATTTTTATCACATGGCTAGATCTCCCATTGGGGGACTCAGATTCATCATGCCTAGGAGACATTGAAGAGCAAGTCTTAATAGAGAACCCTGATATAATCCAACAATTCAAATCTTTGCCTACTATCCTAGAAGATGGTTCAACCCTTCTAGTCAAAGATATAATAGAGGTAAACATCAAGACTCCATCATACCCAAAATGAATAAAATTTGGTATGTCCCTCACTAAGGAATAATGCGAAGTCTTTACATCTATGTTTAGAGAATTTTTAGATATCTTTGCATGGTCTTATTTTGATATGCCAGGTTTAGACCCTACCTTGGTTTTGCACCACCTTGTGGTTAATCTTGATGTCAAACCAATGAAATAAAAGATGCATAAGATACATCCTCACATTACTTTCTTGGTAAAGAAAGAGTTGGAAAAAATCTTAGAAGTAAGATGTATCTAGTCCATTGACTACTCAGAATGGATATCTAATGTTTTACCTATTAGCAAAAATCCTAAAGGAATTAGAATCTGTATTGATTTTTGAGACATAAACAAAGCTTGTCCTAAGGATGACTTTCCATTGCCTAATATTGACATGATCATCAAATCCATAATGGGTTATGAAATGCTTTCACTCATGTATGGCTTTTCAAGATACAACTAGATCAAAATAGCACCAGAAGACCAACATAAAACAATGTTTACCACTCCATGGGGAACATTTTGTTATCAAGTAATACCATTTGGTCTTAAGAATGTTGGAGTATGACTATCGTATTCTATGATATGATGCATGATATTGTTAAGAACTATGTTGATGACATATTAGGAAAATCCAAGACTAGGGTTGACCATCCAACAGTGCTACATAGGATACTTGAAAGATTGCAAGAGTACAAAGTTAGACTCAATCTAACGAAATTTTCATTTGGTGTAACCTCAAGAAAGTTACTTGGGTTCATTGTGTCTTGCAGGGGCATTGAAGTCGATTCAACCAAAGTGCTATAATCAAGATGCTGCCACCAACTAATTTAAAGCAACTCCATAGTTTACAAGGCAAGATCTAGTCAATCTAACAATTCATCTCTTAGCTAGAAGACAAGTGTCATCCATTTACACATCTTCTAAAGAAGGGATATGCATTTCACTGGGATGACCACTGTCAAACACCTTTTCAACAACTTAAGGACTATCTAGTTAATCTACCTATTTTGTTACTCTCTATGCTAATAAAGCCATTCTTGTTGTATCTATTACTGATTATGCCTTGGGGACACTTTTGGCTCAATATGACAATAATGGAAAAGAGCATGCAATATACTACTTAAGCTGTACCTTGGTCACATATGAACATAACTATCCAGCTATTAAAAAAGCTCATCTAGTCATGGTCTTCATAGCTCAGAAACTATGCCATTACATGTTGAAAAATAAGACCATGGTCATTTAAAAGTAGATCCACTCAAGTATCTACTATCTAAGATAGTTTTACAAGGTAGAATGGCCAAATGGATCATGGTTCTTAGTTATTTTTACATAGAGTATGTCAATTGGAAGGCAATCAAAGGATAGGTCCTTATAGATCAACTTGCTAAAGCACCCCTTACAAACACAAAGCCACTCACATTTCATTTTCTTGATGAATCCATAATGACCATCATTGACACACCTCTTGAGGAGCAGCACTGGAAGTTGTATTTTGATGGTTCATTTACTACACATGGATTGGGTGCAGGCCTCTTATTTATTACACCATAGGGGGATCTAATCCCTAAATTATTCAAAATTAGTTTTCCCTATACAAATAACATGGTTGAGTATGAAAAAATTATCTCAAGACTTTGACAGGTAGTAAATTTTAACATATCTCATCTCTAAGTTTATGGTGATTCTCAGTTAATCATCAATCAGGTCACAAACCATTTCCAAACCAAAGATGACAAGCTGGTTCCATATAAGGCTATGGTCAATACCCTAAAATAGCAAATTACAAATATTTAATTTGAGCATATACCAAGGGTTAGTAATAGAATTGTAGATGCCATGGCTACTATCGACTCTCTGATTAGACAAATAGACAAAGCTAGAGAATATCAATTCTTTGTTGAGAATTTGTTTGCACCAGCTTATGAACCTTCAACCATTACAATGATTTGTGATATTATTGGTCTTAATTCTATTTGGTACTTAGAAATTTAAAACTACCTTTATGACCAAGTTCTACCACCTAATCTATATCAAAAACAAACCAAAGCCTATATTCATCATTCCACTTGTTATACTCTACTTGGATCCACCCTTTACCACCACAATTTTGATGGAACTCTGCTTCATTTTTTAACTTTGATAGATTCTACACTAATATTAAGAGAAGTTCACAAAGGAGTATATGGAGCTCATTCTAGTGGGGTAGTCTTATTCAAAAATCTCTTGCGTACTAGTTTTTATTGGCCCATGATGGATGTAGATGCAACTACATATGTAAATATGTGTGACAAATGTCAATGGCATGCTAATTTGATTCGTGCCCCAACCAAAAATCTCAAACTGATGTTGACACCATGGCCATTTTCTATATGGGGACTCAACCTCATTTGGAAAATCAACCCCACTTCATCTGATGGCCATAAACATATCCTTATCGCCACTGAGTATTTCAGTAAGCGGGTTGAAGCTATACCCCTCATGTGACTGGAAAGCAAATTTCTAAGTTCATCTTTAACCATCTCATTTTCTGCTATGGTATCCCATTTGACATTATATCTGATAATGGAGGATCATTCAAGAACAAGAATGTT
The DNA here is from genome assembly GCA_037957365.1 of Torreya grandis. NCBI lineage: Eukaryota > Viridiplantae > Streptophyta > Pinopsida > Cupressales > Taxaceae > Torreya > Torreya grandis. The sequence goes on from JARHVA010000799.1 coordinate 1,547,794, forward strand.
GACAAGCTATGTATTGAATACAACATCACACAACATTTTTCTATGGAATATTACCCTCAACGTAATCTAGGCCAAAGCATCAAACAAAACAATTATCAATATTCTAAAAAAGATTGTCAATGATGTTGATCATGATTGACACCTTTAGATATTCCTTGCCCTTTGGGCATATTGCACCAATCACCGTACCCCCACAAGAGACACTCCATATTTACTTGTTTATGGTACAAAAGTCATCCTTCCCATTGATGTTGAGTTTCCTTCACTATGCATATATTTCAAGCATGTCATAGATGATCATGACTATCGAATAACTTGCCTATAGGAGCTAGACCTATTTGATGAAAAGTGCACAACTGCACTCAACAATCTTCAAGCATATCAAAATTGACTCAAAGGCCACTATAATCAGAATGTCAAGTATAAAACATTTGAACTTGGTGATCTTGTTCTTAAAAAAAACCAAAAGAATACCATGATTGAGAAGAAGCATAAAGGTAAATTCAAACTAAATTGGATACTGTAGATTATGGATCAGAATCATATAGGTTCACCACACCAGATGGAGATGAACTTCTTAAGCCAATGAATATTATTCACCTCAAGCAGTACTATGCTTTGAGTGCTAAGGTGTATTATCTGTAAGGACCATTTCAGTGGTGTAATTTTATCACTATTCTTCTTTATATAAATATCATTCTTATCCATCCTCTTAGCCATATCTACTTTACATTTTTGATCTATCCACCAACCATGTTATAAATCTTAGCTCATTTGACCTTGGTTTTGCTATTGGTTGCACATTTTTAGCACTGAGGAATCTAATCAATTTCATCAATTGTTTCAAGTACTTTAGGAAGAGATCATATTTTGGAGTAGTATGATAGAAGTTTTGGCAGCTGTATCCTTTGTTTTTTATTGCTTTCTTCTTACCATTCTTGTTACTAATTATAACTACCTTTGGGAAAATTAGTACCATTGATCCATGCCATTGTGTCTTAATTATAACCGCTTATGGGAAAACTAGGGGAAAAATTTGTTTAATGATCCTTGACATACCAACTTGCCACTTCCTATGCCATACTATGCCTTTTTACCAACTATGCCTATTTTGTTTGAATTGACTAATACACTAGTCAAATTCCTCCATTGTAGGGTGGAATGACAGTCACTTGAGGTCTTACTCTAGGACTATGTAGGTAGTGCTCGATACTTGTTGAGGTCAACTCAATCACCCTTTCCACCATGCTCTTTCCATTTTATGAGCAACCTAAGTTTGAACGCTCTCCCTATTTTATGAGAAACCTAAGTTTAAATGCTCTCACCTTTTTATGAGCAACCTAAGTTTGAATGCTCTCATTGTTTTACAAGAATCCTAAGTTTGAACACTCTCACCATTTCATGAGTAACCTAAGTTTGAATACTCTTATCATTTTTTGAGCAACCTAAGTTAAAATCTCTTACCATTTTGTGAGCAACCTAAGTTTGAACGCTCTCACCATTTTACAAGCGACCTAAGTTTGAAAGATCTCACTATTTTGTGAGCAACCTAAGTTTGAAAGCTCTCACCATTTTGTGATCTTGAACCATTTAGTGTCTCTTCATTCTTGATTGAGTTGAGATACTTTAAAAATTCCAAAAACATTTTTAAAATTGTTAGAAAAAAACAAAAACATTGACCATTTCTTTGCCTTAAAGATTCTGAGAACCCTTACTAAGTTTCAAGCAAACCACTTGTCACTTAGTTTCTCCATCCTTTTAGGTATTTTATCTCATGCGCTTACCATTTTTCAAGACCATTCCTATTAGTATATCACATCCATTCTATTTATTTTCATCAGTTATCACATTCTTCCCATTCCTTTGGAGAACTACATTTGGCCTAAAGTTTTTTATTGCATATTACATCCATAGAACTATATAGGTAACATCCACTTGCCTAGTGCATATGGAGATAGCTCGGCCACTCCCTTCCTTTTTATTTTATTCCACTATTTTGTTCATTTATTAATTTGTCACCTATTTTCTAGGGGCAATGTTCATGTGGTTTCTATTGCATTATTTATTTATTTATTTTGTCTCTACTTATTTTGTTTGTTTGTCTGTCTATTTGTTTGATTTCAACATTGTTACCTAGATTCAGTTTATGTGTGTTCATTGGGTGATTACTTGCCCACACTTATACTCAAATACATCCATATTCATATGTTTACATTCTCATCATGGTTTCTATCATTTGTGCATTTTTTCTATTGCGTATTGGATTACAAGAGGCAATCCTCATGCATATTTTGGCCAAATCCTCATGATGTTATACCATGATGCCTACTAACATGTGAAAAAACAAACCTCAAATTCAAGAAGTCTATTTAGTAATGGTGGAATAAACATCCCTTTAACACCAACATCTTGATTCAATCCCAATCATATCCCAAAAAAAGTAATTAACCATGAAAGAATTTCAACCTTTATTAGTTCAGACGAGCATCTCCCTACTAGTAGGTTGTTCCAATTCATCATTACCCTTTGTGTTAATTTACCATCATAAATAATCCAAGTTTGTCATGTTTACCATAATTGAGGTCCAATGATTATAACCACCTGTGGGAAAATCATTGCACACCATCCCACCTACATTTCTCAATGATTATAATTGCCTTTGGGTAAATCATTGTGTTCTCACCAAATTTACTTTTTCCACCCAAATAGGGGCATGTTTTTATCCTATTTGTCTTTCCTAACTGGGGAAACATTATATTTTTTGTATGTCCTAACTGGGGCAACTCCATCTTCTTAATAATTATAACTGCCTTTGGGTAAATCATTGTGTTATCATACCACATTACCACTATCGAGGTACAATGCTTATAACTACCTTTAAAAAAACCATTGTACACCATCCCACTTGCATCCTCATTGATTTTGACTACTTTTTCAAAATCGTTGTGTTTTCACGCCATCATCTTTCCTTTCTTTGGTCCCCTCATTTCACTCTTATCGAAGGACCGTTTGTTGACCTACTTGTGCCAACTGTTCCCTTGAGGGGGCATCATACAGTTAGTTTATCATCATTTTAGTTGTAGGCATACAAGACCTTTTCATTATTTGAGAATATGTTACTATCCTTATATCTTATAATGCCATCCCAAATAAATGCAAATTATAGACACCTAAATCTGGCCACCAATAACCTCCAATCAAGGTTTTGACCAATTTCTATCAAAGTGCATAATTTGGCCTAAAAACACTAAAATGCATTAAATGAGTTGAAATTGATATATTCAAGTGATAATTTTGGCTAGAGTATCATTAAATGGGGTAATAAAATTTATGGGTTAGCTAACTTTGATCAGATCATTCTCAGTCAAAATGCCAATTTTGCACTTGGGTGCTCTAGATTGCTCTTTTCTTTCAAAAATATTGAACAAGATGAGTGCCTTTGTTATTTAGTGTCAGAAAAATATCAAATGGGATAATGGATCTAATGCATCTGACATTTCATTCTAATTCTAATCTAGTCAAAGTTTAGACCAATAACAAGGCATTTTGATCAATTTGGGTAATTTGTGCATAAAGTGCTTAATTATGCTTAAGAGCTAATTAAATTAAATTAGAGCTTAATTAATAATTCCATGGAAACTTGTTAAATACTTGTTTTTTTAAATGAATATTGAATATCTACAACATTAGGTGACCTCATTTCTTGGGAAGACATCCCTAGGCCATAAATGCCACAAATATCAGGATTCATGCCTCCCATGCCTCATCAAAGCCCTCCATGCCTCTCAATTGCTCCTCTATCCCAAATATTGATGAGCTTATTTATGAATTATAATTTCATAATTAGATTAATTCTTAGCCACACATCTCAATCCTGAGATGGACGGTTCAAGTTGATTCTACCCATTTGTAAAAATCTATAAATAGGAGGTCTAACCACATGAATTTTAAAAGTCTTGATAATGCAAAGCTATAATGCACAAATGATTCCAAAAATATATTGATATTAGTGTTACCATGCCAAATTTATTCGAATACAAGCCAAAGCCAAAGGTGCCAAGGAGAAGAGGAGATAGCCAAGACTCCTTTGATGAAGACTTCATGAGCACAAGCCAAGCAAACCACTATTATAAAAGCATTTGGAGCATCAAAGGAAGGTGAATGATTCTTGTTTTTCCTTACTTTTTAGTTGTGTTTATCATTTTTTAAAATTAAGCTCACCCTAGTAACTAGGCATGAAGGTGTTAGTTTAGTGTGTTGTTTGTCAATTTGCTTTGTTCAATTTGTCACTAACACAATACTAATCTCCTCTTCTTAGTCTAATTCCAAGTTTACAAAATCAAATCCAACATGGGACTGATCTCAGGATATGGGTATCCTAAAAGTGGACTAGACCTTTAAATAAGGTCAAATTCCTTATGGATCTATCACCTACACTAAACCTAAACTAGCACTTGTTTGGAAAAGGAAGAGAAAATTGACAAAACTTATAAAAGAATGTAAAAAAGTGGTGATGTGCCAATCATTTGATCACTCTGACTCACACAAAACACACTATGAGACACTTTTCAGACCAAAGAGCACCAATCTCACATAAATATTTCATAATAACGCATTATTCAATCATCAATTTAGCAGGAGAGGGCAAATATCCACTTTTAAACTAGACAATCAACTATATATTGCTCTTATAATGACCCATGAGACTATCAAGCCCTTCTTGAAGGTGAGAAAAACTTAGACATAAGTGAGGAATATATATTAACTTAATAATAGTGCATGAATTCATAGAACACACTTCAATCTGACTTAGAAAATGATATAATTCAATCTTTATTGCATCAAAAGGTATTGTAGTACAAATTTTGGTAGAGTCTAGTCATACCAAAAAGAGGCATATATGATCAATTTAAAGGCTTAAAATCCTTTATTTATATAAAAATAAGGAGACAAAGGGAACTGTGCATTAGAAAAATATCAATGGCTTCTAATGGATTAGCACCAATTCAAGGATATGGTTGAGTTATGATCTTATCAAGAATGCGTAATTTTAAAGGCCTTGAAAAATAATTTATTGCCCCATGATCCTTATGCAACCCCTGGGTCTTCATCTCAGGACTCCATGCCACCTCTAAATAATCTATTACAAGGATCATGTGTTAGAACTAGTTGAAAAGTGCCAAATCTGCATTAAGTGGCCAACAATACTTGTATTATAAAAAATGATCGATGATGATAGTTGAGACATAGGTTCACTATAGGTGAAAACCAATTTAGACCATTAGTTTTCACATAGTCATAATATCTATGAAAGTCTACAAACTTCTCGACTTTACTTCACAGTCATTGGTCCATCTTCAACTTCTATATTAGACCCAAATATCTATTATATGAATCATTAATGGAAATGCTTGATCTCTAAATTATGGCCCTAATTCAACTCTAGTTTTCCTTCAAGCTCAACTCTTTGACATTTACTTTACGTAGGTCCATTTTAAATTCTTTGACTTTCATCAAAAATGTCTTGAGATCACTCTCACTTATTAGCTATTGATTTCCAAATCAAACTATCTGCATCATGCTCAACTATCTTCATATTCATTACCTCCATAGATCCTTTTAACTTATTGAATCCACTCATACAGTTAGATTTGGATGTATGAATGCACATGAATCTTCAATCTTATGGTAGGACCTATTGACTTTGGACACTTATCCTCTTTGTATTCATCATTAAGATCCTTTAAACCTTTTTGACTTATCTCACTCTATCAATCTGTCTACGCATAAATGCTCATGAGTTATTGATTTTTTTCCAACTGAATGTGCTTGTGCCACTTGTCCTTGGACTCATTAGATCCTTGGATTCACTGACTAGTTTGACTCATGCACATCATTCAATCAATATGTGTGAGTTTATGGATACCTTTGATCTCCCTAGTCCCACTTTCTTATCGGTTCATACACTCTATCAAATCATTGGTACGATTGAGCATGAGCCTTTTATTTATCTTGGACCCATCCTTTTGTCAATGATTTTGCTCCATCAGATCTTGGCTTGATTATCTCACACCATTGGATTATGTCCAACTTGTATATCTTTAAAGGTTTTAACCTAGGGACATTTTGACTTGGTTGACTCCATCATAGATTGTTAGATCTTATGTGTCAATATGAGGACTCCTACCTTGATTAAAATTGACATCTACACAACTATCATTTGACATTCGCATGAATATCATTGATGTCTCATAAATCATCAATTTAAAGGATAGATAGATTTTTTTTGAGCTTTATTTTGATATTAGCGTGAACATCTTATGTTGCAAGTCCAACTTTGAAAGCCTATAAATTAAAGCACAAAAGTCAAGAAGGCAAAAAAATTTCAATATATGTTCTTGAGACTGAACGGGATGAATCCATTTGGTCCATTGGTCCCAAGACTCTTCTAAGTGAAGATATAAAAAGCTCAAGTTGACTGATCTATATCTAGTTGGCATGATGTCTTAATGATGTTCTAGCTTATTTGGATAAGTATGGGAAACTTAGCAAAATCTGATTGAGGAACCAACTTTAAAAATGCACAAATTCTATTGTGCTTTGATAGATGATCTACAAATTAGTGCATATAAATTAGGGACTAATATAAACAAACCTATGTGATCACTTTTTCTTAAGACTACCACATGTGTGAGATATGGCCTCTACAAATTACCTATTTAGACTTTCTACTACTTCCACTGAATTCTTAGACCATGAAAAATTTGGTATGTAGACCAAAACTGGTCAATAGCTAGGTTGGTGCCAAGTCACTTAGGGGTTGGAGCCTCCTTGCAATTTTGAGCTTGCTAAATGACTTGAGTTAGTGCTTGACTATTGAGGGGTTGGTGCTTAACTAAATGTTGATCCATTACTTATAAGACAATAGTCCAAGTGGTGTTTTAGTGGGTTTTATCCTCCATGAGGGTTTCTCGCATATCTCTTGTATTCATGTGTTATGTTCTTGCTTCATGCTCATATGAATGGTTGATTATGCATTGTTATATTTCTAGATTAGTTTGAATGTTTGATGAATGATAAGTGGAATTGAAATAAAATATTATACACTAATTCACCACTCCTCTTAGTGGTTATGCTTCCAAAAAATCTATATTAATATCTTCCCATTTTCTCTTAGGTATTGGCAATGGTTGATACAACCATGCATTTTGACTTTTTCCCTTTGCCAACCAAAAAAATCTAGACTCTTGAACATATTTAAGCACTTTTGCACTCATTAATGGGGAAAAGTAATTATTATTCAAGCATTCAAATATTTTTTCATAACCAAGATGACATAATAAATCTTCATTAAACTTATCCTTGCTCAAACTTTAACATATTGAACCTCTATGTATATAAAATAATGCTACTCAGAAGAAAAATCTTCTTGCATTAAATAATCTAACCATGAAATTTTAGTGCCACTCATTGGTTCCATATATGTTTTCCATGAATTTTTTAAATATTAATCTTATTCATACATCTCTTTCATATAATTAAATTTTATAAATTGCACCCCCATCCCATTTATAAGATTTGGGCAAGTGCACACAAACACACAAACACATAAAGGAACAGTCTCCCTTCTCCCCCCCCCCCCCCCCCCCCCCAACACACACACACACACACACACATGGGTCAATTTATTTCATGTGTAAGACATCATATATAAAATAGATGGGGGACTTCCTTGAATCTCATTCAAAAAAAGAACTATTCTACTTAGTGCATCTACAACTCTATTTGACTTACCACTTACATGATTCAATAAAAATGAGAAAATCATTCCATGAATCAAATTTACTTGAATATTTATGAATTTTATTACTTTATGGTTAACATACAACACAAACTCATTGAGAAATAAATAATGCCTCCATTTCTTGAGTTCTTTCACTATGGCATAAAACTATTGATCATATATTAGATTTTTTCTCTTTGCATCATTCATTTTTTCATTGAAATAAGGTATATGCCAACATTATTGAATCATAATTACTCCTATTCTTATGCCAATCTCATCACAATCTAATTGAAATATTTTACTAAATCATGACAATGCTAACACTATTTACTCAGTTACCTTTTTCTTCAACTAGTAGAAAATATATCTGCTTGTGATTTCTATATTTTGTTTTATCTTTATACATCACATCATTTATCACTACACACATTCCATTTAAATTATTTATGAAATTCTTGTAAATAATTGCAAGGCCAAAATCTTCATGCTTCAAATGTGCTTCTAGACAACAAACACTCAACTATAGCTCACAAATTTTCTATATCCATCTTAAAACCTTCTTGGGATATTATAAAATCTAATTATGCTAACTCCTCCTTCATTTCATCTCACAACCATTGTAACACTTGTCTCTTATTCACTAAGTGTTATTTTGAAAATCAATATATCATCCATATATCATAGAAAAAACTTATCACTTTATTCATGAGTCTCATGAGTGTAAGAAATGCATTATTTAGTCAAAAAAACATGACTAACCATGGAGACAATCATTCCTACATTTTGAACTTTGTCTTTCACTCATCTCTTTCCCTTATACAAATATGGTAATATCCACCCTTCAAGTCATTCTTTATGAAGTATTATGCTCCATTCAATCAATCCATCAAATCACTCATGAGTAGTAATATAAATATGTTCTTTATATTAATGTTATTGATGCATTTAGAATTATTGAAAATATGCCATCGGCCTCCTTTCTTTGGAACTTACATTGTTAGAACTGCACATAGGCTCAAACTTTATGTTATCAACCTTTTATCTAGAGCTTCTATTTTTTAAAACTTTTGCATTATCCTTCAATTTCAAGCTCTATCTTTCTTTTTTAGTAAAAATGGAACCTAGAATCAAATCCATTCAATGGTTTTCTATTTCATCTATGCTCACTAATTGCACAAGTTTTGGAACTAATACATAACATTCATTCTCTTTCACCTCTTTCAGAAATTTCATTACCAAAATCGTCAAGACTCTTGGTCCTTCACCAAATTAAAGGTGTTTGTGTGGCTATCATGTTAATACTTCCTATAAAAATTCCAAGGCATTTAAATTAACACATTATAAACATCCACGAGCATTATGTTACACATGACTTCATCCTTGTATGTAAAAATCTAGACATTTTCCAAACATTGATCATTCATCACAACCTTACATCCCTTTAACAACAAAGACACTCTATATGAATTTGAATGTGAAATACTCTTTAGAGTAATATTTTTAACATCCCTTGTGAATCAAGATTATCTATATTATGATTATCATTAATAAAATTAAACACTTCTCCAAATTTATAAATAGTTCTAAATAGATTCACCATATGTGTGGGACTATTATCTTCTTTTGTTGGTTTTAATAACACCCTCTTCATCATGAGAGCTTCACTTATTTCTATTTATTTACCTTGATATACTGATGCAACACTTTCCTCATCATATTGTGTGATATGTGCATTCAAATCATTCCAAAAACTCCCTTAATTATGTGTATGTGGAAACTCAAATGCTCTATGTCTAATGTCACCACATTTGAAACATGTAACCTTGAATCTAAAACCTATACCTCATCCATGGGATCCTCCAACTCTTTCAAAATTTCCACTACCTCTTTGTATATTAATATCATTATGTTGAGAAGTGATTGCTTCTTCATCTTGTATAGAGTAACCTATGTTGTTGCTTCCTCATCCTCATGCATGTGAAAATTTTCCTTTCCCTTGCGCTTTACCTTTTTTTTATGAGAAATTTTTTCCTTTACCTATAGTGTACCTTGGTAATCTTCTCAAAAAGATTTTAGTTAAATCATAGCATAATCATCTTGAATGGATTTTTTTAACCCATTCATGTATTTTGATATCTTATTGGCATTATATTCAACATGAGAAACTCTTAAGATGAGTCTATAAAACTCCTTAGTGTAATATTTTACACTCATCTCTCTCTATCACATTTTTTTCAAAAAATTTAGTTGGTAATCAGAAGGTATAAATTTAACCTTCAACTTTGCATTTAATTTATCCCAGGTCTTGATCTTGTCTTTATGTCCATGGAGTCTTTCCACATGCACACACTACCACCATAAGTATGTGTTACCCTTAAAATATATGCATACAAAATTGAACTTATTGAGATCTTCCATAATTTCATATTAAAAATAATTATTTAACTTAGTGATCCAATCAATGAGATCTTTAGGAATCAAACTCCTTAAATAAATATGAGGTTTTAATTTCAACTTACTAGTAATCCTCATAATTGCATAGAGGAATATATCTTTAGGTTCATCAAATTCTTATTTCGTGACCTAGTTCTCAAGTGCTTCTTCATTCACCACCCTAACACATCAACATTACATGTTATCTGTGGCTTGTAGATGGGATTGCACATCCCTAATCAGTCTATCCAAGTGTACTGATCTTGTATCTCTAATAACTCTTGGTGCTCTCATTGTGAACCCTATTTGGTGTGTCATTTCCTTTAAATTAAAAAAAAGTATTACACCTTATACCCAACACTTGATTTAAGATATATTATTTACTTTTTACCAACATGCATGAACAAAAAAAGCATGTTATTATCCATGCACTCACCTACAAGGAATAAAACCTTGATCTGATACCAAATGAGCAATCATGGTAAGGGGTCTTAATGAAGACATAGCTTCAACCACACAACCTTCATAATTACACAACTAAATAATGTACTAAAATGCATATTAAACAAACTCAATTTTTTATTGGAAAAAAATGTTTGAAAATATAGTTTGCATACACAATGATAATAACAATATAATATTGAATGAGACGTGTTACCATATATCCTCATCTTTTCCTATAAAATTGTGGTGTTTTTCAGTTTACTAAATCTCAGAATATTTATTATAATCTATATTTTAAGCTCAATAACTAGTTGGATTAAGCATAAGGACATGTTTATATAGGTAAAAGACCCATACACTTAAAATAATACTCAATAACCCATTATAAACCTTAAATATTAATAACATATCATGATACACAACCAAATTTAAATGGAAGGATATTAATTCACCAAATAAGCACAAATACAATAATATATCATAATTATATGGAAACATAGTAGAAAATATGAATAATAGATAAGCCACTTAGAGGGGGAAACCCTACAAATGCTTGAAATAAGAAATGAATAATCCAATATGATGATGAAAAATTAACCCTACCTCCTATATATAGTCTATCAAGGCTATGGACAACCCATAGGCTGACCTACTAAGCATATAAATGCATAGATAAATGTAAAATAATATGCAAAGGGGTTATGCAAGCCACAAGTTGACTACACATATCCCTAGACATGCTAACGGTTAAGGGCATAAGATGCCCATACCCTTCAAAATAATCTTTTTCTCAATGTTGAATAAATCTCATATGTTGTTGCATGAAGGATTCATCCTCCCAAGTAGCATCTTCAAAAGGTAGGTTCTTCCATTTGATTAGATACTCTATAATCAATCTGGACCATAGCTACTTTGTGTACATTTAAAGGACTACTTTAGGATAAATAATAACCCTTCCTTCCTCATCTAATTCTAGTAACTCAGTTTGAGTGGTAACCTTGTGTCCAATAACCTTATTAAGGCAAGATACTATATGAATGCGAGTGGATGGAGGAAACTCTAGCTTATAGGCCACACTAGCAATTTTTTGCAAGATCTAATAAGGGCCATAATACTTGGGATATAGCTTATTATCCTTTTTCTATTTCTTCAGGGACCTCTGCTTATATGGATGCAAGTGAACAAATACCCAATTACCAATTTCAAAATGCCTCTCACTTTTGCATTGATTTTCCAATTACTTCATTCGATTTTGGGCCAAAGCTAAAATTTCATGTAAACTAGAAAGGAATTCATGTTGATGTTGAAGGTGTTCCTCCACTGCATGCAAATTTGGGTGGGACTTCAAGGGTGAAGTTAGGGATGGAGGATGGTATCCATACAAGCCATAAAAGGAGACATTTTGGATGAACTATGCATTGAAGTATTATACCACCATTTAGCCAAAGGCAATTGCTGAACCCATTTGTCCTATTTATCTAACACAAAGCAAATAAGGTACCCTTCCAAACACTTGTTGACTACCTTAGTTTTTCCATTAGATTGAGGATGATAGGATGATCTATGAGCCAATGGCTGAGATAAATAATAGAAATGAGCATACTTTGTGAGTCTATCCATACTAACCATGATAAACAATTTCTAAACTATATCGAGGAAGGTAAAAGCTATTGTATTGGCAACCAATGATTGAGATAAATAATAAAAATGAACATACTTTATGAGTCTATCCATAATAACCATGATAAAATTTCTACCTTTAGATTGTCGTAACCCAATAATGAAATCCATAGATACCTCTTTCCACCGTTGACTAGGGATGGATAAGGGCTGTAAAAGACTTGGGGTTTTAATGGTTTTACCTTTATTTTGATGATAGACCATATATTCAGCCACATATTTTTATACATCCCCATTGATTCCTTTCCAAAAATATCCTTCTTGACTCTATGATAGGTTTTCAAAAAAATTGAGTGACTTCCAAGTGGAGATGCATGAAGTTCTTATAGGAGTTTCTATTTGAGAAGAAAATTCTGACATAAATATAATCTATCTTTGTACCATAATGCATTCCCCTTCCATGTAAACTTTTCAATCCTATCTGAACCCTGCTATAGATTCTAAATCAGTGCATGGGTAGTACCATCATTCTCCCATTTTGTGCTTGCTTCCTTGAGCTAGTCTACCTACCAAATGGTCATGGCACATAACAATGCCTCAACTGGTTCATCTCGCATGGATAGTGCATCAACCACCACATTTTCTTTTCCTTTCTTTTAGACTATTTCAAAATCAAAACCTAATATTTTCATCACCCATTTTTGTTGTTATTTAGAGGATAACAATTGTTCTATAAAATATTTAGAGCTATCATGATCAATCTTTACCTGAAGTGATGACCCAATAGATAAGGTCTCCATTGTTTAAATACATGTAGAATAGCCATCATCTATTGCTCATAGATAGGTTTGAGATTATTTTTACCCTTCAATTGATGACTTTAAAAGGTGATGGGCCTAACCTCTTGCATGAGTACTACACCCATACCATATCCAAATGCATCACATTCAATCACAAAAGTTTTCAAAAAATTTAGAGTAGCCAATACTAGGGTGGTGCATAAAGCCATTTTCATTTGTTCAAATGCCTTGATAGCTATATCAGTCCATTGGGAGGAGTCTTTCTTCAATAAATAAATGAGTGATGATGTAACACTACCATAGTGTTTGACAAACCTGTGATAGTAACCACTTAGCCCCATAAATCCCCTTAGTTGCTCAAGTGTCTTGGGCATCTGCCACTCCATGATCACTTGGATATTTTTAGGATCAACTTTTACTCCCTCATGTGATACAATATGACCCAAATATTCCACTTCTTGAAATCCAAAATCACATTTTGATGGTTTAGCATACAATTGATGTTACTCAAGAATTGAGAGTACTTGTTTCACATGATGCAAGTGGTCTTCCCAAATTTTTCTATAAATAAGGACATCATAAAAAAACACAAGTAAAAAATTTCTCAAAAATGGCCTTAAAAATACATTCATTAAAATTTGAAAGGTGGATGGTGCATTAGTGAGACCAAAAGGCATGACCAAAAATTCATAATGGCCTTCATGAGTACATAAGGCTATTTTAGGAATATCCTCCTCAAGGATCTGAATTTGATGATACCTAGAGCAAAGATCTAATTTATTAAAATAAATAGCACCATGTAATTCATCTAAAAAATCATCAATTACAAGAATAGGAAACTTATCTTTGACAGTGAACTTGTTGAACTCTCTTTAATCTGGTTACATCCTTTAAGTTTAATCCTTCTTTTGCACCATGACTACTGGAGAAGAATATTCACTTTGGCTATGGAGAATGGTTCACTTTGGTTGTACCATTTTTTTAATTTCACTCTTTTAGACATAAGGATATATATATGGTTTGATGTTGGGTAGCGTACTTCTAGGAAGTAGTTTGATGGCATGATCATGGGTATGACTAGAAGGAAGACCTTTTGGCATGAGGCCAAAAATAACTTAATGTTCATCCAATATTTGTTACAAATTAGGATGGTTAGACTCAGTTTATTTAACATCAATGGAAAACAAATGTGCCACAAATCCTTTAGCACCTTTTTAAGCATCTTGGTCATCTGATGTGAACTAACCACTTGTGGAGATTTAAATCTTAATCCCCATAGTTCCATTGGCTTGCCTTCAAAATAAAAACTCATGAATAGACCTTGGAAATTCATCTTAATTGTACCCAATGTGGTGACCCATTGAACTCCTAAAATAATGTTAGTCCCACCCATCAGAATAGGAAACATAAGAGAACCTATTAAATAGTCCCCCATTACTAACTTAATACTATGGTATTTTCTAGAATAATTAATTGTATCACCATCTACAACCATGAATTAAAATTCTAGGAATGGGTAGATGAAACAATTCAAAATAGTAGCCAACTTATTATTGATAAAATTATGTGTACTACTTGAGTCAATCAACACTTTGTCCTTATATTTCTTAATGAAACCCACCACCTTAAGATTCTAAGGAGGAGAAATACCTTCAAGGATATGGTAGGATATAGTAGGTTAAGAATCTATAACTTTATCCTTAGGTCCTTCAAAACCCTCACCAAATGCCTCGTCATCTTCTTCATCCTCATTGACCCCTTCAATGTAAAATTACTTCTTTTTAGCACATCGATGAACTGCTCCATTTTCTATCACAACCATAACATAACCCTTTAGCATGCTTCTCCTCAATTTGTTGCGGTGTCAATTTGGTAGGCTGAGGTAGTGATGTAGTTGGGAAGGTATGTTCCTAGCTAGTAGTGAAAATATGATGTTTGATCATCTCTTTTTATTTTGATAAGCATGCCCTTGGTATAACTTCAGTTAAAGTTATGTTTTTCAACATATGAACCTCTAATTGAATATTATCTTTTAATATATAGAGAAAAAGGTCAGTCAAAATTACCTTAGTGATATCCTCCACATGTAAGGATAGAATCTAAAATTGATGAATATAATCCTTCACTATTTCTATTTGTCGTAGTTTGGCTAACTGGTTAAAGTAGTTTTTAGAAACATTATCTTGATAGTGGGACATCAGTTCATCAAAGAATACTGACCATGTAACAAGAGCACCCATCTTCTTCTTTTGAGCACAAAACCAATGATAACAAATGAATGGCTCAAGTTCTAGATATAGATATACCATGACCACCTTTTGAGAGTTAGGAATTTGGTGTAGAACAAATGGATTTTTAATTTTAGTGATCAAAGTGATTGGATCCTTACCATCAAACTTGTGTAAGTCCACTTTTGGAAACATCAGTTTTACCTCCATATTGACGGTGTTAGTATTGAGAGGAGGAGGATAGAAAGGACAAAGTGGAGGGTTTTTGAGTGGTAAATGAGATGAAATGGTAGCCAATTATGTCATGATCTATTACAACTACTTATCTTTGCCATTAAGCTCCCCTTACATTACTGATATTTGAGTTTGGACTTGAACATCCTTCTATATTAGACTATGTAGATTTGACTAAATTTTAGAAATTGTATCAGATGATTTAGACTCCATTTCATCCCCTATAGGATTTTTAGGGGTGTCTCTCCCTTTTCCCCATCCGTGGGCATTAGGACCAATTGTATGAAGGCTTGATGGTGAACCTTATTTTGCCCTAGTGACCCAACTTTGACCATGATTTTTTAAAAAATATATGGGCATCAAATCATAAATATCAAAGAATAGACCTAAACTAAAATCCCCCAAGGTTTTTAAAAATGTAGATAAATTTGAAAATGTTTACAAATTGTGAGTTATAGAGTGAATTTATGAAAAACCATAACATGGCAATAAATTTTGAAAAATAGATCCAAATAAGATTAAATTTTAATGGAAGCTTACTTGAATGATTTCTCAACTCTAGTAAAACAATTGTAGGTAAATTCACAATCATTTGTGTGATATATCCAAATTTCAAGATCTAGGCTTTTTGACCTGATTATGGCCCAAATCGACACTTTGATACTAGTTAGAATGATATTAATTAACCAAATAATAATAAATATATCATAATGATATGGAAATATATTAGAAAATATGAATAATAGATAAGCCACTTTGAGGGGGCAACTTCCCAAATGCTTGCAATAAGAAATGAATACTCTGATATGATGATGAACAACTAACCCTACCTCCTATATATAGTCTATGATGAAAAACTAACCCTAACCCATAGGCCGACCTAATAAGCATGTGAATTCATAAATAAATGTAAACTAATATGCAAAATGGCTACGCAAGCCACAAGTCAGCGAAACATATCCTTAGACAGTCTAACAATTAAGGGCATAACATTAAATGTTCAATACAATTCCATACACCCTAACACATCATAATGAATTTAATTATGAAATTACATTAAATGAAACCATAAAAACCTTAAATTAATTAAGGGATTAAATTTAAATGGTTCATAACTACAATGATTCTTTACCTATAACACTTCAAAAGAACATATGTGTCTATAATAATTTGTGCACAGGACAACTTATGTTGAAGTCACAACCTCATAAGGCTTTGTCACAACACTTCACAAAAAAAGGACGCATGAAAGACTCCCTATTCAGTCATCCCCATATTCAGGCTCTGCACCAACATCTTACGTAATACGTATCAATCTTGTGCACTAGAACTCATAATACTTCACCTCAATTATCCACACAAATATTTTGTACTTACATTAAAACAAATAAGGACCTTTAAAACATACATATGAAAATAATCACAAGAAAAAACAAATAGGAACTGAAAATATGTGTAAAAACATACATGTGTTGAAAAATATAAACATACATATGCTTAAAGAATATGTAAACAACAATACAATGGATTTATGCATGTACTAAGGTAGTAAAAAATAAAATAAAGAAACTACACATAAATTACGACTTAAGCAAAACTAAAAATTTCTTATTTTTTTACAAGTGTTAAACTAAGTATGTTTGGTTGATGTAGGATTACAAGTTAACCAAAATGCTACTGCATCATAATTAAGAGAGAAGAGAGAAGGAGCGAAAGTGTCAATTTCAGTGAATAAGTAAATAAGGTTTTCTTCTTTGTTAAATGCTTTAAAAATGTAAAGTAGATAGTTTAACTTATTTTTATATTAATATTTATTATTGAATTTGATGTTTTAAAGTATTGTTTTACTATTTTTTTGTTTTTTAAAATATTAAATTACTATTTGCTTATTATTTCCTAAGAAATATATTAAAAATAACATTCTTATGCTAACTATGCAAGCCTATTATGACAAAAAATGGGTTAAAAAGAGCTACAAATTATGTCATGTCTAAAAATAAGAATAAAAACTATGTTGGGACAAGGCTAGATGAGGAGGATAGGGTCACATTATGGCCTTGTTTATTTAATGAGTGCATCTCTTGGTTGACTATGTGTTTGGTTTCTTGATATGGATCTGTACACCTATTTACAAGGGTTGAATATTTAATTAATGAAGCTAATTTGATGCATGAAAGACTTAAAAAATATAAAACTTTATTCTTTCACAATAAATATTAAATGTAAAATGGGGGAATAGGGTTAAAAGAATAACATATCTACCCTCAGAAAACCCTACATAATCTAAGCTCTATTATAAATACTAAAATCTGATTTATGTAACATCTTAGACTTTTATACTTGACAAATACCTATCAAGGCTTGAACTTTCAATTATAGACCTTCCTTTTGTTAAAAGGATCACATTCAACATCTAATTGTGCCTAACTATTTATCTTATGATACGACCTATCATTTATGATGACATAGATCTCATAAACTATAAAAAAAACCTACAACTTGATATATCCTTCATTGTTAGTTTTAGATCCTCAACAACTTCCTAGTTTGTGAGACACTTATGTATCACATAGGGAAATTGTGTTGACACAAGTGTCTAGAATCTTATCAAGTGTCCAGTCCTCAAAAGTCTAATTTGTAAATATTTAAAATCTTATGGGTTAACCCATTTGTTTTAGTTAACTCTACCATGAGATATTTCCAAAATGTGTGGTATAAATACAAACCTAAGCCTATTTATTATTCACCTATCAAATTACAAGCAAGAAGTTATTCAAGCTCAATTAATCAATTACACAATTGAGTTGTACTACCCTATTCTTCCCTATTTTCATATCATTCATAGGATATGTCATATTAAAGGTCCAAATCACTTAAAGAATAACCCATGAGTAGTATTCATCAAGTTAAAAGCTAGATTAGTACATGTCATTACATATAGTATATTTCACCCTTGTGCACACATAATCCAATACTTAGGGGAGAACTACATAAGTCTCAAGATATTATTAGAGTATTGGATATATAAGCAGCACTCATTGATAGAGGGGTCCTTGAGGTTAGCTCAACATTGTGATCACATTAACCCATTTTTGTCAAGGTACAAAGACATAAGGTGAATAGCTAGGTTTTGATCCACATACAATCATTGATATCCAATGCATGTGAATAAAATAAATAAATAGAAAATTGAGAAGGCTCTATGTGATTACTTTGAAATACAGTGAACATTCTATATAATAAAATTGTGTCGATATCAAGATAGAAGTGTCGATACAAGTGTCTTAGGGATGAAGAAAGTATCCAGACTTCCAAAAATAATATATACAGAATCTAAGGACTAGATCCTAATAGTGTCCCTACATATTTCCACCTCTGTACATCTTAGATCTACCTACACATTTACAGATAAGCTAAGTATTGTATCTTATTTTTGTTTATGCAATTAAACTATTATTTTGGGTATAATTTCTATATTTAGCATAATTTAACATTTTAATTTAGAATATTCATTTATCTAAGTATTCAATTAATTAGACTACTCTAGAATATTTTTAATCATCCTCATTTATAGGATATTCTACCCCTTTAACCCTAACTACACATATTTTAAAAATGGTTAAACAATTTGTGAACCTAACCTTTGTTTCTTCTCATGCAACTCCTGGCTTTCTCTAGGGTTTTTATCCTTCTAAGGTTTCTACTTATTTTACTTATTCACATTTGTTCCATCATTTATATTCAACTTAGGCATAGTCCTAGATTAGGTGGTATTTATATTTCACATCTTGAGCTTTCCCTTGGGCCAGCTAAAATGTCTTAAACTAATACCATGTCCAATTATATTAATAATGAGAGTTCCAATAATGATAATGATCCACATATTGAAAACACTCTCATAGATGATGAATCTAATTGTGAGGATAATGAAACACATGAACATAATGAAAATAACCAAGTTGATCAAGAACAAGTTAAATCTATTGAATTATTTATAGAATGTATGTATGAGACTCCTGAAGATATTCACAATATTCTTAATATATATTGGAAGATAAAAATCAAAAGGCATAAGTGAACTATCCCTCTCCTTGAGCACATAATTGATTCATACATCTATTGGGGGCACAAGATATGTTTTTAAACCATTATTCCTTGACTATCAAACAAATATTGCCACATACTCCACAGGAATAATTAATACTTCAACTCAATTATCAATTGCAATGCCTACATAAACACAAGTGGTGTTTTCATCCCCTTTGGTGACATATCAAATCTCAATTCTAAATCCCAATGGGTCTACTGTACAAACTCTTCTCCAAGTTATAAAAAATTTTGAAGCTAAGGTTACCAACATTAACTAAAATGTTTTGAAAACAACTCATGCTATTGATTCACAAGATGTAGTAAATAATCTTCTAGCATCTAATATATTTTTTCACCCTTTACCAATTGGTTTTGTTGCACCTAAGTTTACATGTTATGATAGCAATGGTGATCATGAATACCATATTTAATATTTTGATGTACCTTTCCTTGATTATTCTTCAAATCATAAAATTTTGACCAAATTATTTCCATATAGCCTAAAGGACTATGCTTTAAGATGGTTTTATGACTTGCCAATCCAATCAATGAAAGAATTCAAACCCCTAGTAGAAATTTGTTTAACACATTTCTCCATCAACATCACTAAAAAGATGTCATATGCACAAATTACTAAGGTCCAATAAGGAACCAATGACCCTATAAATGAATATGTTTTGAGATAAAAATAAATGTTGGCCTAAATGACAAATCCAATGGTAGATAAAGAGGTTCAAGACTTATTTAAGAAAAGTTTGCTTGCTCCATTACATGGGTCCATTGTTTTCAATAAGTTTAAATATTTTAATGACTTATGCCATGTTGTTTAAGATGGTGAAATGAAAATTATTTCCTTAAATACTATTAAGTATGTATAATACATAAGAATACATAGACTATAAGGTAAAACCTATAGAACCTAAAATAAAAATAACCACAATGGTTAACACAATGTCAAATAAACCTAATTGGATTTACTTATCTAAAGCACAGATAGATAATTTACAAAATTACCTAAGTATACAATTTTGATAATTAATAACACTGTGGAGTGTCATCTCATATCTCTCCCTCCTCATATATAGGTTGATATGATTCATAATCTAAAAAAATTATATGATGATAATGGATATTGTGACTACCAACTTCACAACTTGGTGACCATCAAAACCAAAATATATTTAACAATATATTGCAACATCATTATAGTAAAGATCTAGAATTTCAATGGCATATAATGCACATACTCCTCCATAAAATTACGGACACCCATTAGATAATACTATTGTAAATTATACACATACAGTACCTCCTAAGGTTTAGAAACCTTCTATTTTATTTTATGACAATGAAATTGTGGATGATAACTCAGATCTTCATTCATTATTTATTTGAGCATATGAACCTATCAATAGTGTTATGATTGATAATGGTTTTAGTGACAACATATGTACCGTGATGTTACTTAAAAGTTTGGGATATACACATGATGATTTACACCCTTCGAATAAAATGGTCAAAGCATTTGATGGGGTATCACAACACATTATTGGTGAGATTAATTTACCTTTTTTATTTGAATATGTAATGAGGTTTTAAGTTATAACATATATGAGATTCTTTGATATGTTTTTAATATGTCTTTGGATACTTAAACTCCATGCAATATCTTCCATAGTGCATTGGTGTATTAATACATTCATACCAATAGGGTAGTCATATTTATTGGTATTCCATATTAACATCTACTTGAACAAAAGAAGTTTATTCCGAGATAAATAATTATGAGACCTAATAATGTCAATCATTAGTGAAATGATAAGAAACAAGAAATCCCATTTTATAGGTAGCCTATCCTTAAGATACCATTACACTAGAGATACATAATAGATTCCATAGAATACTCATTTATACCTACATGGTTTACCTAGTTTCTAAGAGAAAATAAACATGTTATAATTATAGTTATACCCAAGAAACCAAAGAGAATTAAACAATGGGTTTCATGAAACCCTACTCCTATTGCCTCTTCATGACCAAAAATTCTTATGAGCCTTACACAAAGTACCACATCTTATATAGTTCTAGATATAACACCTATACATGCTCCTTGGCAATATCACTAGTTTGGTATACCATATTATGTTTTTAGAGCTATTTATGAGCATCATTTAGATGGGATCATAAGATAGACCTTTTTTCTTTCCATATATTCTAAAAAATACAAAAATTCAAAAAAAAAAAAAAAAAAAAAAAAAAAACATTCAAATAAAATAAAAAATACAAAAAATATTTAGCTGTCACATGTTTACTATCTTCTTGGCATCTAGGTTGTTTAATATATGTTAGTAGATAACATATCATTTTTATACACATATATGTTTCATGCATACCTTAGTGTGATGTAGGCATATAACATACCCATGATACTTCCAAATACAAATGTTGGACCTTTCCTCTTCCCACATAATACACTAGATTAGGGGCATTTGCATTCCTTGATCACGATTGATACAATTTATAGTACTTTGTGATCATTTATACATTATCATGTTGAGATTATATACTAATTCTTACACATGCCTATACTCATGATTATATATTTCATAGTGTAATCGATATGTTATCTTACATGACATTTTTGCTAACACATATATATAGGGAATAATATGATATCCATGTGTTGGTTGCTAATACTTCACATTATGACTTATTTGAGCATCTTTTTCTTGATTGGTATTGTCTTGTTTACAAATTTTTTAAATATGTTCCTTAATTTTTGGCCCCTATAGCAATATTTTTTATTTTATTTTACTATTTAAAAATTTTAATATGTCCCTGAATTGAATACATGACATTTGAATATGCCCATTTTTTGTGGACTCCTTATACCCCTTTTGGGTGACATTGAGTTCTCTTGTGTCTATGCTTAATTATTTTGTGAGAGTTTATTATTACTTCCTAGACATTACCATGATCTATATCATGCATCTTAAGGTTCGTTATGATCACATACTATGATCTTCATTGATATATCTACTCAGGAATGCTACATGATTCATAAACAAACTACATAATTATCTTATCCTTCTAAGGTAAGATGACTACTAGATTCCACTCTCCTCACCTCAAACATGGGGGTGTATTAGTGGGGTCATGTCATAGAGACTGATCTCCACACTTATAAATTTTTTATATTTTACATAATTTCATTACCATTTACATGATTTAGATATATAGTTGGGTTATAATCCTATACATTGCACCAATTTTTACAAATTTGGAACAAAGTTGCTAATATTTATGATAAATATTATACATAGTTATAGAGTAGAGGTTATATTTTGATAAATACTTTATCTTGAGACACATTATAGGTATATATTCCATGAAAGTGCACCATAAATTACAAATACATATTCAAACATATTTACCAAAAAGAAATGATACTTTAACAAGAAGCATTATTTTCACTAGGAAGCACTATTTTGAACCTTTATCTGTCTACAATAGTTCGCTCCATTTTATAAGTGTGGTTGAAATTAAATTCCCTCAATGGCCTAACACTACTTTCATTTCATAGGTTAAGTTGGTTATGCCACTTAACTTGGATTTTATTGTACTATCACATGAGTTGTGTGATTGAGATTTAATGATCTCAATGGTCATGTTATAACTCACCCTTCCACCAAATTGGGAGCATAATTACCTTCCAAATCCCCTCTTCAAATCTCTAAGGTTAAGTTTTGAATCTCTCTCAACTCCAATAATTCATTAGGAATAATCTTTACCAATTCAAACTACTAAGGGGTAATGTGGTTATTGTTGGTGTTATAGATTTGCACCCTAGCTGAGTAATGGGATTGTTCAGATCTTCTTACTCAAATATAGTCCAACATGGGACTAATCCTAGGTTTTGGGTATCCTAATAATAGATCATACCTCTAAAAAAGTTTGACTTCCTTCTGGATCTATCACCTATACTAAACCTAAACTAGCACTTTTTTAGAAAAGGGAAAGAGATTTTGAGAGTAACATATAAAGCATGTAAAAGAGGTGCTGCACTAATGATTTGTTCACTCAAAATCACACAATATACACTATGATAAAATTTCAAAACTAAATAATATATATCTCACATAAATATTTTAGAATAAGGCATTAATCAACTATCAAATTAGCAAGATAGGGCATATATCCACTTTTAGGCTAGATAATAAACTATAAATTACACTTATAATGACCTATAAGAACTATTAAGCACCTCCTAAAGGTGATTAAAACTTATACATAAACAAGTAACATACATTCACTTAACCATAGTACATGAATTCATAGAACACACCTCAATATGGCTTAGAAAATGATGGAATTCAGTCTTTATTGCATCAAAAGGTGTTATAGTACAAATTTTGGTAGAGTTTGGCCATACCGAAAAAGAGGGATCCATTTTAAGGCTTGGAAGCCTATATTTATAGAAAATGTAGAGAGAGAGAGAGAGAGAGAGAGAGAGAGAGAGAGAGAGAGAGAGAGAGAGAGAGAGAGAGAGAGAGAGAGCTATGCATTAGAAAAATCTAAACCACTTTTGATGGATTAACACTCTTGAGGATGTTGAGTCATGGTCTTATCAATAAAGAATAAATTTTGTAAAAGAATTGAATGCTTATTATCCTTATCCATCTACTTGATGTCATTCTTAGAACTCCATGTCATTATCTATGTGATCTTCTAATGAGGAACATGTCTTAGAATTGACAAAATTATTCCACATCTACTTTGGGTGGCCATCAGTACTTGTTTATAAAAAATGTGACCATATTGATAGGTGACACACCTCTTCATTATCAAATTTACATATGTATTCATTCCAAATTGAACTTGGGTCCATTCTTATAGATGGAAAACTGATGTCAGACCATTAGTTTTCACATAATCACAACATTCATGAAAACCTACAAACTGCTTGACCTTGCTTCACAAACACTAGTCCATCTTCTATCTTTGTATTTGGTCCAATATCAAACACTTGTTCTTCATCCAGAACCTTGTGAGAGCTGAAAGACTACTATGTATGAGGATTCCTCATTTGAAATCAATGAACATGTTAATGGAATGAATCTGTAAAAGGGTTGACAAGTTCAAAGTTATCAACCAGAGGCCCTATTTAAACTTTTATGGTGACAGAGCCTTGTCTTTGACCATTTTTCCTGTATGACAATGTCTACTGCTGACCAAGCTCTAATCTCAATATGGGTCCTTAATACTTTTTTTACTTGGGTCAAAGAATTAGTTTATTGACCTTTAATGGAATATCTATGGATTTTCTTGATGTTTATTGGTCATCGATTTCCAATTCAAGCCATTCACATTGTGCCCAACTATGTTTATTCTTATTGGTCTTACAAATTTTACTAACTTATTAACTCTACTTAAAACTTTAGATATTTACTGTACAAATGCATGCGAGTCCTTGATTTCATTCTAAAAGATCTCTTTGACACGTTTACTTAATTATGCACCATCAGATAAAGATGTATGAGCTCACGTGCACCATTAATATCCCTAGTCCCAATTTCCTATTAGTTCTTGCATTCCATCAGATCATTGGTGTGATTGAATGTTGATAATTGATTTAGCTTGTACCCATCCTTTTGTTAGTGAATGTGCACTATTTTATTTTGGATTGATGATCCACACCATTAGATCATGTCTAACTTTTAGATCTTTAAGGGCTTTAATCCAGGGAACTTTTGACTTATTTGACTCTAATGCAAATCGTTAGATCTCATGTGTGAGTATGGAGGCTCATGCAAAATATCAAATATCAACTAACTTTTAACTTTTTAAGGACATTTTAAAATAAAATAGTTAATTTACAAAGCTCAAAATTTGACATTTACGTGAATGTCAATGATGATCGTGCACCTATAACTACATTTTAAATTTCAACGGTCATTTCCTATGCTTAAATTTGACACTCACAAAAACATATTGGGATTTTTGAAATCAAATGACTATTTATATAGCTTGAAATTGACATTTTTTCATCTATCACTACCTTATTGGAACATAAATTCCTCAAGCTATTTCCTTCGGATCTTTTACTTGCAGGATTTTCATTGAAGAAAAAATCCATTGGGTTTTTGCCTTAAGACTTTTTTCTCAAAAGAAATGACCCTTCAGGGAAATTATTTTGGACACTTTTCTATGAGAGTGACTCTTCATAATTTTTTTATTGGACCATTTTCTCAAGAAAAGATCCTTTTGTAAAAATGTCTAGGAATACTTTGCTAAAAATGTTCCTTCAGGACTTTGTTTCAGACCATTTTCCTGAGGAATGACCCTTTAGGGAAATTTTTTGGGATAATTTCCCTAGAAAATACCCTTTGATAAAAAAATTTTTGTCCACCTTTCTTGACAAAATACCCTTTAAATAAATTGTTTAGATAATTTTCCTGAAATAAATGACACTTAGCCTTTTTTGATGCAGACAATTTCTATGAAATAAATAGGTCTTCATCTTTTGATTCAGATATTTTATCCAAAAGAATTCATGACTTTGGAAACTTTTTCTCAGATAATTTATCTAAAATAATTCAACACTAAGCCAAGAAAGGGTCCCACAATAATTTAGCTTAGCAAAATAAAAACCCAAAAGAATTTACCTGAGAGAATGAAAACTTAGTTAAATAAAAGGTCTGAAAGAATTTAGCTTAGCAATGAAAATTGAAAGAATTCCCAAGTAAATACTTAGCCTAAAAATGTTTTTTACTTATATTTTCCAAGGTTTGGAAGCCTTTCTTAAGTTTTACTTGAACTGTTGCTTGATCCTCGAAGGATTGAAAAAACTATGAAGATCTGAAGCTTATGCAGACCTATTCCATGATCTTGAACTAGTTGGTTTCACCATGAAGCCTATTCATATTGAATCATTGGAAAATTATTTAATCAAGATATTTCTCCTTCCACTAAACTCTTGGACTATGCACATTTTGGTATGTAGACCAAATTTGGTCAACATCTTTGGCAACTTGCCTAGGTAACATGCCTACTATTTTTGAGAACTCAAACAATTTAAATGACTCTTGGATCATTTACATGATACATGAACCATTTATACTAACTTTAAGATAACCTTTTGACTTGAAAATACAAAAAATTCTAACAAACAAGGAAATAAACTAATTGAAAGGGAAACTATTCTAATAAAACAAAGGCAACTAAACTATCAAACAATTGTGCAACAAAAGCACTTATTTGGAATAAAATAGAAAGGAAACTAACTAATGTGTTAGAAAACACTTATAGAAAAAAAACTATGTATAGGGGACTTATCTTCCTTAATAACAATGCTTAAGATGTATCCCATTGACTGGGATATGAAGCTCTTCACCATTCATCCTTGTGAGCTGGAAAGCATTGTGGGATTTGTAACTAGAGACCGTATATAGACCACTCTAGAGAGAATCAAATTTTGTGTGCTTTCCTAGCTTAGTTCTATCCTCATCCCACTTGAGGATCAAATCTCCTTCTTTGAAAATTCTTGAAGAAATTCCTTTGTCAAAAGATCTCTTTGTCATTGCTTGATGGGCTTCCATAGCCAACATTGATCAGTGCCTTGTCTCTTCTAGCTTCATGATCTCAAAATATCTTATTTTCATTGGTTCATTATCTAAAAATTCAAGTTGATGCATCAATTCTAAATCAAGGAATTTGAGAGAAGTAGGTATTCTTGCTTCCTTACCATTTACTAGCTTATATGGAGAATTGGAAATTAACCTCTTATAGGTGATCCTATTATCCCACAGAGCTGACTTCAATTTGAGATGACATGATCTTTGATTATATTCAATATTCCTCTTAATTATATTCAACAAATTCTTGTTAGTGGACTCAACGAGGTCATTGCCTTGTGGATAATAGTTTGATGAGGTATTGAGGAAAACACTATGTTGAACTACCCACTCGTTGATCTTAGATCCTAAAAAATCCATAGAATTATCATAAATTATAGTTAAAGGGACCCCAAATCTGGTAATTAAACCTTAATATAAGCCCAAAACATTAGTTTCATTGGCTTCTTTTAATGCCACTACGTCTATTCATCTAGTGAAATAATCTTTGGCAGTTAGGATCCACTTATGTCCTGAGCTTGAAGCGGGGTTGATGAGACCAATAAATTAAAATATCCATTGTACAAAGGGTTTATTTAATTAAATTATTTGGAGATGTAATGCTGCAAGCTTCACCTTTCCAACAAACATTGCACATTATCTACATTTCCTAGTCCATGCATGACAATCACCAAATAAGCTTAGTGAATAATACCCAACTCTCATGATATTTTGGGTTGTAATCCTTGCCAAATAATGTCCTCCACCATGTCCATCATGGAACTACTCAAGCAACCTTTATGTTTGACCTGGTTCTATGCATCTTCACAATACACTATTTATAGCTTTTTTAAACAACACATTATCAACAAGAAGAAAAGGAATCAACTCAATCTAAACTATCTCCTCTTTGAAGGGGTCAGATAAGAAGGATAAATACCATCCTATAGATACCTTACCATATCTTGGAACTAGTTGGAAGATAAGGTCTGGTCACTTACAACTTCTTGATCATTTGACACCATAATCAATTCATTAGTCTACTGTAAGTCTTGAGCTAGATGTTCACAAAGTCCTTTGCCTCTAACTGGCTTTGTGATCTTGATGTCAACATCATTTTCCATTAATTTTGTTATCTAAATATCTCTCTTGTCATTTATATCTTTATTCATAAGAAAATATTTGACACTTGAATGTGCAACCATCAAATGTATCTTATTGTTGGACAACAAGTATCTAAATTTTTTAAGAGACCTTATAACTAAAATAACATGATTTTCAACAAAATATTACCTTATTTCATATTATTCTAAGCCTTCAATAAAGAAGGATATTGAATACTCTTAAGCCTCTTTATTTTTCTACATGAGAATAGCTAAAATTATGTCAATGTTAACATAGTTGTATAAGAAGATTTTTTTTTAAATCAGGATTCAAGAGTGCAGGATCACTGGCTATAGCTTTCTTGATCTCTTCAAAAATTATTACTCCTTATTTGGACCAGCTAAAACTATGATCATTATTTAGCATGGTCATGAGTGGACTAGCTAAATTATCAAAATTTAAAATATATCTCTTAATGAAGTTGATCTTGCGTAAATATCTTTGCAAGGCTTTCTTGTGCCTAGGCAATGGAAGTGCAAGAATTGATTCTATCCTATCAAGATCTATGCTTGTACAATTTTTTGAAATGAAATGTCCAAGAATCTTACCTTCATTAATAGAGAAAACACACTTTTTTGGATTCAAATACACTCCAAATTCCCTGCACCTTTCAAACACTTGTCTAAGATGAATAATATGCTCATATGTACTATTAAAGAATATTGTTATGCCATCCAAATAAACAAGAATAAACTTGTTAAGGAGACCTTGAAATTCCATGTCCATAGCCTTCTAAAAAGTGGCTCCAGCATTAAATAAACCAAAACATATCTTTATATATGCAAATGTCCCCCACTTTATGGTGAAGGCTATTTTGAACCGGTCTTCTTCTTTGACCAAAATCTGGTTATATCCACTATAGCCATCCAATAAGGAAAACATTTTTGAACCTAAAACTCTTTTTAAAATTTATTCCATTGATGGAAATGGATAGTGGTATTTAAGAGAGTCCTTATTCAAGTCATAGAAGTCAACACATAGCCTTGTTTCACCATTATTTTTTTTATTGGAACAAGGTTTGCCACCCAAGTCAAGTGCTTAATTCTAAATATTATAGCTGACTCAATGAGCTTATGAAGCTTAGCTCTCATTAGAGGTTCAAGCTTTGGGTTAATATGAATTTATCTCTATCTAACTATCCTAGTCTAATATTCTAACTCAATGGTATGTTGATCTAGACTTGGATCAAATCCTTTGAGGTCACTATACTTCCATGCAAAGACATATGTAAAATTTGAACATAATTTGATAAAATTTTCTTTCTCTAAAGGTGTGAAAACTTTGCCTAGCTTTAAACTCTTACTAGTTGCAATCTCTACATTTGTATATTGTTCTTCTTTGGTTGATAAAGTAAACTTTTCTTTTCTCAACTCATCACTCTATTGAATATGTTTTCAAGGGTGACCAACCCTTTAGGCAACTTATTTGTCTTCCATTACACAATTTGGTAATCATACTATTGTAAATGCTTATCTTGGTTCCTTGAGGATTATTTAGATTCATCTTATAAGAATATAACAATCTAATTATCATCTTCAAATACTTACCAATTGTTATGGTTGTCTGGGATAGAAGTTCTCACAAGTAACTTGATGTGTGATTGAACTTTTTAAAATTTTTATGTCGTATGAGATATTGAATTATGACCCAATAACAACCAACCTATTTGCATCCTTGTTCTTATTTATTAATATGGCATGAATATTGAAAGAATTAAAGTCTTCAACTAAGTCCTATACTCTATGCTTATAAGACCTAAGTATTGGGGTCTTTCATATATTAAGTCCTCTTACTTGGTAAACTACTAGTTCACTATATCAAAAGACTTGTAAAGAATTGACCTTCATCTTTCTTGCCCATTGTAAACCATAAACTAGTGCTTCATATTCAATAACATTATTGGAACAACCAAAATAAAAATTGAGAGAAGAGAAATTCCTTTTACTAGTTAGAGAAATTAACATCATTCCAACTCTAGTGCCATTTTTGTTTCTAGACCCATCAAAATATAGTTGCCATAGTCCATCACTAGGCTAATCATCTTTCATCAATATTAGAATTGGTACATCATTTTCATGAAGATAATAGACACCAAGTACTTATTATTCACTTAAATTATATGGATCATGTCCATACGAATCAGAGGCCCATTCATCAAGGAAAAGACTTGGGACTCCATTTAGAGGTGATTCAATTTCAACCTCACTATTTTCTATTACCTTGTGTTAGAGAACACAATTAGTGTTCACCATACTTGGCATATATGGATCCAAATGAAATATTGAAATAGGTTCAAAATGAATTATTACCTTAGTACCATACCTAGTTTTGAACATTAAATATGTCCAATTAGTTGACAAATATCCTCCAATCTTTAAAGTAGAGTCTCTTGACAGGCACATGGCAAAATAGGAAGGCAAGTCCACTACAACTACGTCTTAATAAATAGAAACATTGGAGAAAGTATATAATGTAAGATTTAGATATTTAATTATTCTTACTATATTTTTTGGTGATCCATCTAATTTCATACTCCTTCAGTATTTGGCTCATAAACAAAACCAAGCTTGTATGCAATTTTTTTAGGCATGACAGTGTTACTAACTCTAGTATCTACCATATAATTTTGGAATAAACAGTCACCTAATATCAAAAAGAGATGAAAGGGAGGGTTTTTGTTTAATTTTAATTTAGTTTTTTCCACCTTTATCTTTTTATGTATCTATTGATCAAGTTACTTGATTTACTGGTCTAAATTGGCCAAAATAGATCTTTATTTCTCAGTTGGTTCTATAAATACCTTAAGATCTGAAAGCTATTGAATAAGTATATAATTTTATCCTATAATGGAAAGGGAATCCCAAATGATAATGATAACATATTATTTATTAATTTTTTTTGTTATGCTAAAATATGCTCCACTAACCTTTGGTTGTAACTATTAAGTCACTGGTTATTCTCTAGTTAGGGGCATTTGGGGAACCTTCATTGTCTCTATATTCCGAATATTCTATACTATAGGAAAAACAAATTAATATTTGAAACTTTTAAAAACAAAATTAGAAAAACTATACGTATTTCTCACATCTTAAGCTTCCTCAACTACTTTTCTTTTAGCTCTAGTTAGAGCTACCACTTGACCATGTTGCTAGTTTCACCAACTTGGTTGAATACAATATGATCATCCAATTGTCAATTAAAATTGATGGCATGAGGTTGTATTAGAACTTGTTAAAATTCTCTTTGGACTATGATATTCATATCTTCATACTGACCACCTTGAAGAGGGAACTGTTCTTGTGTCATTTATGGCATAGTAATATCTTGGGATACCAAGGCTTGATTTTGAATGTCATTTGGATTGGAAGGTTACTAACCTGGATCTTACATCAAGTTATTTGAGGAACAATATATTTTTTATTGGAAGGTACATTAGGATCAATGGATGCATTTGGCTTATTTTTGGTTATGGCTCCTTGATTTTGATAAGGTTGCCTATTATCCTTTAAACCTTGATAAGGGGGTCTTTGGTTATTGAAAGACTGATAAGTATTTTGGTTTTGATGTTAATAAGGCCTACCTTGGTATTCTTGTCTCTTGAGTTGAAAAATATCATTTCCAAATTTTTTTAACATGCTTTTCAAATCACCAATCTCACTAGATTGATTAGGAGTGTAGACACCTAAATCTGGGCACTGATAACCTCTAACCAGGGTTTTGACCAATTTCTACCAAAGTGTACAATTTGGACTAAAAACACTAAGGCACATTAAATGAATTGAAAATTATATATTCAAGTTATGATTTTGGCCAGAGTATCATTACATGAGGCAATGCAATTTAGGGGCTAGCTAACGTTGATCAGATCATTTCGAGTCAAATTGCCAATTTCGCACTTGGGTGCCCTAGATTGCTCTTTTCTATCAAATATCTTACACAAGACATGTTTATTTGTTATTTGGTATTGGAAACATCCTAAATGGGATAAAAGATCTAATGCATCTGAAATTGACTTCCAATTCCAATCTAGTTAAATTTTGGACCAATAACAAGACATTTTGATCAATTTGATTAATTTGTGCACCAAGAGCCAAAATTTGCACCAAAGTTGACTAATCATGTTTTAGTATAATTAAACCAAATTAGGGCCTTAAGTTAATTTTATATGAAACTTGTTGAATAAATATTTATCTAAAATTGATTTCTATTAATTGCATCATCAGATGACATCATCATATGGGGTGGCATCCATAAGCCATAAATGCATAAAATATCAGAATTATGGGTCTCCCATACCTCATTCAGACCCTTCATGCCTCATTAATACCCTCCATGCCTATTCAATACCCCTCTATCTCAAATATTAATGGGGATATTTATAAAATAAATTTCATATTTGGATTTATTCATGGCCACACATTTCAACTTGAGATGGATGATCATGTTTGATCCTCAAACCATTTTAAAAATATATAAATAAGAGGCCTTTCTTATTTAATTTCAAGCTCTCACATGCCAAATTTATAATTCTAAATTTATTCCAAAGCTTCATGTAAATTAGTGTTATAATGTCTAAATATTGATCCAAGCCAAGCCAAGCTAAAGCCACAAGGTGCCAAAGAGAAGAGGAGATAGCCAAGACTCCTTTGATGAAGACTTCATGAGAACAAGCTAAGAAAGCCACTACTACAATACAATTTGGATTATTCAAGGGAGGTGAAATATTTGTTCTCTTTCATGTTTTAGTTGTGTTTTCATTATAGTATTGTTAGCTAAGCTCAACCAAGTAGCTAGGCCTAGAGATGTATGTTAGCTAGTGTGTTGGTTTTTTAATTTGATTTCATTTTTTAACTAACAAGATACTAACACATATCTTGAGTCAAATTATTATCCTACATAATGGCACACATGGTGGGACTATCTTCATGAGAGCGTAACCCACACACTTTTTTGTATTTCATAGTTTTAATTCTTTTTTTTGGTTTGATTAAAAATGGCCAATAAAGAATTCATAACTTTTTATTTAATTAATATTTTTTTATTAATATATATATATATATATGTCATTTATATGTTCTAAAAATTTCACAAAAAAAATCTTTATATTTTAGAAGTTATAGCTATTTTAGTGACTGTCACTTTCTATTTTTTATTTTTCTGGTAAAAATGGTTAGAACAGAGTTGATAACTTTTTTATTGACTTTTTGGACTTCAAGTTTTTCATATACATGTGCCCAATATTTATTGAAAACCTTTAAAATTTTTGTGGTAAACCGATCTATATTTTAAAAGTTATGTTAAACATACTAACTTCAGGTTTTTATATTTTATGTGCAGGCTTTTATGTGTTGTGTTAATTTTCATTTTTAGCCTTCTAATTTGTTGTTTGCAGGTGTTCATATATTTAATATTTTTTTAAAAAATATTTTTTTTGTATTTGTACTAACATTGTCTAACCTAACATATTTGCTTTTGGGATGATGCCTTAAGGGTAGATAGGTATCCAACATACTTGGAATTTGTTAAAACATGCTATTAAGACATATTTGGCATGATTTTAAAATGAATTAGGAATCTTGTTTTTGATTCTTAATAAAACATTTAGGTGCTTAAGTGAAAGTTTTGATAATTTAGGCTTTCAGAGTTATAAATTAAGACAAAGGGTTCAAAAGAACACCACCACATCTTTTATTTGGGTTTTAAAATTGAACACACTTATCAATTCTTGTTTCCAATAGTTGTTTAAATAAAATTTGTTTAGAAAAGAGAGGGCTTGTGCATGTATGTTCTTCCATTTATGCCATTTAGGGAACCCTTGGAATCAAAATCACCATCATTGTTGCAAAAATCCTAATCCAAGGCTTAGAAAGAATGTCATCTAAAGCACTCCCCAAAAACTCATCATAGTTTGGGTCACCTTGAAAATTACCCTTAAGTCTTTCTTTTTGTCTTTCATTTCATTGCATCTTGGCTTGCAAGGGTGATGTCATTACCTCCCACAAGTTCTTTAGGGAAGCTTTGACTTAGGGTCTCATCTCCCAACATTTACTTGATCCACTCTTTTTGTGTTGCACATGGGATGTATCTGTACTTTGGACATCACACTACACTGAGCAAATAATAGGATGTAGTGGTTGAAAAAAGGACTAGACCTTTTTGCAACAATCCAAGTGTCATGGACACCCAATTTCCATACTTTTCTTTTGAATAATTTGACATAAAAGTCATTGTGCAATTTATTCCCCTAGAGAGGTTTGAAAACCTTGTAGATATTAGACAAATTCCCACTTATTGTGGAACTATTGTTGGTGCAAGGTGCACCTCAAGGTCCATGTCATAGTACTATCATTTGATAGAAGGGGGAGTGTAAAGACCTTAATATATGATGTGAATTTAATTTTGAATTAACACTTAAAATTGTCTCAAATGACATATATTGATGAATTCCAATAATACCAAACAACCTTGTCAGTTTAGGATCTAAGAGTGATTAATTAGTTGGTTTTGTCCTAGATTAAATTTTTTTTTGGAGTTGAAACTTGGTGTGAAAAAATGATACAAATTAAAACACATAGTCCTCATTTTCCTTTAAACAAAGAGATGTTATTTTGCCCACGTGAATCATCAATATGCCTTATTCAAAGTTCATCAAAACTTGGAGTCATATCATCCACTTTGGCACAATTATGCTACCCAATTGAGTCTAGACCTTTGCCAATTTTTTTTAAGTTCTTCATTTATAATCTAAATTCAAAATTGTACCTTGATAATTTCATAGGGTTGATGTGTTAAGTGGATTCACCATTTGCAATAAACTTGAGAAAACTTAGGTTCAATTTCCAATTTGGGTTTAATGTCATTTAAGACTCATAATCATTATCACCACTTGATATATTTAATTCATTTTGTGCTAAACACTTTCACTTTGAGTCTATGCACTACAACATTTTGAGTTGAGAAAGGTAGTGTTATGCTGTCAAATTTATGTGAAACTATCTTTGCTTAGAGAGTTTTTTGAAACAAGCATTTTGTCACATCTTTTGAGTAGTCTAACATTGTTATGCTACCCAAAACATTTCAGATATTATTTATTAATCCCTCTTACATAAAATTCAAATTTATTCTCACATTTTCACACCAATCTGAGTGTACCTTTGTGAACCTCCATAAAGCACAGTTACGCCTTTCACTTTTATCTAGCTTATTTGTCAAAATAACTAAGTTTTACACCATTATTTGTGAGAAAACAAACTATCTCTAAAGTACCTTTTGTTTCATACCTTATACCTATTTGATCGAGTCCATGTCTTATAATCAAATGCCTAGTGTTTGTTAGAAGTGTTTCAAATTCATTAGATTAAAATTTTTATCTATTTAGAAATCTAAATTTTGACGTCATTTGGCTAAGAGTCTTAGCACATGACTTGTTTGAGGCTAAATTTTGATGCCACATTTGGCTAAAAGACCTAGCAACTATTTATTTCTTAGATTAGATTGATTTGAAACACTTCAACCTTAGAGTATGGCATTTCAATTTTTAATTCATTTAATTGATATTTTTTTAATAAGACGTATAATGTTAGACACTTAACATTAGCTTATTTTATCATAAAGCATTGCATAAACTTTTAGACACCTAAATTTGGCCACTGATAACCTCCAACCAGGGTTTTGACCAATTTCCACCCAAAATACACAATTTGGCCTAAAAACACTAAAACACACAAAATGATGTGAAATTGATATATTCAAGTGCCAATTTTGGCTAGGGTATCCCTAAATGGAGCAATGCAATTTATGGCCTAGCTAACTTTGATCTGATCATTTTGAGTCAAAATGCCAACTTTGCACTTAGGTACTCTAGATTGTTCTTTCCTATCAAAACTTTTGCACAAGACACGTGCCTTCACTATTTTATATTAGTAACATCCTAAATGGGATAACAGATCTAATGCATCTAACATTGCCTTCTAATTCTAATCCATTCAAATTTTGGACCTAAAATAAGACATTCTGATCAAATTTGAGTAAATTTGTGCACAAGATGCTTAAGCATGTTTAAGAGCTAATTAACCCAAATCAAGGCCTAATAAAAAATTCCATGGAAACTTGTTGAAATACTTATTTTTGGAAATGAATATTGAATATTTGAATCATCAAGTGACCTCATTTCTTGGGAAGATATCCATAGGCCATAAATGCCACAAATATCAGGATTCATGCCCTCCATGCCTCATCAATGCCTTCCATGATCCCCTCCATGCCTCTTAATTTCCCCTTTTAATATCATGATGAGGATAATTACAAACTTAATTCCAAAAAATGGATTAATCTTCTACCACACATCTTCATCTCAAGATGGACAGTTCAGGTTGATTCTAGACATTTGTAAAAATTGTTAGGACCCAGAAGCACCATTGATTACCAAGCAACTAAACATGCAGAATTAAACCAGAAGTAACAAGTAACTAGAATTCAGAAATAACATAGAATATGAGAGACAATACCCAATTGTATTAATACTCTTCTAGAAAAGAATTACAAATGAAGAGATGCCACACTCTTCCCACCTTACAGGCTTTCCACACCAAGTGTTCAGTAATTCACCTTCAAGAGCTCACTCTCTCTCTTACAGTCCCAACACACAACTCAAACACAGAGTTGGTGTTCACCTCCACTAGCTAGTAACAACACCGCCAGTCAACCAGTCAGTAACAATACTGCCAGTACACTGAGTATACACACATATTGAAATCGAGTACACAATGTACTCCAAGTAGATCTCCCATGAACTTGCAACAACATACAACTCAACTGATCTTACTTTGGAAGGAAACTACCTTGCCTTCCTCTTTGCTCTATGACTGAGTACACACTGTACTCCAAGTAGATCCTGCCTGATCTTGCTCCTTGTTGTGTTGCTATCACCTTGATCCTACTACCACCTGCAGATCAACCTGGTTCTGTACACTTGCAAACGTTAGACCTCACACACACATACACCTACAGATCAATGATCTTACTTACCATGTAGATCTCTAAATGTGGCCTTGCACACCTATTGACCAAGATCCTACATACATGAAGAATCCTTCTGATTCTCCAAACCAGCACCCATACTTGGTACTATGTCACTAGGAGGAACACACCATGCTCTCTTCACTCTGAAGGAGCTAATATTTGCTCTGTTACTCTCTAGCACACTTTACAATACAGCCCATGAGTCTATTATATAGATCTCATGAAAACAATAATTAGACATCTAATTACACTAATTAGATCTACAGTTTCAAGTCTATAATTGGCCTCTTAACATGCAAACACCTGATTCATTAACTAACTATCTATGAACTGGCAGTTTTAGAACCACATAGGTGATCGACGTCGGTCCCTGTCTACCTAGAGGTGATCGACACCGGTCGATCTCTGACCGACATCAGTTGCTCTTCTCACTGTATATGACTGACATCGGTTGATCAGACTGACGTTGGTTGCTCTACAACTCAGCAACCTCTCAGCAACCTCTTCCATGTCTGCATCAGTAAAGCTTTTGGCTCCACAACCTAAAAAAAATCTATGAATAGGAGGCATTATGACATCATTTCTAAGTCATGATTATGCAAAATTATAATGCCAAATTGGTTTCAAAAGCTTAAAAAACTAGTGTTGCCATGCCAAATTGATTTCAATCCAAGCCAAGCCACAAGACAAAGGTGCCAAAGAGAGATGAAGGTAGCCAAGCTTCCATTGCCAAGGACTTCATGAGCACAAGCCGAGCAAGCCACCATTACAAAGGCATTTGGAGCATCCAAGGAAGGTGAAGGAATTCTTGTGTTTTATTCCTTACTTTTTAGTTTTTTTTTTTCATTTGTTTTTTTTAAGTAAGCTCTCCCTAGTGTTTGGGCCTAGAGATTTATGCTATTAGTGTGTTTCTTTCATTTTGTTTTCATTTTGGAACTAACACCATACTAGCCATCCTATCTTGAGTCAAATTCCTAGATTACATATGGCATGCCTGATGGGACTAGATGCATTTCACACCTAAATAAGATCATTTTCAACTCTAAAATATTTATTTGGACCCTTAGAACTCATG
The DNA here is from genome assembly GCA_037957365.1 of Torreya grandis. NCBI lineage: Eukaryota > Viridiplantae > Streptophyta > Pinopsida > Cupressales > Taxaceae > Torreya > Torreya grandis. The sequence goes on from JARHVA010000799.1 coordinate 1,586,301, forward strand.
CAAATTAATTTTCTAACTTTATTTTGCTATTTTTATTTGCCATGATTTTACACAATAATTGATGTCGACAAGTAAGACCGACATCAATTACATAGCTTAACCAATGTCAGTTATCAAAACTGACATCAATTATATTTTAGTTTTACATAGTAACTAATGTCAAAAAGTAAGACTGACATCAGTTATATGGCTTAACCGATGTTGATTAGCAAAATTGACATCGATTAGATTTTGGTTAGCTAAGGTAACCATCATCAGTTATATATAATCGATGTTAGTCACTGTGTTTTTCCAAAAACATAGACTCGAGATCTATTTTTCCAAAGTTCATTGTTTCAAACCAAAAAGAGATTCAAAGCTAAAGGACATGATGACATTTTTGCTACAGGACCAAGTTTGACAATTGATAAAAACATGTTTATATCACCTTTTGCATGCTTCAAAATCAACTAGGAACTTTGTTTTGGTGTTTAAAAAATTTAGATGTTCATGATGAATACTTCCAAAGTTTGAAAGTAAGACCAAGGGGTCAAATAAACACAACCTCACTTTCATTTGGGCTTAAAATTGAACACACTTGTTAATTCTTATTTACAATAGTTATTTAATCAAATTTTTGATTGGCAAAAAGAGGGATGTTGCATGTATGATCTTCTATTTGTCCCCTATAGGGAACCCTTGGAATAAAAATAATCATTCCTATTGCAAATATCCTAGTGCAAGGCTTAGAAAAAAATTCATCTAAAACACTCTCCAAAAAATTGTCAAAGTTTGGGTGACCTTGAAAATGACCCTAAAGTCTTTCTATTTCATGCTTTCTTTATTTTTATGCAAAATTGGCTTGTGAGGGGAACTTCATCACCTCCCACAAGTTCTTTAGGGAAGATTTGACTTGGGGTTTCATCTCCCAGCATTGACTTCATTTGGCTCCTTTTGAGTTACACATGGGACGTAGTGGCACTTTGGATATCACACTACATTGAACGAACAATAGGATGTAGTGGTTGTAAAAAGGACTAGACCTTTTTGTAACAAACCAAGTGATACAAACCCAAAATACATGCTTTTATTTTTCATTGTTTGGCATGAAAGTCATTGTGAAATTGATTCCCTTAGATCGTTCGAAAACTTGTTAGATCTTAGACAAATTCTCACTTGTCATGGAAATATTATTCATGCAAGGTGTGCCTCATGGTCCATTTCATAGTATTGTCATTTGAGAGAAGGGTGGGTGTAAAAAACCTACTATATAATTCACATTTAATTTTGGATGAACACTTAAAATCCTCTCAAATGACGTATATTGATAGATTCCAATAATACCAAGCAACCTTGTCAGTTCAGGATCTAAGAGAGGTTAATTAGTTAGTCTTGTCCTAGATTAAAGTCTTGTTTAGAGTCAAAACTTTGTGTAAACAAACAATCCAAACCAAACATATAGTCTATATTTTCATTTGAATAAAGAGATGTTATGTTGCTCGCATGAGATCATCAATTTTCTTTGTTTAAAGTTCATCAAAATCTTGAGAGTCATATCATCCACTTTGGCTTAGTTATGCTACCCAATTGAGTCTAGACCTTTACCAAAGTTGTTTAAGTCCTTCAATTATAATCTAAATTTGAAATTTCACCTTTATAATTTCATAGGGTTGATGTGTTAAGTGGGTTTGCCATTTGCACTAAACTTGAGGGAACTTAGGTTTAATTTCCAATTTGGGTTGAAGGTCGTTTAAGACTCATAATTATTATCATTATTTGATAGACTTAAGCCATTTTGTGTTAAACACTTGCACTTTGAGTCTATGCACCACAAAATTTTGAGTCAAGAAAAGTAGGGTTATGCTATCAAAATTGTGGGAAAATGTCTTGGTCTTAGAAAGTTTTTGAAACAAACCATTTTGTCACACCTTTTGGGTAGTATAGCATCGTTACGCTACCCAAAACATTTCAAATATTGTTTCATAGACCTTATTGCATAGGGTTTAAATTTGTTCCTACATTTTAAAACCAATCTAAGTTTACTTTTGTGATCTTTTATCTAAAACAATTATACTACTCACTTTTATCTAGCTTGTTTGTCAAAAAACCAAGTTATATACCATTTTTTGTGAGAAAATAAACTATTTCTAAAGTGCCTTTTATTTCATACCTTATACCTAGTTGATCAATTTCATTTCCAAGAATCACATGCCTAGTGTTTGTTATAAGTGTTTCAAATCCATAAGATTAAAACTTTCATCTATTTCAAAGTCTAGCTTTTGATGTCATTTAGCCAAGAGTCCTAGTGCATGCCTTATTTGAGCCTAGCTTTTGAAGCCACATTTGGCCAAAATATCTTTCAAATTTTAAATTCCTAGATTAGATTGATTTGAAACACTTCAACCTTAGAGTTTGGCATTTTGATTTTAGGTCCATTTACTTGCTTATCTTTGTGTGAACAGTGAAACGTTAGATACTTCACACTAGATTTTTTCTTCACAAATATTTTCATAAAACTTTTGATTCTTTTGACAAATTGAGACCAAGTTGGAACATCATATATTTTAGGCATTGTCCCTTTTAGAGTTTAGCATTGACTATGGATCCCAACATGTATTCCTACACTCGTAGTGGACTCATGTATAATACAGGGATTAATAATGTACTTACATAACAAGAAATGATGCAAGACCCCTATGCAGATAATATTAATTATGAGATGGATTCATATCCCTCTTATAATACTCAATCAGGGGCACAAAGACAAGATCCATTGGTTAACTATTTGGTTAACACACCACCTTATTCAAAACAAGACCAAGAACAAATTGCACAATACCTAGCTATAATACTTATAATGGATGAGCTAGTATTTCAATAGTCATATTATACTAATACCTCTTTCAAATATGATCCATTTTTGTTTGAGAAATATTTGTTAGAGAAGAAAGATGAGATTTTGGTTAGAGCCATAGAGGTAGGGGCCAAGTTTCTAGCAGACTTCCCCTATGAAAATTTACCAAGTCTAGTAGGAGTGCCCTATAATATCATTTATGATCAATAAGATTCTTCTAGTAATCCTATGGCTCTAGTTCAAATAATGTACCAAGATCCTAATATATCTAATCAAGGAAAAAAATTATGAAAGATCACTTTAACCAAATACAGACAACATATCAAACCTACCTAAATCTAGCACATGATTTCAATTAGATGAACATGGTAAGTAAGCCTCTTATTGACCTAATTCCTTCAATAGGAGTGTTGATAGAGTTAACTAGACAAGAGAATATAAATTTTGGCCCATTCATATAAACGGATTCAATAGATAACTTGATACATATTCCCATTATTAAAAAAGTATCTTTGGCCTATACATAGAATAGTGAGCCAAATGTAGTAGATAATGTGAAAATAATGTCCAGTCTTGATTAAAGTGGTACTAACACATAAATAATTAGCCAAAAACATGTGTTTATAGTTAATCCTATGAATAAGTCATCACACTAGGGAGTGGGAGTTTCTGCACCCCAACCTCAACCAACTACTTCCTCAAGTGTGCAACCTATGGGATTAGGGAATTAAACAATGGCTAATGCCATGCCTCAATGACAAAATGTGGTGAACCCTACTCATCTTCAACAAGTAATGAGTAGTATTCCATAACAACAAGCACAATCTAGTGTATCAACATAACAAAATACAAATATATTGCCACCTCAATCAGGGGAAATAAATGTTCCACCTTGCCATGTAGTGACAAACATACCTCTTCAGTCACAGACTAATATGCCAATCTAAAACTAAGTAATGACTAGTCAATAATGTGAAAATATTGGTCAGTGATAGATGCCAAATATGTAACCTACTTTCACTTCTTCATAAGGATTCATTCAATAAGGAGGTAGGAGGTCCCCATGTTTCTCAAGTACCTATTATACAATGATTGGTTCAAAATGTGCCACAAATCTAGAGATAGGGTCTTGGTCCACAAGTTCCCACTCAACAACAAAGTTTGATTAATCAGCAACATGTCCCTTTTCAACCATAGAAGTCAAAGTATTGTTATATCCCTTTGTCCCAACCATAAAATCCTCCAAGTCAAAATTTTATCACCAACCCAAACTAGAATATTGCACAACTAAGCATGCAATTTCAAGTACATCCTAATCCACGTATGCATATTCCCAGTCCATTACCTAACCAGACCAATGTACCCCCACATGTATCTCCATCATACCCTGGTCAAAGTGTCCCACTTGTGACCTCTCAACCATCTATCCAAACCAATATTCTCCCTCAAACCAATGTTCCTTCTAGTTTCTTATCCCAAGAATTGCAATAGATGAAGGATGCAATTGCTACCATTCAAGATGGTAAACAAACTAAAAATTTAAAATTGGATGACATATGTTCCTATCTATTCAACACAGAGTATTTGTAGATACCATTTCCTCTAAGATATGAACCATTGAAATTCAATAAATACAAAGGGAAAGGTGACCCTAAGGCTCATTTAACTAAATTCTTTGTTGCATGTCAACTAGTGGCATATAGCGACATATACATTTTGCTATTGTTTCTAAGGATCTTGGTTTGACAAGCCTTGGAGTGGTTTTCAAATTTTCCAAAAAAATTAGTAACAGATTTTTATGATCTTTTTGATAGTTTGTGTACCACTTTTCCTATAATCTTGAGCATGAGATTTCATTAGTGGACTTAATGCAAGCAAAGAAAAAATATGGTGAGAGTTTTGCAAGTTATTTATAGCAATGGAGAGCCCTTAAAATCCATTTCACTCATAATTTACTAAATAAATAATTAGTCACTGTGTTTACCAAAAAATTTCACATTGAGATAGCTTATCATTTGGAACTACAATGTGCACATACTTTCAAGGAAATCATTGACAAAGGCTTGTTGATTGAGTGAGTGCTCATCAATAAAGGAGTCATCAAGTTTAATTCAACAAATCAAAATCAAGGTACCAATCAAGGAAATGACCGACATTAACATCCCATTCAAGTGCTAGCATCACAACTAGCATAGGCCAATAATCAAGAAAGACCGAAGCAATTCAACCACAATAAGAATGTTGTGGGAAATGGAGTAACCAAATCTTGTCATGTCTAAATGGTGAAAATGTCATCTACACCACTTTTTCAACTTAATCCTACCCAACAACCTCTCCAGCAAATACCATAAGTGCAACAACCAAAACCTACATAATAAATACAACACCCTTTACCATTGTTAACCCCTCCTCCTAGGAGAACCATGCCTGCATAACATGTCTTTAGTGACCTAGGAGAACCTATGGAGTCTATATTTCACAAGCTTTCTACCATTAATTTGATTAGTTGGCCTATTCCAAATCATTATCCACAAGGCATTCTTTATCCTGATTGGTACCATGAAATGAATTTTGTGACTATCATCGGGTCAATGGGCATAATCTATGAAGATGTGTCCAAACCAGGATTTTAATTTAGAATATTGTGGAAAATGGGGAAATACCCTTGGATAATGATGCTTCCACTTATAATAAAACTCTTGGGATTTATCAAAACCTTTTTCCCTAACATAACAATCAATAATAATAGAATAATCAACAACAACAACAACGGCCAGTGTAGTAGTAAAATCAACATCAAAGGTTGAACTAGAAAAATTAGTAAAATTAGCAGTAGAACCCACAATGATAGAATAATAAACAAAATCAAGGTTAGAATGGTAACCACCAAAAATCCTTCCATGTAGTTTCACATGACTACAATAGGATTGTCATTCATATTACATGGGGTAGCATTAATACCATCTCCATTAATCCTAGAAAAAACACTAATTAAGCTAGACCATTGCTAAACAATAATATTCAAGCAAATTACATAAATAATCCTTCTTTGACTTGGAAGTGCATACAAGCAAACTAACAAACTAGGACTTCCTCTTTTGGACCTTATATCAACAACTCATTCTTGTCATGTGACCACATGCAAGTGCACCGACAATTGAGACTTGTCATGTCTAGTCCCATACCATTTCCAACATTAGTTAGCAATAATGATCTAGTATTTAATCCTGATTTTGTAATCATAACTTAGAGGTTGAAGATTACTATCCCAAACCCATAACCATCTACCACTTTTCCTGTCATCCAACCAACCATTTAGCCTCGTAATAAACCATTCACTCTTGACCAAGATAAGAAGTTTGATATTATGGAACAATTACAAAGTAGACTAGCACAAATTTATATTTTAGATTTACTGTGAATGTCAATAATCCATAAGAACATGTTGAATGAGTTTTTGACCTAATCCACTATTGCTAGTGACATATCTCCTGATAAATTTCAAGCTTTGGTTGGACATCTAGATCTAGCCCAACAAGTCACATCTAACCAAAGTGAGATGTCCTACCTTATCCCACTCCATAATAATCCATTATATATCAAGGTTTATATAAGACAACATAAAGTGAAATTGTGTCCTTATAGACAATGGATCTAGCCTCAACATAGTGTCTCTAAAGTTCATCAAGCTTCTTGGGTACACAATGGCAGATCTCTAGCTAGAAATAATAACTATCAAAGCCTATGATAATCAGGAAAGAGAATCACAAGGCACCATTAGTTTGCCAATTATCATTATGCCTTTGACCCATGATACACTTTATCATGTACTTGATCTTGAGTTATCATCCAATATGCTTTTGGGTAGGCCTTAGTTACATGAGATTCATGCAGTCCCATCAATGTTGCACCAATGCATCAAGTTTTTCCACTCAAGGATGGAAGTAAATATTCCAGGAGATTTACATCCATATGAACATTGCAAGTATCTTGAGGCTAAATTTCAAAGCTATAATTATTTTTAAAACATGAATCCAAGTTTCAAGTAGGAGAAAGGAAAGGCCATACTTATTACTCCTTCACCAAATAATTGCATAGATCCTAATACCTTGGATTCCCTATCCCACATGCCACCTCCTTAAACTTCTAATCAATTCACCATTTCAGATAATGGACCGGGAGAGTATGTGACCCATGATACATTTCATATTGCCAATCTTCCTTAGAATCCAAAAACTTTTAGACGACCTAAAGTCACCCCACATATGCATTTGCAACAAAAGAACAATGATAAGAGACCTATCACATTTATACTATCATCTGGCTTAGGACCTGACCCTCTTAAAGGAGATAAATCTTGGTTATACAATGATAACCAAGCTGATTATTATAAAAATACAAAGTATCTTATTCCCAATAGGATCATGGAGTGTCACAATTATGAAGGAAGAGACCTCAAATTAAATTAGCAAGGAACCATCGAGCTAAATTCCATGACTAAGCATGAAAGACCTTATGGACTTGGATTTAAACTACCTGGAGGTGACCCCACATATCTTATTCAAAATCCATCACCAGTGACTAGTGATGATGTCGATAGTGAAGTAGAGTTTGATCATAGCCTCACCTTTGATAACCTATCTAAAACTAACCTATTTGATATGAATTCCATTTATACTCTTACTCTGGCCATTCATCACAACCCATTACCATTATAGTATCCCCAATTGATATATTGGGACCAACAACAATCTAGTCTACTGATTGATGAGCTCCAAAATGATGAGGCATTTTATGATTTCTTAGGCCTAAGAGACAACATTCCATTGAGAGATCACAAATCAAGATTCTCAATCACATTAGATCTTGCAGCCTATTTTGGAGAGTGAGTGAACACCTTTAGCCAAAAATAAATAAGTAAAACATTGAGGTCCCAAAGTGAAAACCTCTTTCAGGCACTTTCTAACCAGGGAAAAAGTAAAGATAAAGGCTAATCTAATGGTAATAACCTGTTTTAGGTGTCATTAGATGGGGGTGTTCATTATTCTTTAAATTTATACTAGGAGGCCATCAACAATGAAGTTTCCTATGGATCTGATTTTAGATTTGAGAAACAAAAGGTATTTGATTAAATTCTTCCAAAATTTTTGACTATTTTTGTTACATGGCTAGATCTCCCATTAGGGGACTTAGATTCATCATGCCTAGGATAAGTTGAAGAGTAAGTCCTAATGGAGGACCCTGACATAATTTGATAGTTCAAGTCACTGCCTACTATCTTAGAAGATGGTTTGACCCTTCTAGTTGAAACTATAACAGAGGTCAATATCAAAACTCTGTCAAACTTGAAATGGATAAAATTAGGAGTGTCCCACACTGCGGAGGAAAATGATGTCTTTAAAACTCTATTGAGAGAATTTGTAGATATCTATGCATGTGCCTATTTTGACATGCCATGTTTAGACCCCACCTTGGTTCTGCACTATCTTGTGTTTATTCCTGATGCTAAATTGGTAAAATAAAAGTTACATAAGATGCATCCTCACATTATTGTATTGGTAAATAAAGAGTTGACAAAACTCTTAGAATCAAGATGTATATTATCCATTGGCTACTTAGAATGGATCTCTCATGTGGTACCTATTAGTAAAAAGTTTGAAGGGATAAATTTTTTTATTGATTTTCAAGACATCAACAAAGCTTGTCCTAAAGATGAATTTTTTTTGCCTAATATCAGCATGATCATCAAATCCATGGTAGGTTATGAAATGCTTTCTCTCATGGATGGATTTTCAAGATACAACTAGATCAAAATAGCACCAAAAGACTAACATAAAACAACATTCACCACTCCATGGGGAATGTTTTGTTGTCAAATAATGCCATTTAGATTTAATAATGCTGGAGCTACATATGAAAGGGCCATGACTATCATATTTCATGATATGATGCATGCTATTATTAAATACTATGTCAATGACAAATTAGGAAAATCCAAAACCAGGGTTGACCATCCAACAGTACTACATAATATATTTGAAAGATTATGGGAGTAAAAAGTTAGAATCAATCCAAATAAATATACATTTGGTGTAACTTCAAGTAAATTACTTGGGTTCATCGTGTCTCATAGAGGTATTGAAGTCGATCTGGCTAAAGTTCATGCTATAATTGAGATGTCACCACCAACCAATTTAAAGCAACTCTGTAATTTGTAAGGAAAGATCTAGTCAATCTAATGCTTCATCTCTCAGTTAGTAAACAAGTGCCATCCATTTACACACCTTTTGAATAACGGAGTTGCATTTCACTAGGATGATCACTGCCAAAGAGCTTTTTAACAACTCAAATACTATTTTTTTAATCCACCTATTTTATTACCTCTTATGCCAGGAAAGCCATTCTTGTTATACCTATCATCTACTGACCACGCTCTGGGGGAACTGTTGGCTCAACATGATGACAATGGAAATGAGCACATCATATCCTACCTAATCCATACGTTGGTTACATATGAATAATAAGACCATGATCATTTAAAAAGTAGATCCACTCAAGTATCTACTATCTAAAATAGATTTTCAAGGTAGAATGGCTTAATAGATCATGCTTCTCAATGAGTTTGAATAGAGTATGCCAATCAGAAGACAATTAACGGACAAGTTCTTGTAGATCAACTTCTTGAAGCACCTCTCATAGACACACAACCACTCACATTTCAATTTCTTGATTAATCCATAATGATCATCATTGATGCGCCCCTTGAGGAGTAGCTTGGAAGCTATATTTTGATGGTTCATTTACTACACAAGAATCATGGGTAGGCCTATTGTTTATTACACCATAGGGAGATCTAATCCTAAAATCATTCAATATCAGCTTTCCTTGTAAAAACAACATGGCTAAGTATGAAGCACTTATTGTAGGACTTCGACAAATAGTGCATTGGAACATATCTCATCTCTTAGTTTATGGTGATTCTTAGTTAATCATCAATTAGGTCACATATCATTTTTAGACCAAAGATGACAAGCTTGATCCATATAAAGCCATGGTCGACACTCTTAAGCAACAAATTACCAATATTTAGTTTGAGCACATATCGATGGCTGGTAATAAAATTGTACATGCCATGGCTACTATTGGCTCTCTAATTCAACAAATAGATAAAGCTAGAGAGTATCAGTTCCTCATCAAGAATTTGTCAGCACCAACTTATGAACCTTTAAACATTGCCATCATTTGTGATATTGTTGGTCCTAATTCTATCTGGTACTCAGACCTTTACAACTACCTTCACGACCAAGTTCTACTACCTAACCTATCTTGAAAACAAACCAAATCCTTCATTCATCATTCCACTCATTATACTTTACTTGGATCCACCCTTTACCATCACAATTTTGATGGAACTCTATTTTATTGTTTAAATTTGATAGAGTCTACACTAGCATTAAGAGAAGTTCATGAAGGAGTATGTGGAGCTCATTCTAGCAGGGTAATCCTATCCAAAAAGCTCTTGTGTATTGGTTATTATTGACCCATAATGGATAAATATGCCACTGCATATGTAAAAAAGTGTGGAAAATGTCAATGGCATGCTAATTTGATTCATGCCCTAGAAAAAACTCTAAAACTAATGTTGATACCATGGTTATTTTCTATTTTGGGACTTGACCTCATTAGAAAGATCAACCCCACTTCATCTGATGGTCATAAACATATCCTTACCATGACTAAATATTTCACTAAGTGGGTTGAAGATATACCCCTCACTTACGTGACTAGAAAACAAATTCCAAATTCATCTTCAACCATCTCATTTGCCACTATGGTATCCCCTTTGACATTATATCTAATAATGGAGGATCATTCAAGAACAAGGATGTAGACTAGTTATGTATTGAATGCAACATCACACAACATTTTTCTACCACATATAACCCTTAAGGTAATGGCCAAGCTAAGGCATCCAATAAAATAATTGTTAATATTCTCAAAAAGATTGTCAATGATGTTGGTCATGAATGGCACCTACAGATATTCCTTGCCCTTTGGGCATACCATATCAATCATCATACCCCCATAGGAGCCACTCCATACTCATTTATGGTACTATAGCCATCCTTCCCATTGAGTTTGAATTGCCTTCACTATGCATCTCTTTCAAGCATGTCCTGGATGATCATGACTATCTAGTATCCCATCTGTAAGAGCTAGACCTACTTGATGAGAAATGTACAACTGCACTCAACAATATTCAAGCATATCAAAATCAACTCAAAGGCCACTATAATCAGTTTTTTAAGTATAAAACATTTGAACTCGATGATTTTGTTCTTAAATAAAACCAAAAGAATACCATGACTAAGAAGAAGCATAAAGGAAAATTCAAACCAAACTACATAGGGCCTTTCATCATCACTGCAGATTATAGATTAGGAACATACATGCTTGCCACACCAGATGGCAATGAACTTCTAGAGTTGATGAATATTATTCATCTCAAGCGATACTAGTCTTAAGCATTAAGGTGTATTGTCTACAAGGAACATTTTAGTTATGCCATTTCATCACTATTCTTCTTTGTATAAATACCATCCCTATCCATCCTCTTCACCATATCCACTTTCTATTTCCATTCTATCGACCCAGTGTGTTCTAAATCCTAGCCTATTTAACCTTGGTTTTTACCATTCATTACATATTTTAAGCATCAAAGTGTCTTATTAGTTAATCATTTAGATCAATTACTTCAAACAAAGAGCATATTTTGGGACAGTATGACAGAAGTTTCAATAGTTGCATCCTTCCTTTATTATTCCTTTCTTACCACTGGTCTTGCTACTAATTATAACCACCTTTGGGAAAATTAGTAACATTGATCTATGCTATTATATCCTATTTATAACTACCTATGGGAAAACTAGGGGCAAAATTAAGCCTTGACATACCAACTTACCCCTTCTTATGTCATATTATGGCTTTTTACCTATTGTGCCTATTTTCTTTGAATTGACTGCTACTCTAGTCAAATTCCTCTACTGAATGGGCAGAACTACAATGACTTGAGGTCCTACTTTGGGACTATGTAGGTAGCACTCAATACTTGTTGAGGTTAGCTCAGCCACCCTAAGCCATGATCTTGCCATTTTATGAGCACCTTAAGCAATGATCTCACTATTTTGTGAGTAACCTAAGCCACACGCTCACTATTTTTCAAGATTGAACCATTTAAGTGTCTCATCACTCTTGATCAAGTTGAGATACTTTTTTAAAAATTACAAAAACATTTGGAAAATCAGTAGAAAAGAACAAAAACATTGACCACTTCTTTGCCTTCAAGGATTCCAGGAACCCTTTCTAAGTTACAAACAGATCACTTGTCATTTAGTTTCCCCATCTTTTTGGATTTTTTCACTCATGCACTTATCATTTTTCAAGACCATTCCTATTATTCTATCACATCCATTTTGTTTATTTTCCTTAGTTATCACATTCTTCTTATTCCCTAGGAAAACTACATTTGGCTTGAAGTTTTATATTGGATATTACATCCATGGAACTATGGAGGTAGCATCCACTTGCCTAGTGCATATGGAGATAGCTCCAAAACCCCCTTCCTTTTTTTCTAATCCCCTATTTTGTTCATTTGTTAAGTTGTTGCCTATTTTCTAGGGGCAATGTTCATAGGGTTTCTATTGCATTGTTTGTTTGTTTGTTTCTACTTATTTTGTTTGTTTGTATGTTTGTTTGCTTGCTTTTAGCGTTGTTGCCTTGATTCAATTTAGTGTGTTCATTGGGTGATTCCTTGCCCACACTTACACTTGAATCTATCCATATTCATATGTTTACATTGTCATCATGGTTTCTATCATTGGTGTATTCTTTTCTATTGAGTATTGGATTACAGGAGTCAATCCTCATGCATATTTTAGCCAAGTATTCATGATGTTATACCATGATGTCTACTAACATGTGATAAAAAAAACCTTAGCTTCAAGAAGTCTATTCAACAATGGTAGCCTCTCTTCGGCACCAACATCCTAATTCAATCCTAATCATATCCCAAATAGAGAAATTAACCATGAAAGAATTTCAACCTTTATTAGTTCAGACAAGCATCTCCCTACTAGTAGGTTATTCCAATTCATCATTACATTTTGTGTTAATTTATCATCATTATCATACAATTAGTTTATCATGTTTGCCATAATAAGGGCCTAATGATCATAACCACATATAGAAAAATCATTCAACACCGTTCCACCTGTATTTCTTAATGATTATAACCACCTTTGGGAAAATCATTGTGTTGTCACCACTTCCCATTTTATGCCCATACAGGGGCATATTATTATCTTATTTATCTATCCTAATTGGGGCATCTCCATCTTCTCAATGATTATAATTTCCTTTGGGAAAATCATTGGGTTATCATACCACTTTGCCACTATCGAGGTACAATATTTATAACCACCTTTGAGCAAATCATTGCACACCATCCCACTTGCATTCTTAATGAATTTGACTACTTTTTCAATATCATTATGTTTTCACCCCATTATTATTCCTTTCTTTGGTCCCCTCATTTCACTTCTTTCTTTTTGAGGGACCATTTGTTGACATACTTGTGCTAACCATTCCCTCGAAGGGGCATCATGTAGTTAGTTTATCATCATTGCAGTTATAGGCATAGAAAACCTTTTCATTCTTTGAGAAGATGTTACTATGCTTATAGCTTGCAATGCCTTTCCAAACAAGGGAAAATTTTAGATACCTAAATTTGGCCATCGATAACCTCCAACTATGATTTTGACCAATTTCCACCCAAAATGCACAATTTGGCCTAAAAACAATAAAACACACTAAATAATGTGAAATTGATATATTCAACTATTGATTTTGGCCAGGGTATCCACAAATGGGGCAATACAATTTATGGGCCAACTAACTTTGATCAAATCATTCTGAGTCAAAATGCCAAATTAACCCAAATCAAGGCCTAATAAAAAATTCCATGGAAACTTGTTGAAATACTTATTTTTGGAAATGAATATTAAATATTTGCATCATCAGGTGATCTCATTTCTTAGGAAGACATCCCTAGGCCATAAATGCCACAAATATCAAGATTCATGCCCTCCATACCTCATCAATTCCTTCCATGATTCCCTCCATACCTCTTAATTTCCCCTTCTTCCAATGTCATGATGAGGCTAATTACAAACTTAATTCCAAAAATTAGATTAATCCTTAACCACACATCTTCATCTCAAGATGGATGGTTCAAGTTGATTCTAGAAATTTACAAACATCTATAAAGAGGAGGCCTTACCACATCATTTCTAAGTCATGTTTATGCAAAGTTATAATGCCAAATCAGTTCCAAAAGCTTCAAGAAACTAGTGTTACCATGCCAAATTTATTTCAAGCCAAGACAAGCCACAAGCCAAAGGTGTCAAGGAGAGATGGAGGTATCCAAGCTTCCATTTCCAAGGACTTCATGAGCACAAGATGAGCAAGTGACCACTACAAAGACATTTGAAGCATCCAAGGAAGGTGAAGGAATTATTGTGTTTTATTCCTTACTTTTTAGTTGTGTTTGTCATTTGTTTATGTTAACTAAGCTCTCCCTAGTGTTTGGGCCTAGAGATGTTATGCTATTAGTGTATTTATTTTATTTTGATTTCATTTTAGAATAATGCCATACTAACCATCTTCTCTTGAGTCAAATTCCTAGATCACAAAACCTTTCCATCCTTTCGATGAATCTAGACCAAGTTTGAACATCAAATTATAGACATTGTATTTTTAGAGTTTGTAGAACTCTCTTCCCTTTATATCACAAAATATTTACTATGGATCCCAACATGTATTCATACACTCATAGTGGACTCATGTATAATCTATGGATTAGTAATGTGTTTGTACGGGAAGAAATGGTGCAAGACCCCTACAAAGATAATATTACTTTTGAGATGGATCCTTATCCCTCTCATAATACTCAATTAGGGGCATAAACCCAAGATCTATTGGATAACTATTTGGTTAATATGCCACCTTATTCATAACAAGACCAAGAAATAACCACACAATACCTAGCTATAATACCCATAGCTGATGAACCAGTTATTCAACAATCATGCTCTACTAATATGCCTTCCACATATGATCCATTTTTATTTGAGCATCATTTGTTTGAGAATAAAGATGAAATTTTATTTCAATCCATAGAGTTAGGGGCCAAGTTTTTGACAAACTTCCCCCATAAGAATTTACCAAGTCTAGTAATAATACCTCACAACATAATTTATGATCAACAGGATCCTTTTAGCAATCCTTTGGCTCTAGTCCAAACAACATATTAGGACCCTAATATACCTAATAGAGAAAAAACTTCATGGAAAACCACTTTAACCAAATATATATGACATATCAAACATACCTTAATCTAGCACACAATTTCAATCAGATGACCATGGTGAGCAAACCTCTTATCGACTTAGTTCCTTCAACAATAATTTTAATAGAGTTAACTGGTCTAGACAATCAAAGTTCAAACCCATTCATGTAGAACACTTTGGTCAATAACTTATTTCATACCCCAACAATCGAAGAAGTCTCTTCTACTTCTATGTAGCATAGTGGCCAAAATATAGTGGAGAATGCACAAGCAACATCCAATACACACTAAAGTAGTGATCATACGCTAGTAGATATCCAACAAAATGTGCATTTAGTTAACATTACAAGTGGTTATCAAAATTAGGGAGTAGGAGTTTTTACATCCCAACCTCAACCAACTACTTCATCAAATGTGAAACCAATAGGATTAGGTAGTCAACTAGCAACCAATGTCATACCTCAACAATAAAATGTGATGAATCCTTCTCCTCCTCAACAAGTGATAAGTAGTATTCTAAAACAATAGGCACAATCTAGTGTACCAATGCAATAGAGGCCAAACATATTTCCACCTCAACAAGGGGAAATTAATGTTCCACCTCATTAGGTAGTGGCAAACATACCTCTTCAGTTACAGACTAGTGTACCAATCTAAAACCAAATGATGACTAGCCAACAACATGTAAATATTGGTCAGTAACAGATGTCAAGTCTTTAACATGCATTTACTTTCCAACAAGGATTCATGTAACAAGGAGGCTCCCATGTTTCTAAAGTACCTACTAGGTAATAATTGGTTCAAAATGTGCCAAAAGTTTAGAGATAGGGTCTTGGTTTACAAGTTCCCACTCAACAACAAGGTTTGGTTAGTCAGTAGCATGTCCCTTTTCAACCACAACAAGAATAGTATATTTATATCCCTCCATCCCAATGACAAAATCCTCTAGGTCAAACCTTCATGGCCAACCCAAACTAGAATATCACACAACCAAATGTGTAATTTTAACTACATCCTAATCTACATATGCATATTTATGGTCTATTTCCTAACCAAACCAACATACCCCAATAGATATCTTCATCATACCTCAGTCAAAGTATCCCACTTATGAGCTCTCAACCATCTACCTAGACCAATGTTCTCCCTCAAAATAATGTTCCCTCAAGTTTCTTAGCCCAAGATTTGCAGCAGATGAAGGATGCAATTACTTCCATTCAAGGTTGGAAACAGACTAAAATTTTTAAGTTGGATGATGTGTGTTTTTATCCATTCAACATAGATTACTTGTAGATACCATTTCCTCCAGGATATGATCTACTAAAATTTGACAAATACAAAGGGAAAGGTGACCCTAAGGCCCATTTAGTTGAGTTCTTTGTTGCATGTCAACTAGTGGTATATAGTGATGTATACCTTTTTTGTTGTTTTCAAGGAGCTTGGCTAGACAAGCCTTGGAGTGGTTATTAAAGTTGCCCAAAATTTTAGTAACAAATTTTGATGATCTTTTTGATAAGTTTGTGCAACACTTTTCTTATAATCTTAGACATGAGATTTCATTAGTTGACTTGACATAAGAAAAATAAAAAGTTGATGAGAATTTTGCAAGTTATCTTCAAAGATGGAGAGCCCTTGCAAGCCGATTCACCCATAGTTTACCAAATAAACAATTAGCCACTGTGTTTACTAAAAATTTGCATAGTGAGATCACTTATCATCTGGAACTATAATGTGTGCATACTTTCAAGGAGATCATCGATAAAGGCTTATTGATTAAGTGAGCACTTATTAATAAAAGGATCATCAAGCTTAATTTAACTAATTAGAATTAATATACCAATCAAGAAAGTGGCCAAAACCAACATCCAATCCAAGCACAAACATCACAACTAGTATAGGACAATAACCAAGATATACCAAAGCAATTCAACCATAATAAGAATGTTGTGGGCAATAGAGTAACTGAGTCACATCATGTCAAAATAGTGCAAACATCATTTGCACCACCTTTTTAGATTACTCTTACCCAACAACCTCTCCAAACAATGTCACAAGCACAACAAACAAGGCCTGCACAACAAATGCAGAAACCTATACCATTGCAAATGCTTCTTCTAAGAAGAATTATGCCTACTTGTCATGTCTTTAGTGACTTGGGAGAGCCTATTGAGTCTATATTTTATAGACTTTCCACTACTAATCTGATTAGTTGGCCTATATCAAATCATTTTCTATAAGGCATTCATTATCTTGATTGGTACCATGAAAATGAATGCTATGAATATCATCAGGTCAATGGGCATAATCTATGAAGATGTGTACAAATCAAACATTTGATTGAGAATATGTTAGAGAATGGAGAGAGAATGTTGGATAATGGTGCTTCCACCTCTAATCAAAATCTTGGGACTTATCAAAACCCCTTTCCCCAATATAACACCCAGTATTAACATAAAAATCAACAACAACAATAACAACACCGACCAGTGCAATAATAAAATAAATAGTATCAAAATCAAAGGCCAAACTAGCAAAATTATCAAAATCAACAGTAAAACCCACAACATCAAAACAATAGACAAAACCAAATTTAGAATGGTAACAATCAACAAACCTACCATGTAGTTGCACATGACTACAATAGGGTTATAGGTCATATTGTAGGGGGTAGTGTTAATACCATCTCCATTAATCATAGACTGAGCACTAATCAATCTAGACCATTGCTAAACAATACCACTCAAACAAATTACATGGATAATCCTTCTTTGACATAGGACCACACATAGGTGAACTAATAAATCAAGACTTCCACTTTTGGAGCTTATACCGATAACTCACCCTTCCCATGCGACCACATACAAGTGTATCAGTAACAGACTTGTCCTATTTGGTCCCACACCATTCCCAACATTTGTTAGAAATTATGGTCTAGCATCTAATCTTGAATGTGTAACCATAACTTAGAGGTCAAAGATTACTATCCTAGGCCAACAACCATCTGCCACTTTGCTTTTTATCCAACAACCATTTAGCCTTGAAATAAACCATTCACCACTGACCAAGACCAGAAGTTTGATATTGTGTAACAATTACAGAAGACACCAACACAAATTTATATTTTAGATTTATTTCAAACATCAATAATCTACAAGAATAATTTGAATTATATTTTAACCCAATCCACTATTTCTAGTGACATATCCCCTGATAAATTTCAAGCTTTGGTTAGACACCTAGGTCCAACCCAACAAGTCACATTCAACCACAACAATATGTCTTCCCTTGGCCCACTCCATAATAACCCATTATAAAGTTGTATAAAGTGAAATGTGTCCTTATAGATAATGGATCAGGCCTCAACATAGTGTCTCTAAAGCTTATGAAGCGTCTTGGATACATAATGGTAGATATCCAGTCAAAAATCATAACTATCAAAGCCTATGATAATTAGGAGAGTGAATCACAAGGCACCATTAGCTTACTAGCTATCATTGGGCCTTTGACACATGATACACTTTTCCATGTACTTGATCTTGAGTTATAATATAATATGCTTCTAGGAAGGCCTTGGTTACATGAGAATCATGCAGTCCCATCAATGTTGTACCAATGTATCAAGTTCTCTCACTCAGAGATGGAAGTAAATATTCCAAGAGATGTTCTCCCATATGAGCACTGCAAACATCTTGAGGCCAAGTTTCAAAGCTATAATTACCAATATAGAATGAATCTAATTTCCAAGTAGGATAAAGGAAAGGCCATACTTATTGATTCTCTAGAGGATAATTACATAGATCCTAATGCCTTGGATTTCCTTTCCCAAATGCCACCTCCTGAAGCTTCCAATCATTTTATCATTTCAGATAATGGCCCAGGGGAGTATGTGACCCATGATACCTTTAATATTGCTAATCTTCCTTAGGATCCCAAAACCTTTAAAAGACATAAATTAACCTGACATATGCATTGGAAACAAAAATTTAAAGATAAAATTCATAATCTAGGACTAGTCACATTCATACTGACATCTGGCCAATAACAAGACCCCCTCAAAAGAGATGAATCATGGTTATATAATGATAAATTGGTTGATTTTTATAAGA
The DNA here is from genome assembly GCA_037957365.1 of Torreya grandis. Lineage (NCBI taxonomy): Eukaryota > Viridiplantae > Streptophyta > Pinopsida > Cupressales > Taxaceae > Torreya > Torreya grandis. Next base: position 1,605,646 of record JARHVA010000799.1, read on the forward strand.
TAACCAAGTATCCTATTCCAAATAGGATCATGGACCATCAAGATTATGAAGGAAAAGGCCTCAAATTGAATCAACAAAGAACCATTAAGTTAATTTCCATGACTAAGTACAAAAGACCTTATGGACTCAGATTTAAACTGCTTAGGGGTGACCCCACATATCTTATTCAAGTTCCATCACTGATGGCTAGTGATGATGATGTTGACAGTGAAGCAGAGTCTAATCATAGCCTCATCTTTGATGACCTAGCTAAGACTAACTTATTTGATAATAATTCCATTTGTACCCTTACCCCATTCATTCATCACAACCCATTTCCATTATACTATCCCCAACTGATAGATTAGGACCAACAATAATCCAATTTGTTGATTGATGAGTTTTAGAATGATGAGAAGTTATGTGACTTTTTAGGCCTTAGAGACAATGTTCCATTGGGAGATCATAAATCAAGATTCTCAATTACATTGGATCCTGAAGCCTATTTTTGAGAGCAAGTGAACACCCTTAGCCAAAAATAAATAAATAAAACATTGAGATCCCTAAGTGAAAACCTCTTTGAGGCACCTTATGACCAAGGAAAAATTAAATATAAAGGTTAGTTTAGTGATGAAAATTTATTTCAGGCACCATTAGACATAGGTGTCCATTCTTCTTCAAATTTAGACTAGGAGCCCACCAACGATGAACTTGCCTACAGATCTGAGTTTAATTTTGAAAAACAAGTGTTTGATCAAATTATTCAATAATTAATGACTATTTTTATCACATGGATAAATCTCCCATTAGGGGACTCAGATTCATCATGCCTAGGAGAAGTTGAAGAGCAAGTTCTAATAGAGGACTCAGATATAGTCTAATAGTTCAAGTCTTTGCCTACTATCTTAGAAGATGGTTCGACCCTTATAGTCAAAGATATAATAGAGGTAAACATCAAGAATCCATCAAAATTGAAATGGATAAAATTAGGTGTATCCCTCATTGAGGAGGAACATGAAGTCTTTACAGCTCTATTGAGAGAATTTATAGATATATTTACATGGACATATTCTAACATACTAGGTTTGGAGCCTTCTTTGGTTTTACATCACCTTGTGGTAAATATTGATGCCAAACTAGTTAAGCAAAAGTTACATAAGATGCATCCTCACATGGATATATTAGTAAAGAAAGAGTTTGAAAAACTCTTAGAATCATGATGTATTCAATCTATTGAATACATAGAATGGATATCTAATGTTGTACCTGTTAGCAAAAATTCTAAAGGAATTAGAATCTGTACTTATTTTTGAGACATAAATAAAGCTTGAACAAAGGATGAGTTTCTATTACCTAATATTTAATGATAATAAACTCCATAGTGGGTTATGAAATGATTTCACTCATGGATGGCTTTTCAAGACACAACTAGATCAGAATAACACCAGAAGACCAACATAAAACAACATTCACCACTCTATGGGGAAATTTTTGTTATCAAGTAATACCATTTGGTCTTAATAATGATGGAACCAAATATAAAATAGGTATGACCATCATATTCCATGATATGATACATGATATTATTGAAGACTATGTCGATGACATACTAGGCAAATAAAAAACTAGGGCCGACCATTCAACAGTGCTACATAGAATATTTGAAAGACTAAAAGAGTAAAAAGTTTGATTGGATCCAAAGAAAGGTGTGTTTAGAGTAACCTCAAGAAATTTACTTAGCTTCATTGTGTCTCATAGGGGCATTGAAGTTGATCCAATAAAGGTCTAAGCTACAACAAAGATGCTACCACCAACCAATTTAAAGCAACTCCATAGTTTTCATGGCAAGAAACAGTCAATACGATGCTTCAAATCTCATTTGGAAGGCAAGGGTCATCTATTTATACATATTATAAATAAGGGAGTTGTATTCCATTAGGATAATCACTGCCAAGTAGTTAAAAGATTACCTAGAAAATTTGCCTATTTTATTACTCCCTATGATAGGAAAACCATTTTTGTTATACCTATCATCTATAGATAGTACCTTAGAGGTAATTTTAGCTCAACATGAGACAAAATAAAAGAGCATGTAATGTACTACTTATGTTTTACATTGATCACGTATGAACATAACTATACGCCTATTGAAAAATCTTATCTAGCCATGGTCTTTGTAACTTAGAAATTGTGACACTACATGTTGAACTATAAGACCATGGTCATTTCAAAATTAGATCCACTCAAGTATCTAGTATCTAAAACAACTTTACAAGGTAGAATGACCAAATAGATCATGCTTCTTAGTGAATTTCACATAGAGTATGTCAATCAGAGGGCAATCAAGGGACAGGTCCTAGCAGATCAACTTGTTGACGTGCCCCTTACAGACACAAATCCACTCACATTTAAATTTTTTGATGAATCCATAATGACCATCATTGACACAAATATTGAGGAGTAGCATGAAAATCTATATTTTAACAGTTTAGTTATTGCACATGGATCAGGGGCAGGCCTCTTATTTATTACATCATAGGGGGATCTAATCCCTAAATCATTTAGAATCAATTTTCCTTGTATAAACAACATGGTCAAGTATGAAGCACTTGTCATAGGACTTTGACAGGTAGTACACTAAAACATATCTCATCTCCAATTTTAAAATGATTCTCAGTTAATCACTAATTAGGTCATAGACCATTTTCAAACCAAAGATGATAAGCTAGTTCCATATAAGGCTATGGTCGATACCCAAAAAAATTTGCAAATATCCAATTTGAGCATATACCAAGGGTTAGTAATATAACTACAGATGACAAGGCTACTATAAGCTCTTTGATTCAACAAACAAACAAAGCTAAAGAATATCAGTTCTTTGTTGAGAATTTGTTCTGACCAGCTCATGAACCTTCAATCGTTGTAATGATTTGTGATATTATTGGTCCTAATTCTATATGGTAATCAGACCTTTAAAACTACCTTCATGACCAAATTATACCACCCAACCTATCTAAAAAACAAACAAAAGCCTTTATTCATCATTCCACTCATTATACTCTACTTGGATCCACCCTTTACTATTGTAGTTTTGATCGAACTCTGCTTCATTGTTTAACTTTAGAAGATTCTACACTAGCATTAAGAGAATTTCATAAAGGGATACATGGATCCCACTCTAACAAGGCTATTCTATCCAAAAATATTTTACGTATTGGTTATTAATGGCCCATAATAGATGCAAATGCAGTTGCATATATAAAGAAGTGTGATATATGTCAATGACATGTCAATCTAATTCATGCCCCAGCTAAGACTCTAAAACTAATGTTGACACCATGGCCATTTACTACATGGGACCTTGACCTCATTGGGAAGATCAATCTAACTTCATCTAATGACCATAAACATAGCCTTATCACCATTAAACATTTCACTAAGTGGTTTGAAGCTATACCCCTCATGTGACTAAAAATCAAATCTCTAATTTCATCTTTAATTATCTCATTTGCTGCTACGGTATCCCCTCTAAAATTATAGCTAATAATAGAGAATCATTTAAGAACAAGAATGCCAACAAGCTATGTACTAAACATAACATCACACAACATTTTTTATAGCATATTACCCTCGATGTAATGGCCAATCTGAAGCATAAAAAAAACCATTGTTAATATTCTCAAAAATATTGTCAATGATGTTGATCATGATTAGTACCTTCAGATATTCCACACCCTTTGGGCATATCATACCAATTACCATATCCCCATAGGATCCACTCCACATTCACTTATTTATGGTATAGAAGCCATCTTTCCCATTGAAGTCAAGTTGACTTCACTACACATATCTTTCAAGCATGTCCTAGATGATCATGACTATTGAGTAAATGATCTGTAAGAGCTAGACCTACTTGATGAAAAATGCACTACACTCAAAAATCTTCAGGCATATTAGAACTGACTCAAAGGCCACTAAAATCATTGTGTCAAGCATAAAACATTAAAATTTATGATCTTGAACTGACTCAAAGGCCACTATAATCAGAATGTCAAGTATAGAACATTTGAACTTGGTGATCTTGTTCTTAAATAAAACCAAAAGAATACCATGGCAGAGAAGAAGCATAAAGGTAAATTCAAACCAAACTAGATAGGGCCTTTCATCATTATTGTAGATTATGGATCAGGAGCATATAGGCTTACCATGCCAGATGGAGATGAACTTCCTGAGCTAATGAATATTATTCACCTCAAATGATACTATGCTTGAGCGCTATGGTGTATTTTCTATAAGGACCATTTTAGATGTGCCATTTTATCACTATTCTTCTTTGTATAAATATCATTCTTATCATTCCTCTTATGCTTATTACTTATCCATCTTACCATTTCATTCTATCAACCAACCATATTTTTAATCCTATCTACCTAACCTATTTGACCTTGGTTTTTCTGTTGGTTGCACCTTTTTAGCACCAATGAGTCTGATCAGTTTCAATAGTTATTTCAAGCCTTCTAGATAGAGAAAATATTTTGGAGCAATATGATAGAAGTTTTGACAGTTGTATCCTTCATTTGCTGTTCTTCTCTTATCACCAATCTTGCTACTAATTATAACTACCTATGGACAGATTAGTAACATTTATCTAGGCTATTGTGTCCTAGTTATAACCGCCTATAGGCAAACTAGGGGCAACATTTGTTTATGGATCCTTGACATACCAACTTACCATTTCCTATGTCATACTATGCCTTTATACAAATTATGCATTTTTTTGAATTGACTACTACACTAGTCAAATTCCTCTGCTATAGGGCAGAACTATAGTGACTTGAGGTCCTACCCTAGGACTATGTAGGCAATGCTCGATACTTGTTGAAGTTAGCTCAGTCACCCTTTCCACCACACTCTCACCATTTTTTGAGAAACCTAAGCCATGGTATCATCATTTTATGAGAAACCTAAGCCACGCTCTCACCATTTTTTTAGAAACCTAAGCCACACTCTCACCATTTTGTGAGCAACCTAAGCCATGCTCTCAACCTAAGCCACACTCTCACCATTTTTCAAGCAACCTAAGCCACACTCTCACCATTTTGTGAATAACCTTAGCCATGCTCTCATAATTTTGTGAGAAATCTAAGTAAATCTCTCATTATTTTGTGAGCTTACACCATTCATTATCTTGTCATTCTCGATTGAGTTGAGATACTCTAAAAATTTCAATTTTTTTTTTTATAAAACCATTAAAAAAACCAAAAATATTGACCACTTCTTTGCCTTAAGGATTCTAGAAACCCTTACTAAGTTACAAGAAAATCACTTGTCACTTAGTTTCCCTATTCCTTTTGGGCTTTTATCCCATGCACTTGTTGTTTTGCAAGACTATTTGTATTCTTTTATCATGTCCATTCTGTTTGTTTTCACAAGTTATCATTTTTTTTCCCATTTCCTGGGAGAACTATATTTGGCCTAAATTTTTTGTTGGATATTACATCCATGAAACTATGTAGGCAACATCCACTTGCTTAGTGCATATGGAGATAGCTCAACCACCCCCTTCTTTTTATTTTATTCCCCCATTTTGTTAGTTTGTTAAGTTGTCACCTATTTTCTAGGGGCAATGTTCATATGGTTTATATTGAGTTATTTATTTGTTTGTTTATTTGTTGTTTTGTTTGTGTGCCTGGTTGTTTGATTTTGGTAATTTTTATTTGATTTAGTTTATGTGCATTCATTGGGTGATGCCTTACCTGCACTTACACTTGAATCCATCCATATTCATGTGTTTACATTGTCATCATGGTTTCTATCATTGGTGTATTGTTTTCTATTGAGTATCAGATTATAGGAGTCAATCCTTATGAAAAATTTAGCCAAGTCCTCATGATGTTATACCATGATGGATATCGAAATGTGATACAACAAACCTCAGCTTCAAGAATTTTATTTAGCAATGGTGGCATCGACATCTCTTTGACACCAGCATCCTGATTCAATCCCAATCATATCCAAAATAGAGTAATTAACCATGAAATAATTTCAACCTTTGGTATTTTAGATGAGAATCTCAATACTAGTAGGTTGTTCTAATTCATCATTACCATCTTTTTTAAGTTACCATCATCAATCAGCTGATCAATCATGTTTTCCATAATTAGGGTCCAATGATTATAACCGCCTATGGGTAAATTATTGCACACCATCCCACCTACATTTCTCAATGATTATAATTATGTTTGGGAAAATCATTGTGTTGTCACCAATTTACTTTTTCTAACCATATAAGGGCATGTTGTTATCTTATTTGTCTATCCTAACTGGGGTAGCTCCATCTTCTCAATGATTATAACTACCATTGGGAAAATCATTGTGTTATCATACCATGTTGCCACTATCGAGGTACAATGCTTATAACCACTTTTTAACAAACCATTATACACAATACCACTTACATTCTTAGTGATTTTGGCTAATTTTTCAATATAATTATGTTCTCCATACATCATTTTCTTCTTATTTGGTCCCCTCATCTCCATTCTTTCTTTCGAGGTACCACTTGCTAACCTTTCCTTGTGCCAACCATTTCCTCAAGGGGGCATCATGCAGTTAGTTCATCATCATTGAAATTGTAGGCATACAAGACCTTTTCATTATTTGAGAAGACATTACTATGATTATAGATTTAAATTCCTTCCCAAAAAGGGGCAAACTATAGACACCTAAATCTGGCCACCAATAACCTCTAACCAGACTTTTGACCAATTTCTACCAAAGTGCACAATTTGGCCTAAAAACACTAAAGCAAATAAAATGAGTTGAAATTGACATATTCAAGTGCTGATTTTGGATAGAGTATCATTAAATGAGGTAATGTAATTTAGGGGCCATCTAACTTTGATCATATCATTTCGAGTTAAATTGCTAATTTTGCACCTCGGTGCCCTGGATTGCTCTTTTCTATCAAATCTCTCACACGAGACATGTGCATTTATTATTTAGTGTTGGTAAAATCCTAAATGGTATAATGGATCTAACACATCTAACATTGACTTATAATTCCAATCCAGTCAAAATTTGGACCAATAACAAGACATTTTGACCAATTTGATTAATTTGTGCACCAAGAGCCAAAATTAACACCAAAGTTAACTAATCATGTTTTAGGCTAATTAAACCAAATTAGGGCCTTAAGCTAATTTTCCATAGAACTTTTTAAATAAATATTTATTGGAAATTGATTTCTATTAATTACATCATCATATGGGGTCGCATTCATAAGCCATAAATACATAAAATATTAGGATTATGGGTCTCCCATGCCTCATTAAGACCCTCCATGCCTATTCAATACCCCTCTATCCCAAATATTAATGGGGATATTTATAGAATGAATTTCATATTTGGATTTATTCATGGCCAAACATCTCAATCTTGAGATGGACAGTCATGTTTGATTCTCAAACCATTCCAAAAATCTATAAATAGGAGGCCTTGCCTATTGAATTTCAAACTCTCACATGACAAAGTTATAATTCTAAATTAATTCCAAATCTTCACGAAAATTAGTGTTATAATGTCCAAATATTGAGCCAAACCAAGCCAAGCCAAAGCCACAAGGTGCCAAAGAGAAGAGGAGATAGCAAAGCCTCCTTTAGTGAAGACTACATGAGCATAAGCTAAGCAAGCCACTACTACAAGATAATTTGGAGCATTCAAGGGAGGTGAAAGATTTTTTATCTTTCATGTTTTAGTTGTGTTTCCATTCTAGTATTCTTAACTAAGATGGATGTTAGTTAGTGTGTTGGTTTTTCAATTTGATTTCATTTTGTCACTAACAAGATACTAACACCTCTCTTAAGTCAAATTCATAGTCTAAAAGGAGGAGCTACAACTTGGAATTTTGGAGATGGAATAGGAGCTATAGATGGAGTATGGGGAACTTAAGGGGGAGGAATAGGTTGCCATTTTGGTAATATGGACATTATAGGCCTTGAAGTAAGTTTACCAGCTTATATTAAGCTATTTTCTATCCTTATAACAATTTCATAGGTATTTATCAAGTTATTACCACCCATAGACTATATCATTACACTTATATCAAAATTAAGGGCCTTAAGATATTACATAAATACATACTCTTGAGATGGTCTAACTAATGTAGGGATCCTAGTCCACATATTTTGGAATCTAAAGTTAAAATTAAACATGAATTGATGGGGGTACCTTTGTATGGTAGTCATTTGTTCAACCAAAGATAGATGATCAGAAGAAGATTCTTCTAAATTGCCTAACTAAGGATGCACCTAACTCATCCGAAGTAGCAATTGAAGTCAAAAGAAGATTCCTATACCAGTGCAACACTTTTCCTTTGAAGGAAGCAAAAAGAAATATGATAGCCACATTATCTTGAGTAACATTATGAATAGACCATAGATTAAAAACATCTTGGATATGCTCAGTATGCTAAATTTAGAGGACTACCCCTATTAAATGGGACAAACACTTGATTTTTGATTAACATTTGGGCAAAATGGATTTGGATTATGGAGATAATAGATTGGACTAAAAAAATAGAATGACCAACAAATGAATGCTATTTTGAAGGATAAGACCTTATACTATAGAATCTTGATATTTTATAAAAAGTAGAAGGCAATTCAATATGTTCAAAAGGAGTACTTTTACTTGATGATCTTGTTGTAATCTTTGTCATGAAATCATTATTTAGAATGATGCTATGAAATCCACAACTTGAAGGATATTCAACTTCTGATGATGGTAGACTCTCCTAATGCTACAATTTCTTCTTATAAATATTCAAACTTAAATTATACCATATAAACTATGTCCCATCAAGCATGCCAAAACTGTTGGTATTTTAGTTTTGTACCCTAGCTAAGTAAGGAGATTATTGAGATATTCCTACTCAAATATAGTACAACATAAGACTGATCTTAGGATGTGGGTATCTTAATAATGGATTAGACCTCTAGAGAAGACTAGCTTGCTTCTAGATCTATCACCTATACTAAACCTAAACTAGCATTTGCTTGGAAAAGGGAAAGAGATTTTGATAATAACTTATAAAGCATGTAAAAGAGGTGATGCATCAATGATTTGATCACTCAAATTCACACAATACATACTATGAGACACTTTCAAGACCAAAAATATCAATCTCACATAAATATTTTAGAATAAGGCATTAATCAGTTATCAAACTAACACGAGAGGGTAAATATCCACTTTCAAACTAGATAATAAACTATAAATTACACTTATAATGACCTATAATAACTATTAATCACCTCTTGAAGGTGAGTAAAACTCAAACATAATCAAGGAACATACATTCACTTAGCCACAATACATGAATTCATATAACACACTTCAATCAAGCTTATAAAATGATGGAATCTGGTCTTTATTGCATCAAAAGGTGTTATAATAAAAAATTTGGTAGTGTCTGGTCATACCAAAAGAGAGGGACCCATTTTAAGGCTTGGAACCCTATATTTATATAAAAGGGAAAGAGAGAGAGAGAGAGAGAGTTGTGCATTGAAAAAGGCCCAACCACTTTCGATGGATTATCACTCTTGAGGATGTTGAGTCATGGTCTTATTAATAAAGAACAAATTTTGTAAAAGAATTGAATGCTTATTATCCTTATCCATCCACTTGGTGTCTTTATTAGAACTCCATTGCATTATCTATTTGATCTGTTGATAAGGATCATGTCTTAGAATTGATAGAGTTATGCCACATCTAATTTAGATGGCCATTGATACCTATTTATCTAAAATGTGACCATATTGATAGGCAAAACACCTCTTCATAATCATATTGTTGGAAATATTGTCATTGATGTCAAAGGTCTAGTATTATTGCTGATAAAGGCCCCATTACATTTAATGATGTTTGTAATAGATATATCTTGGCTAATGTGAGTTAATATTTATTTAATATTAATGAATATATTTTTGGTTGCATATGAGACAAAAGAAGGGCCCAGGGAGAAGTCAAAGAGCTATGGGGTAAAGACAAAAGAAGGATGGGATGTATTTTCCCATGAAGAGTCATCTTGAGGAATTCCATGAGTCACTAAGTGAAGACAAAAGAGGAAGGGTGCAATTTCTCATGAAGGGACACTTTGAGGAATATGAAAATTCACCAAAGTAAAGACAAAAGAGGGAAGGATGTTTTTGCTCATGAATGGTCACCACATGACTTTTCAAAGGCAAGGATATGAAGGGTCATATAAGTTTGGCATAATTTTCCATAAAGATTGAAGGGTCACAAAGGGGGAAGGGCAAAGGTCATTTGTAAAGCTATAAATAAAGGCTTGAGAAGCCATTTGTAATATGAGTGAAATAGGTTGATTTGATGTTGTAATATCTAGCTTAAAAGAGCAATTGTGAGAGATGAATATGATTTATATCTATTATATCTAGCTTAAAAGAGCAAAGGTGAGAGAGAGGAAAGTGATGTTGTAATGAACTATCATTTATTGAAATAAAACATTGAGAGATAGTTGTGTGGTATACACAAAGGGGTTGGTGCTCCTGTGAGTTGGTGCTCACGAATAGTTGTTGGGTTGGTGCTTGGCAAAGGGGTTGGTGCTCCTGTGGGTTGGTGCTCATGAATTATTGCTGGGTTGGTGCTCGCCAAAGGGGTTGGTGTTCCTATGGCTTGGTGATCATGAATTTTTGCTGGGTTGGTTCTTGGCAAAGGGGTTAGTGCTCTTGTGGGTTGGTGCTTAGCAAAGGGGTTGGTGCTCCTATGGGTTGGTGCTCATGAATAGTTGCTGGGTTGGTGCTTAGTAAATGGGTTGGTGCTCTTGCAATTTGGTGCTCATCAATATTTTTTGGGTTGGTGCTCATTCACATACTTGAGATTATTCTCTATGGTTTTTCCAACATTGGGTTTCCACGTTATATCTAGTGTCTCTCTCTATTTTGTGTGGTGTTTATTGTTTGAGTTTTATTACATATCTTGAATGTTTGATTAAGTGGAATTTGGTTAAGGGAAAGTTTTATAAGATATATGATATACTGATTCACCCCCCGTCTCAGTATATCTCATGCTTAACAATTGGTATTAGAGCAAGTTCCTTTTTGAAAAGTTTTACAGCTTGAAGGTAGATCAGGAAAGCACAATGGATGGATGGAAGGAAGGATTTTCTACAAATAAGGTACCTTTGTTTGATGGGATGAATTATGCTTTTTGGAGCATAAGAATGAGGACTTATTTGATGGCCCTTGGATTTGACATATGGAAAGCAGTCGTGGAGGAATATGAAGAGCCATAGACATCTGCAATTACTCCAATAGAAAAGAAGGCAAGTGAATGTAATGCTAAAGCTTTAAATGCTATTTTATGTGGTTTATGTGAATCTAAATTTGTTAATGTTATGAAATTTAAAATCTACTCATAAAACTTGGGTAAAACTTGAGAATATTTACAAAGGTGATGAAAAGGTTCAGCAAGCTAAGCTTCAAACTTTGAGAAGATAGTTTGAAAGTTTGAAGATCGAAGAAGAAGAAGATATAGCAAGTTATCTTTTGTGAGTTGATCAAATCATAAATCAGATTCAAGGTCTTAGAGAAATGTTGGATGAGTCAATGATGGTGAAAAAGGTTTTGAGATATCTGCCAATGAGATATGATGCAAAGGTTTCAGCAATCGAGGAGATGAATAATTTAGCCAAGCTAAAGATGGATGAGCTTCATGGTATATTCATGGCATATGAGATACAAACAGAACAAGATAAACCCTCAAAGACAGAAGTGGCTTTCAAGACATCAAATAAAGAGAAAGCTAAGATTCAAGAATCAAGTGATAGTTCTAGTGATGATGAAGATGACAATGGAGCACTTTTTATTCACAAGCTAAAAAGAGGAACAGGTAAATATCAAGGAAAATTACCTTTTAAATGTTTTAATTGTGTAAAAATTGGACATTTTTTAGCTAAATGCCCAAATAAGGGTAATGATGATGAAGAACAAAAGCCTACATACAAGAAGAATTTCAAAGGCAAATCCAAGAAGAGATTCGATAAGAAGAGCCTGTAGTCTAAGGATCCTAGCCTAGTCGAAGATAGTGGAATCAACGATTCAAAAAAAGAAGAGATTCTATTCATGGCCATACATGAAGATGATAAAGAAGAAGAAGAAGAGGAAGCTGAAGTGAATATGGAAGCAGAACTCATTTGTGCCCTAGAAGAGTTAAAATTTGTTGAGAAGAAGAATCAAAGATTAAAGCGCTAGATCGAGAAAAATGAACAAGAGTCAATGGAAATGATTGAAGATCTCACAGCACAGTTGGAAATAGCAAGAAAAGAATGTGAAAGGTATGTCATTGAAATTGCCTATTTAAAAGAAGATATTAAGAAAGTAGTCAATGATAAAGTAGTTAGTGACTCAAAATTTGAGGATAACACTAACATATTGAATAATATATTAGAAAGCCAAAGGTGAATTCAAATAAGATAGGTATCAGATTTGAGAAAAAGATCTATGCTAAAGCTCTTATAAAAGAGGAAAAAAAGGGGAGAAGTGAAGAATATAGAGGACATTTCAAATAGAGAAGGCTGGAGGGAACAAAGCTACAAAAGGCAATCAAGTCAGAGATATACAGATAGGTCTTAGTTTTATGGCTATTGTTTTTATTATAATGGATATGGTCACAAGAAATTAGAATGTAGAAAAAGAGCTAATAGTTTTAGAAATAAGGAGAAGGAAAGTCAAGTAGAGTCAAGCAGAAGCCACAACTCTTTTGTTCCTCTATCAAGCTTTGACGAAGAGACCATAATATGCTACAAGTGCAATAACTTCAAACACATAGCTCGGTATTGTAGAAGTGTGTTTGAGTTAGTTTAGAAGGATCAGAGTTTCAAAGCTCCATTCATCAAGAAGAAAGATCAGAGTTTCAAATCTCCATTCATTAGGAAGAAGGTTCAGACATGTTCATGGTAGAAGAAACAACCTAAAGATTCTATGTTGGTGCAAATAGCTTTGCATGTAAGAAATAAAGATCAGCCATGGTTTATTGATAGTGGATGTTCGAGGCATATGATAAGAGATAAAATTAAGTTCATAACTCTAAAGAAGATCAATAGTGGTACAGTGAGATTCATAGATAAAACTACTGTTAGGATAGTCGAAAAAGGTACTTTGAGTTTAGATTATGGTAGAACTAAGACTAAGAATGTTTTATATGTAAAAGGTCTTAAGCATAATCTATTGAGTGTTAGTCAAATATGTGATCAAGGATACACATTAATGTTTTATAAAGAAGGTTGTGAGATTGGAAGAAAAGATTCAAATGATTTGATTGCAGATGCTCAAAGGACAGGGAACAATGTGTATGTATTGTTAGATATCTTCTCAAAGACATGATCAAAGGACACATTCAAAGATCTGCAAGAGGAGTTGGGAGTAATTTCTATTACTACCTACCATTGATGTTCAACATCAATTAAGAGGGAGCTAAGTGTTAGCTCCAGGTAGGCTTTTTTCCATTGATGTTAAAGGGGGAGAATAATAGGTACAGGTACAAGTGCAAAATAGGTACAGAGAATAGGTACAAGTTACTACAGTAAGGGGGAGTTACTGTATATTTTTAGATGATAGTATGTGCAGGTGATAGGATGTGGCAATTTCAGGATTGAGGTTGCCATCAATGACAAAGGGTGAGATTGTTGGAAATATTGTCATTGATGTCAAAGGTCTAGCATTATTGGTGATAAGCACCCCATTGCATTTAATGATGTTTATAATAAATATATCTTGGCTAATGTGAGTTAATATTTCCACGAATCACTAAGTGAAGACAAAAGAGGAAGGGTGCAATTTCTCATGAAGGGGCACTCTGAGGAATACAAAAAGTCACCAAAGTAAAGACAAAAGAGGGAAGGACGTTTTTGCTCATGAAGGGTCACCACATGAATTTTTAAAGGCAAGGATATGAAGGGTCATATAAGTTTGGCACAATTTTCCATAAAGATTGAAGGGTCACAAAGGGGGAAGGCCAAAGGTCATTTGAAAAGCTATAAATAAAGGCTTGAGAAGCCATTTGTAATATGAGTGAAACAAGTTGATTTAATATTGTAATATCTAGCTTAGAAGAGCAATTGTGAGAGATGAATATGATTTGTATTTATTATATCTAGCTTAGAAGAGCAAAAGTGAGAGAGAGGAAAGATATTTTGTAATGAACTATCATTTGTTGAGATAGCAACATTGAGAGATAGTTGTGTGGTATACATAAAGGGGTTGGTGCTCCTATGAGTTGGTGCTCATGAATAGTTGTTGGGTTGGTGCTTGGCAAAGGGGTTGGTGCTCCTGTGGGTTGGTGCTCATGAATTGTTGCTAGATTGGTGCTCGACAAAGGGGTTGGTGCTCATGAATAGTTGTTGGGTTGGTGCTTAGCAAAGGGATTGGTGCTCCTGTGGGTTGGTGCTCATGAATAGTTGTTGGGTTGGTGCTCCTGTAAGTTAGTGCTTGCGAATATTGTTTGGGTTGGTACTCATTCATATACTTGAGATTGTTATCCATGGTTTTTCTCACATTGGGTTTCCACATTATATCTGGTGTCTCTCTCTATCTTGTGTGGTGTTTATTGTTTGAGTTTTATTGTATATCTTGAATGTTTGATTAAGTGGAATTTGGTTAAGGGAAAGTTTTATAAGAAATATGATATATTGATTCAACCCTCCCCTCTCAGTATATCCTATGCTTAACACATATTTACATCTGTATTCAATGCAAATCAAACCTGGGTCCATTATTATAGATAGAAAACCAATGTTTGACCATTGGTTTTCACACATTCACAACATTCATGAAAACCTACAAACTGCTTGACCTTACTTCATAAATACTATTCCATCTTCTATCCAGAACCATATGAGAGCCTAGAGACTATTGTTTATTAACATGTCAATGGAATGACTCTATAACAGGGTTGACAAGTTCAAAGTTATCAACCAAAGGTCCTATTTAAACTTCAATGGTGATAGAGCCTTGTCCTTGACCATTTTCCATGTATGATAATGTTTGTTGTTGATTTAACTCTAATAACAATATAGGTCCTTAATATTTTTTTCACCTGAGTCAAAAAATTGATTCATTGAGTTTTAGTAGAAGCTCTCTAGATTTTTTTGATGTTCGTTGGTCATCGATTACAACTCAGGCCATTCACATTATGCCTAATTATCTTTATTCTTATTGGTCCCATAGATTATACTAACTTATTGACTCTACTCACAACATTATATCTTTTTTGTATGAATTCATGTGATTCCTTTATTTCTTTCTAGAAGGTATCTTTGACATGTTGACTTGATTGCGCACTGTTGGATTAAGATGTACGAGCTCACGTGCATAATTAATCTCCCTTATCCCACTTTCTTGTTAGTTATTGCATTCCATCAGATCATTGGTATGATTGAATGTTGAGCATTTATTTATCTTGAACCCATCCTTTTATTATTGAATGCACACTATTGGATTTTGGCTTAATGATCCCACATTGTTGGATCATGTCCAAATTTTAGATATTTAAGGGCTTTAACTCAGGGACCTTTTGACTTGTTTGACTCTAGCATGGATTATTAGATCTCATGTGTCAGTATGTGGGATCATGTATACCATCAAATATCAACCAAATTTAAACTTTTTAAGGACCTTTTGAACCCAAACGGTTACTTTATAGAGCTCAAACTTTGACATTTGCATGAACATCAATGACATTCACATGTCTGTCACTACATTTTGAATTTAAATAGTCATTTCTTATGATTAAATTTGACACCCATGAAAATGTCCTAGTCTTTTTGAAATCAAATGGCTATTTTTGTATCCTAAAATTGACATTTGCATAGCTGTCACTACCCTATTGGAACACAAACTCCTAGGCTATTTCCTTTGGATCTTTTGCTTGCATGTTTTTCATTGAATAAAATGACCCTTCATGTTTTTGCCTTAGAGATTTTTAACAAAAGAAATGACCCTTTGTGGAAATTGTTTGGGACACTTTGCTATGAGAGTGACCCTTTGAAAATTCTTTATCAAACCATTTTCTTGAGAAAAGATCTTTCGGGAAAAATGTCTAGGGACTGCTAAAAAATGATCCTTCAGGGCTTTATTTTGGACCATTTTACTAAGAAATGGTCCTTTGGGGAAATTATTTTGGAAACTTTCTAGAGAAAATACCCTTCAGGAAAAGTGTTTTCTCCACTTTCTTAATGAAGAATAGGTTTTTGATATTGGACCAGATATAGAGATCGAAAATGGACTAGTGTTTGTGAAGCAAGGTCAAGCAGTTTGTAGTTTTTCATGAATGTTGTGACTATGTGAATGAAAATCAATGGTCTAACATTGGTTTTATATCTATAAGAATGGACCCAATTTTGAGTTAGAACAAATACAGATGTATGTAGACACTAGAAAACTATACTAGATGTCAAAATGCCTTGGGACTCATCTTGACCCTATTGGACCCTGAGTCTAGTTGAATACCTAGTTAACTAAATTCACCAACCTAATAATTTAACCTTTAACCAAACCTTTTTAACCCCTTCCTTGACCCCTCTTCCCTTAAATACTCAACCATTTAAGGTCATTCTAACCATCTACAGTTAGCCTGACAGTCGATGATCAAGTCCTCACCTTCATAAACACATCACGAGCCATGTGTGAGATAATGAGGCACAATTTATTATGTTCACCTTATGCAGTGTTAAAACTTCCAAGCATCATGATCAGTAACCTTACCCTCTAGGGATCCTTTCATCCTCCATCTCTCTTTGCCTATAAAATAATGGGAGTAGAAGGTGAAAAAGATCCACGTTTAAGCTATCAAATCTTCTTGCATACATGTATTATAGCTCTCCAGCATCCAATCTTGCTTCAATAACTCAACAACAACCAAAGAGACCCAAACCTCTACCAAATTTGATTTTTTGGTGAAATTACTCCAACCTTCAACCATTATCCATCTAACAAGCTACAAGTATAAATTGCTTTTTCTTCATTTCATTGGATTTCTAACCCCCCTAACCTGATCAAATTTTTTTCACCTTATTTCCCAACTTCTAGATCCTTAATTAAACCATTATCAGATCATTCACCCACTCTGCAACCCTTTTTTGAGTACCTTCAAAAACCCATAGACAATCGCTAATGGTTACACAACCACCAAAAGTCACCCCAACCACTGATGGTTACCCAACTATCGATGATCAGCTTAATCACTGACAGTTCACCCAACCGTCGATGGTCACTATGGCAGAATATAACATAAAGTTATTTTCATCCCCTTAAACCCAACTAAACCTAAATTTTTGTTTCCTACCTATTCACACTCCCTTTTTTTATTTTTTGAACTTGACTTCACCTATTTTAGCATGAGTATTGACACGATTTTGCTATATTTAGTCATTTTATTTAAAAAAACATTCTACTTTCTTATTGTATTGCATTTCATTTACTTTATGCAAGTACCTTAATTTTATCATTTTTAACTTCATTTTTATTAAGAGTAGATTGACACCCTCCTAGCAAGCTTATGCTTCTTGGAATGCTAGGCAGTCCACCCAACTATCTTGCTAACAACCCCTTTGTTACTATTATTTTTATCTATAGGTTATTCCTTCCAATCCAAAGAGGATTTCTCCATCTTTGTTTGGATTATGCGCACATCACCAACTAGGTATTTATATCACACCCTTATTACTAGTTTCTTATCTTCTTCTAAAATTAAGAAATGATAAAAAATTAAGAGAAACATTTTAGCACACCCAGTGGGACCGTAACATCATCTAGATGCCCCTTTCCTTATTTATCCTTTGCTCATCCAACAAAATTTGAAATTTATTTTTGGCTTAAAATAAATACCTTGCATACATTATTTTCTTGCTTGCTTGTAGTTCATCTAGCTAACTTAAAGGCAAAAGTAATCAATCATAGTTTTCACTATTGTTATCACACACTTTACCAAACCACATAATAAATCAACACATCAAAAAAAAACTTGAGACAAGGATTGAATAGGATTTTCTCACGTATCAATAAACCTTACCCTTTCTCGATAATCCCACTTAGAGGTCATTACCAAGGGGAGAACCAACTCAGCTCTCTAGTTGAGTATAAAAATTTTAATTCAATATATCTTGGCTAAGCACCCAACACCCTTAGCACTATGGTGTGTGAAGTGAGGGAGTAGGCCCCAATATCAAGCCATGTACTAAAGATCAATATAGATTTATTTCTTTTGAGCACTTAAACACAACTTGAAACCAACCTGATTTCCTCTTTAGTACCTAATCTACAAGCCCAATTTTCTTCTTCACACTTTTTAAGGTAGAATCCAAAAGCAATCTAAAAAGAATCCTAAGTTTTAAATGCACTTTTAGTGTATGTTTGGATTGTCTTAAGATTATTTTCCTTTTGCTTGATTTTTTTTTGACGTGTGAGTTTTTGTCATTTCTTTTTTATTCCTCTCATGGTCTTTACTAGATAGTAACTGAGAAATCAAACCAACCAAGAACCACCATTTTCCTCCTCCTCCTCTTCCATGGAGTATACTTCAAATGTTGAGAGTTCTCCTCATCTTTCTCCCCCCTCTTACCATGCCTTGGATAATTGTTGAGGGCGATGTGGATTTATTTACGTTCCTTGATAATAACCCCATGGCCCTTCAACATCACCTTAACACCTTAGCTCATCATACCCCTATTGCTTTGGTTCTTCCTATAGATGCACCTTATGGCATGCCTCCCCCTCTTATGGTTGGTGTTATCTCCACTCAACCTTTGATTACCCAAGCATCTTCTTCTATCAATATCCCATCCACTACTACCACTAAGACCCAATCCAACATTCTAACCAATAACCAAACACCCCTTACACCAACCAACACCTCCAATATAGGGGAAACCTTACCTCTTGTTACCTATACCCCATCCACCATGGGGGTATTTTATACCCCTATTTCCACCATTCCTCCTACACCACCAACCAACCAATTTCTACCCCTCTTCAAAATTTGGTACTTTCCATACCTCCTACCCTTCCACCTATTAACACAAGAGTTATCACTCAATCCTAACCATCTACCAACCCATCCACACCTCCAAATCAACCCATATCAATCCCACAATAAATACCCATGACATCTTACCAATATGTTCCTAATCCATAAGGATACATAGCACCTTCTACCCAACCTTTTGTACCCATCAACCCTTATATGGCACCATCCCAATCTACACTAACCACATATCAATATGTGGTATCTTCTCAACCCTCTACCTCTTATCCATACATTGTTGCCACCCAATCTCAACCAAACTTACCATCCAATTATGGAGCTTCCCAACCTCAAATATATTTGATTAAGATGTTAATGGATGAAATTTCCAATCTTGAATCATCTATTTTTGGGGCTCATAACCTTTTATATTATGATCAAATTTGTAATGAACCTATCCATCCATCCATCCATTCTAATCCAATACTATCCTCCTCAATGAGAACTACCTAATTTTTCAAAGTTCCAGAGTAAGGATGACCCCCAACAACACTTGAGAACATTTTTCCATTCTTACTATTTGATTGCATATGATGATGCTCTTCTCCTTCATACATTCCCCATGTATTTATCAGGACCAACCTTGGATTGGTATAGTTCTCTCATCAAGCACTCCATCTTTTATTTTTCTCAACTTGCCCAAGTCTTTTTAGATCATTTCTTATTCAATATATCTAAAAATGTATCTATTACTAACCTCTTCTCCATTAGGCAATTTGATGATGAATCAATTACTGACTTCATAGCTAGATGGAGAGGTATCATTAACCAACTTTCTTTCTCCTTACCCCAACCTAAAAATATTGATATATTCTCTCAGGGGTATGCCATACACATTTCCCATATTCTTCAAGTTCAAAATTTTAGGACTTTTGATGAGGCTTTCACCATGTCACAAAAATTGGAAATATGAGCCATTAATGAGGGAAAATTGAAACTATGGAACAAAAATTCTCGCTTTAAATCTAATGACCCTTCCTCTACCAAACCACTAATAAACATAACCATCCCAATACCAAGTCAAAGGAATTCTCCAACTCGATTTTACTTAAAATTGCTCCACCTTCAACTGTCAAGCAACCCCACCGAACCAATTCTTCTAACTCTTCTAACCAACCAAAATGAAACAAAAACATAATTACCTCAAAATAATATACTCCAATAGGGGAGTCTTATGCTTCTATATTGGATAAATTACTCAAAGCAAACATCATACAAATTCTTCCACTAAAACCTCCCCAATAATTTGATGCCTCTCGCCCTACACCTAGTTGGTATAATGAGAATGTCTTTGTGCTTTCCACCATGTCATTGGACATGATGTTAGTAGGTGCAATACCTTTAATACTATTATCAAAAATATGGTTGATAAGGGAAAACTTGTGTTTGATAATCCAAATGCACTTCCTAACCAATCCTTTTATATGTTTCGTAAACCTTTTCCCAACCATGCCCCTTCCACCAACTATGGTGATAATAAACCAGAATCATCTCACACTCATAAGGTCTATACGATTAATGTCATTATTAGTAAACCTATCATTGAGGAGACAATTACCTCAACTACCTCTTCTTCCATTCCAATCATTGAAGTGATGGATCCACCTTCTATTCCTTTAGACACCAAAATAAAAGAAACAACCACCCCTCTTTCTTTAGTTATTGAGACCATAGAATTATCCACATCTCTTTTGATAGAAATACCAAAGGAGACAACCATTTCTTCAACCACCTATTCACCCACTCTACCCATTTAAGTGGTTGAATTACCTACTATTCCTTTGGGCATCCAAACAAAGGAAGCTATCATCTCCATCCCTCCACTTGAGGCCATAATTATTTTTATTTTTATCTTAGAACCACCCATTCTCTCTTTAAGAACCATCCCAATAGAAGATATCACCTTACCTACACCTTCCATGGAGGAAGCATCCTCCCATACCTTGGACCCATCTATTAAGAACATAGGTGAAGAAAGCATCCCCTCACCCCCACCTATGGGCTTAACTTTTGAAACCAATGACCAAGGAATCAAACCCATTTACAAGCCTTTTTATAGATTTGTCCAAAATGTAGAGTTTACTTCTCAACCCAGTTTAGATAGAGCCACTTTTTGGCATCATCTTGGTCTCCCTTACCAAAACAAACAATAACCTTCAACCTCACTTGCATCCACCATCAAACCTATCATTACCTCAACCCCCTCCTTAAACACTTCTTCCTCTAATACCATAGGAAAACCATCCAACCCACCTCTACCTAAATTTGCCAAATCACCTTATGCCTCTTTAACCAAACCCATCAAGAATTTAAGAATACTTCCTACACCTATCCTAGCTCACCCATATTTGAAGTTGGACTTAACCCCTTCTCATCCACCAAAGAAAACCCCAACCAAACCAACTAAGAAGGTGGAACCACCTAAACTCCCACATCTAACTAGACCCATACCACCTCCTTCCCACCTACCTTTCATCTTAGGACCCTATCCCTCTACTATCCCCATTACCTATTCCACATATATTAAACCTTCCCCTTGTACTCTACCTCCACCTTCCTCCACCAAAACCACAAAATCCCCATTATTCTTAACTAACCTAGCTACCTCTACCTTCCCACCTATCACCAAACCTTCACCCTTCACCTCTAAACCAACCATAATCAAACAATCTAAACTAAAACCACCTACAAAAACCATTCCACCACCTCTAATTTATGTGGTGAAGCCTACTCCTAGGGAGGCTCCCACTCCTGTAATCAAAAACCCAACAACTTCAACACCTTTGATGAAATCTTATTCAGCCATTCTACAAAGGTTATTGAAAACCTCTTCTTTAATCTTACCATCCATCAAAACTTTCAACCATTCACTTTTCAAACCATCATGGTTCAATGAAAATCTAAATTGCTCATACCATAGGACTCCTAGACATGATATAGAGAAATGAAAATCTCTCCAAATACTTGTCCATAGCTTATGGGATGAGGATGATCTATTATTGGATGAACCTCCCTTGAGCCCATTACCAACCCAACCACCAACTCAACCCATCCAACACTTACCGACTCCTCCACTCTCATGTAAAAGTGAGGAGGAATCACATCAATCACCTAGCCCAACACCTCCCTTAATCCACACTATCCATATGGTTACCCGATCTAGGGCCCAAAAAAAGGATAAGGGAAAAGAAAAAGTGTCCATACCATGGACCTACCCTTTAACCCCTCAACCATCTAACTGAACCAAGTACCCTCACCTCTACCTTCACCTTCTCCAAAACCCAAAATATCCATTTTGGGTACCTTACGTTCCAATCCTTCTAAACCATCCAACAAATACTGTTAAAACAACTTCACCAAACATCGGTGAAGATGAGACTTTATGAACTAATAAACACCTATCCCCATCACCACCAAGCATTGATACAGGCCTTGCAATTTGTAGAGGTTCAACTAGAATATCCTCAACCTCTTACATCCTTTGTCAGGCCCTATAACATTTTACCTTCATTACCTTCTAGGATTCAGAAATACCTTCTCTCTATTCTGAAGATCTTGATCCTCCCCTCTTTATTATGGAATACATTAATCAAACCTGTATTAAAAGGGTGATGATTGATGAAAAATATAGTATCAACATTATCTCCTCTCATTCCTATAACTAACTTCAATTGCCTAAGAACAACATGTAAGAAACTACAATGGTCCTCTACTCTTTCATTGACATTATGGCTACTAACTTGGGGATAGTCATCCTCTATATCTTCTTGGGACCTTGCACCATTATTAAACTCTCTTACATTATAGAGGGTGAGTTCCAATACAATGTTTTACTTGGATGCCCTTGGATTCATTCCATTAGTTGTGTCCTTTCTACCTTATGCTAATGTGTCAAATTTAAACATGAAGGCCAATTTATTACCATAAGAGCTATCCCTAGACCTTTTACCTCATGTAACATGACATATCAACCAAATGACATTCTTCTTCCTCCATTCACCTCACCACCAACCAAAAAAAACACCACCTCATCAACCAAACCCAACAACACCTTCACCCCTACCATTGATGAAGCTTCAACAATATCATCTATATCTTCTTCATAGATCCCAATAGAGGACCCCCTAGAACCCACATTCTAATGTCTCTCACTAGGAGAGTATCATATTCTAGCCTTAGATGTTTTACCTACTCCTCAAGAGTATGGGAAGCTCACCCATGATCTTAGTTATGACCCCAACATTAGAATCATTATCCCTTTTGGGCCTCCAAATCATCAAACCAACTTAATTAATGGGGGGATTGATCATCCACTTCTTACTTCCATTGATACCTCCATCACCCAACTATTTACCTCTGAGTTCTCCTATCTTGACAAACCATCATTTACCAAGCTATACCTTCATAGGTGTGCCTAGAAGGGACTTGTCCTAGGCTAGTATGTGTATGGACCTCATTAGTTACCTCCCATCAAAACACAAAAACCTCATGAGTTATTTGGCGTTGGGTTCGTACCACCATAAGAGCCCACCTCACCTAAACCCGTCACCCTCATCAATGAGGATATCCCATCCTCACTAACCCCATCTCCTTTGAAGTTTAAAGATTTTGATATCATCCTAACTAATTTTTTTATCAATACTTTTAGTTGATGCCCCTTAACATATTAAAAGGATGACTAAACTAAAATTCTTCCTCTCATCCATCCTGAAATGGTAGAAAGTGATTCTTCTACCATCAACACCATCCAACATCAAGATGATGATTCCATTCTCACCTACCTCAGTGTGAGGGATTATTTTATCCTCAAATCCCTTCCTCTTGAGAACCAAACCATGTTGAACTAATCAACCATCGATGTCAACTTGAGTACTTAAGATAACCCTCACATTGTCAAGATTGGTCAATCCTTATATCCTATGGTGCACTAAGATTACTCTTATTTCCTTTGTGACCACAACATAGAATTTTATTGGTCCTATCAAAATATACCCAATATTGACCCTTCTATAACCCTCCATAAAATTATCACCCATCTTGATGCTAAGCCTATTTGATAAAAGCTTTGTAGGATGCACCCTCACATTAGCCTTTTAGTCAAAGAGGAGCTTCAACATCTCTTGTCTATTGAATTCATCCAACCCATCGATTATCCTCAATGGGTTTCTAACATCATTCCCATTATTAAACCCACATGAAGACTTTTCCTTTGTATCAACTTTCATGACCTCAACCTTGCTTACCCAAAAGATGAATTTCCTTTGCCTAGCATTAACCAACTTGTTGATCTTACAGCTAGCCATGAGATGTTATCCCTCATGAATGGTTTATTGAGATATAATCAAATATTGATTTTCCCTAAAGATCAACATAAAACTTATTTCACCCCATGGGGAACCTTTTGCTACAAGGTCATGCCATTTAGTCTAATGAATGCTGGAGAAACTTATTAGTGTGTGATGACCTACATCTTCCATTATCTAATCCATAAAATCATACAAGACTATATGGATTATCTCCTTAGGAAATCTAAACATTACAAGGATCACCTAGATGTTCTCAAAATCATCTTTGACACTTAATCCATTTTCATGTTAGACTCAACCTTAAGAAATGTATTTTTGGGGTTCATTCTAGAAAGCTTCTTAGCTTTATCATCTCTCTTTGAGGAATCAAAGTAGACCCTACAAGAGTCAAAATTTTTGGAGATGCTTCCTTCAACCCAACTTAATCAACTTCATAGCCTATAGGGGAAGCTCCAATCCACCTGTCACTTCATCTCTCAACTATCTGATAGATGTCAACCTTTTCACCATCTTCTTAATAAAAATACATATTTTAAGTGGACCACTGACTATCAACAAGCCTTTGATTCACTCAAAGAATACCTTATTTCTCCAACCTAAAGAGAATCAACCCTTCTACCTTTATATATCTACCATTGACCATGATGAATAACACAAAGAGCAAGTTGTCTACTACATAATTTGAATGCTTATATAGTATGAGACTCGGTATACCCATCTTGAGAAACTTTACCTTGCCTAGTCTTTGTGGCTTCTAAACTTCATCATTAAATTTTTAATCACAAAACCTTTATCATCATTAACAATGACCCACTCAAGTACATGCACTCTAAACCATACCAAAACCAATGTATGGCTAAGTGGATCTTGCTCTCAGCTAATTTTGACCTTGATTTCCTCTAGCAAAAGTCAATTAAAGGGAAATTCATTATCGACCAATTGGTTGAAGATCTTCTACTACACAACCAACCAATTCCTCTTACATTTCTTGATGAGTTCATCATGACTCTTTCTCAAACGAGCCCCACCTACCAAATGACCATGTTCTTTGATGGCTCCAAATGCTAGTGTGGTGGGCATGTTGGAGCGACCTCATTCCCCTTGATAGTGAACCTCTTCCCCTTTCCTTTAAACTTGAATTCAAATTCACAAATAATGTGGTTGAGTATGAATCCCTCGTCATGGGTCTCCAAACCACTCTAGCCTTGGGAATTAAGACCATTAGTGTCTTTGGTGATTCCCAACTTATGGTCAACAAGGTCAATAGATCTTACCAATATAATAATTATGTCTTTCAAAAGTAAAAATAATTTTTAGATATACTCTTAGCATCATTTGATCATTACCTCATCTAATTCAATCCATAATCTACCAGCAAGTCCATGGATATAGTGGCTTCTCTTACTTCCCAAATCCCATCTCAACTTGTCAAGTCTAAACTCTTTGTTATCATCCACCATTTTATCACACCTTTTTATATCCATTATGACCTTCCTAAAATTTATGGTGCAAAGTAATCTCCATCTGACATGTGGTACAAACAAACCTTCAAATACCTTAACCTCATCATTGTTCCTTCTAACATCTCTCATAATGCCTGAAGAGCCTTTTTTAGAGTACCTCTCATTACACCATACTAGGGGGAATTTTTTACAAGCATGGCTTAGATGGCCTCCTCCATTTTCTACATAGTCATGAAGCTTCCCATGTTATCAGGGAAATACATGATAGAATCTATGGGGGATGTTTTACTGGTTTAGCTATCACTAAATGCATCCTTCACCTTGACTACTATTAGCCCCCCTCAACTAGGACTATTGTGATTACATTAAGAAGTGTGTTAAATGTCAATAGTGTATGAAATTACATCATGCACCTTCCCATGGCCTATAAGTATCCAAAGATAATTAGTCCTTCTCACAATGGGGACTCGATCTCATTGGGGAAATCAACCCTCATTCTTCACAGCAACACCAATCCATCATTGCCACCACTAAATATTTCACCAAGTTGGTAATATCCATTCCTCTCATCTCAACTAAAGCTGACAAGATTTTTGGCTTCATCAATCATCACATCATATGTCATTTTGATTTTCCTCATAATATCATCACTGATAACAGTAAATATTTGAAGATCAATCAAGTCCAAGGTCTTTACAACATACTTGACATTACTTTAATCTTTTCTTCACCTTATTGTCCACAAGCAAATGGATAGGTAGAAGCTTATAACAAAACCCTTAACAAAATGTTGATCAAAGTAGTCAATGTTTTAGGTCAAGATTGGCACTTGCACATTACCTTCACATTATAGGCCTATCACACTAGCATTCAAACCTCTATAGGTGTTACCCCTTTCTCTCTAGTCTTTAGAGAAAAGCAGTCTTGCCTTTTGAAGTATAGATTCCCTCTCTTTGCATATGTTTGTAGGACATCATTTTAGAGAATGAGTATCATAAATAGCATCTAGCATGACTTTAGCTACTTGATGAGCATCACCTACGATGCTTAACCATCTTTGTGTCTACCAAGAACGAATCAAGTGTGTCTATAAAAAAACACCTAAAAGAATGAGAATTCAATATCAAAGACCTCATCTTAAATGAAAACCAACATGCAACCAATATGGAGAAAAGAAAAAGAGGTAAGTTTGTTTTCAATTGGCTTGGACCCTATATTATAACCCATAATTAAGGATTAAGAGCTTACCATTTTTCCTCTCTCAAAGGTAAACTAGAACATGAGCTTCTCAATGCTTCACATCTACATCTTTTATTTTATTAAAAGAGGTATTGAACTATTTTCTTATCTAATTAAATCTCATCCCTTGATTTATGAGAATTTAACTTTCACCTACCTATCCCTCTCCCTTTGAGGACAACTGATTACAATATAGAACCATGTGATTAACCATCATAGTCGTATCCTAATCCTAAATATGGGTACCATGAATCTGCCCATTGCATGGTTCTCATGGATACTTTTTCTCTATAATTAGATAGAATCCCATGATCATTTGTCTCTCAAACACCCCTTTTACCTATCACTAACCTTCTTGTGCTAAAATTTCTACCTTCATAAAGGAAAACCTCTAATCCTAATTAGACTTGTCCATGTCTAAAAACCTTGCATATCAAAACAATTTGGGATACCAAAATATTACTTAGGTCACATAGATTTAGCATAATAGATTGATCCCTTAAAGGATAGCTGTACAAAACTAAATTTCTTAAAAGATAGACTGCTCCCTTAAAGGACAACTACCACAAACCCAAACTTAGACCACTCCTTGGAAGGATGGCTAAGTCAAAAGGGTCAAAATCAATAATTTGAATCTTCCCACATCGATCAACATCACAACCTATCAAAAACAAAGGCAATAAACAAAAAACCCTATATCAATATCAAAATAAGCTATCCCAAGAAAGCTGTAATCAGTTTTCTTATCTATCACTAATAGACTTCCCACATCGATCAGTTTACACCTAGCATTAGGACATGGACTTGTCTAATTTAGTGCTTACATCACCTATATAAGGGGTAAATTAACCCACATAAGGTCACTTTCAAGGGATTATGAGCTTACTTGAAACAATGTGATCAAGGCACTCTTTTATCAACCAAAGCATGCTAATGCAAAGCATTTGAAAGACTTATGTTCATTAAATTGATCTAACTTTGGTTTTGTTATGTCCTTACCAATGAAAAGGCATCATGATTTTCCTTACCCTCTTATCATTGGTTCATGCAGACATATGTCTCATGATTCTCATTTCTTTTTCCTACATTTAGTTTGTTATTTAACTTACTTTATGTATTTTCATTACATCATTAACCATAATTGCATCACCTCTCCATGATCATGAAAAATGAATATCAATTATGAACATAATACCATGAACTATATCCATAAACTACATCATATATCTACCTATGATCAAATCATCATGAACCACATCATACATCATATATCTATATATAGTATCATCCTATCCATTTACCATAACATCACAACAAAACATCATATAAACATCATATCATAAACCACATAAACATAGTCATAATTAAGCCCTCTATAATCATGAACATCCTATCCATAAACCAAATAAACCATCATCCAACATCATCACATGCCTAAAGCTACTAAGTCCACATCTCATAAGCATAAAGCATCCAAACATCAAAACATGTAAACCATGAACCATGAACATACATCACATATATAAACATGAACATCATAAAATATAACTATCATATACATCATGTCCATCAAAGTAAATAATACATGTAATAATGTATAAATCTTTCTCTCATATACATCTTGCATCATTATCATTAAGGCACCACTACCACTATCCCCTCCTATTCCTATACCCATCCTACTATCTAGTGCCAATCCTCTTAGGATCCCTATATGCCCACTAACTATAGAGGTCGAGTACCTTAGAGTTACCATAGCTAGTCCACCTGCTAAACTAGCCCTATACTCTCCCCATATTGACTTCTTTATATACTATGCCAACACTATGGACTCATAATATCTCAAATCCTTAACTGTGGCCAAGTACCATGTCATAGCAATTGTCCTTGTTGGCCCTCTTATTGATGTTGATGTGCCTCCTACCCTCTACCTCAGTGTATCCATCTCCTAATTCACCAATCCTAGTGAGTTCCTTGCTTGATCTCTCTCACCAATCAAGGTGGCAACCTGGCCTTGTAAAGTGACAATCTAGATCTGCAATATGGCCACCTATCCCTGTAAACCTATAATTTGGGCTTGTGTCACTACTAGTGCTACAACTACCTATCCATCCTAACCACCACTCTATACTAGTGCACTTACTGGATCCACATACATGGCCTATCAAACCCCCTCATCCCATCCAAAATTGACTATTAGATATAGAGCATATAACCAATTTGCATATCTATCAACAAAACTAGAATCATCTATCACTGCTTTGGCTGGTAGCTCCTCATAATTAGCACTACATCATGTGGCTATGACTTTAGAAGTAGAAAATTTTCATCCTCTCACTTGTACCTTTGAGAAGGAGTTAGAATCCCTTGCACAAGTCCATATTTCCTCCAAACTCTATCAAATGTGATGAGCTCAGTCTCACCATCTCACCTCCCATAGATCCACCTTCAGCTCTACAAAGATAGAGTGTGATAGTTGTAGCAGGCCCAGCTAAGCCAGCCCACATATGGCCTGCACACCACATCACCTATAACTAAATCCTCCAAGGCATCTCTAAACCAATCAATGTCTCTAGCACCTCCACCTACTCTTGTCAATGCATAGTCTTGCCTCTATCAGACAAACCCCATTGTGAAGTGTACCTAGGTGTATCCCTCTCATAGTAGCCCTAGTGGTCTTAACACCCTAATGTGCTCATATTCACATCAATAGAACATAAACCTAACACTGATATCATATCATCAGTGAGCTCAAAATCCCCACAACTCCCTTTAAATCTAGACTAAAAAAATAGGAGCCCACCTGAACACTGTCATACCCAACAACATCTCTACCAACCTCCTAACAATATATAAGGAAACCATTTATTAATTAAATCAATAAATGTGAAATAAGATACTACCATCATCATTATAGTCATCGAACATCAGTCCTCTAGAGCCATTTTATATAATGGCTTATAGCTAAAGTCACCAGAATGCCACCTAGAATGGACCCAATCCTTACCATATAATAGTTCCATATGGTAATCCCTCTTCTCTTGAATGGGAAACCATATAATCTTATGCACATTCTATAGTATGATGGTCATCTCTCCTATAAATAATAAAAATGTCTTTATAGCCAAGTCCAATATCTCGATGACAACCACGATCATAGCCACATCCTATGATAGGTGTTGATAGTGAAACATGTCTCTAAGGCCAACCTCCTCCATATGCATCCACTCATCCATAGTCATCCCATCACATATCTACACAAAGATCTTAGGAACTCGATCCCTCATTTGGATCTAGTCTCATGCTTACAAAATGATCAATTTAGCTCACACACTTCATTTTTAATCATTCTACCTAGACCCACCTAACACCAACCTTTTTATCAACCTATAACCACCAACATCCACTTATTTCAAGACCTAATTGAACATATCAAACCAAACACATCATGTTTCTACTAAACAACACCTAACTCTAAACCCACAAAATTTTCCTACAACATACCTAAATCCATCAAAACCAACATTTATCTATACACAATAACCTTTTCAAAACATTAATCATTTTAACATGCCCTATCCTACCTAGCTATTTTAACTACCCATAACCCCTTTTTAACATTTTAATATTTTAAAACATTTTAAACTCACCTTCTCTAAATAATCAACTAGTGATGGTCCTTACAATAATTGACAGTCATGTGAACTTCTTCTTCAATGGTTGACCATTGACGGTCATATTTGACCATCAATAGTCAAGTCTAACCATCGGAGATCACTATGTGTGACCACTGATGGAAAAATACCTAACTTATCTTCCCAAAAACTTAATAGAAAAACCAAATTCAAAAACTAAATCACTTGATATATAACCTATTACCTATCCCCAACCCTAATTTTACTTCAAATTTCATTTTCACTAGCTAATTTTCCTAATTTTAACTAAAAGCTAAACCTAGGTTAAACCTCCCAAAACCCTACCAAATCAATCACAAAATTACCCAAATTTAACTTCAACAACAACTAAATCAACTAACTAAAATTTTTAAAACATTACCTACCTCATTCCTCAATCATTGCTAAGGTCAGAGCCTGCATCCTGCTACTCGGCCACATCCTCATCCACCCTACATAATTGGTCCCAAGTGATTCCTCAAGCACAAACCTCTCACCAATCAATAACCTCAACCTCAGCCAAATTCTTAGTCAACTCTCATAACTAAATTCCAAATAACAAATCACCAGATAGCATGGAATGCTTGAAATTCAAATAGAAAATATTGAAAATGAAATTTCATTTTCTCTTTTTATTCTTTGGCAATTTTGGATTCCACCCTGACCGTCGATGGTTAGGGTAACCATCGATAGTCGACCTTAGAAAACCTAACCATCGATGGTTAGGGTATCACTTTTAAAACATTTTAAGTACCCAACCCAGGTGCTAAACTTTTGGAGATCACCTAATCTCCCCCAAACCATAACTTGAACTTTTGGAGATTACCCTTCTCCACTCAACCATTTAACCACGTCCACCTTGACATTGGCCATTTTTGACTTGAACCTCTATCGAATTTGATTTTGAGGCCAGAATACTATTACTCTAGCAAAATTACTCTAGCCTTCAACCATTATCCATCTAGCAATCTAAAGGTATAATATACTTATTCTTTGTTTCATTAGATTTCTAACCCCCCTAACTTGATCAAACCTATTTACACCTTGTTTCTTAACTTTTAGATCCTTAATAAAACCATTATAATACCATTAACCGACTCTGTAACTCTTTTTTGAGTACCTTCAAAAACCCACAGGAAACCACCAATGGCTAGCAAAACTGTTGATGGTTACCCCAATAATTAATGGTTACCCAACTACTGATGGCTAGCTTAACTACTGATGGTTCACCCAACTATAAATGGTCATTGTGGTAGAAAATAACAAGTTATTTTCATCCCCTTAACCCTATCCAAATCTAAGATTCTATGTTCTTAGCTGTTCATAGCCCCTTTTTTGATTTTTTGAACCTGACTTCACCCACTTTAGCATGAATATTGACCCAATTTTGCTATATTTAGTCATTTTATTTAATAAAACATTCTACTTTCATCTTGTATTGTAATTCATTTACTTTATACAAGTACCTTACTTTTATCATTTTCAACTTATTTGTTATTAAGAGTGGATTGACAACCTCCTAGCAAGCTTATGCTTCTTGGATCTAGCTCACATTAGGCAGTCCACCCAACTATCTTGCTAGCAACCTATTTGTTAATGTTTTCTTATCTATAGGTTATTCCTTCCAAGTCAAAGAGAAGTCATCCATCTTCATTTGGACTACACGTGCATCATGATGAGGCCACTAATTTCTCTATTTTTTATCCTCATCCATACCTAGTATATATATTTTCTATGTAAATCGCTATAGCCATACATGACTCATACAAATGAATTTATGATTTTGTGTGTGCATTGATATATATATATATATATATATATATATATATATAATCAAGGAAAAAGCATCAATAATTCATATATATATATATATATATATATATATATATATATATATATGAACTATTGATGCTTTTTCCTTGATTAGATTATACTTATGTAACTTTATTTAACAAACATTCAAAGGATAACGTAAGGCTGCAAGATCTCATTTGGGCACAACACTTACATGCTACCCACAACAACTGTAGCCTCCACCTACAGTTTGCCCATAACCACTACAGGTTTCCTACAGTAATTATAGCCTCCACCTATAGGCTACGTGTAGCCATTGTAGGTTACTTGTGGCAACTATACAAAACAAAGATATTGTTGTGATCAGATCTTAAGGATACATCTAGCTATCTTGGGAACCGAATGGATGATTGGAAAGGACCATAGCTATTGTACGAACCCTCTACATACAAGGATATTTGGATGTACTACCAAAGATGAGAAAGATAAGGACAATGGGAAGAAGACAAAAGGAAATAAACCAAAAAAATAGTATACCTCGTCTTAACCTAGTCAAGCCTAAAATAAGTAACTTTAGTTACTAACCACTTGAAGATTGACTAGGATAGTTTCTAAAGTATTTGTATTTTTCCTAGTTTGGTGTCTTTGGTTAGAAATTAATAAACTACCTTCTGTATTTGATGGCAGAACCTAGATAAGATTAGGATTTAGTGAATTTAAAATTGAGATGGGTTAGTTAATAAAACTATAGAAGTAATTGCATTATAATCTTCTATAGCAATCTTTAATTGCTACAAGTTTGAGTAATGAGAAAGTTGATTTTGTAATAAGCATTTGCAAATATCTTAAAGAAGGATTGAACTCAGTTCTAAAAAGGAAAGGGCTCCCTTGGAAGGAGCTATAGTAAATATCCTAACCCTCCATAGTTAAGAATGTGTAACTATATTTCATTATTAATCTGATTATATAAAGCATGATGCATGTGTGATTTATAAGTGTAAAGTATTTTTATATTTTTGTCATTATAGTTTCATAGTATAACTATCTAGTGAAATTAACATAAGTTCATTATATTACAACTAGTAAAGCAAGCTGATTTATGAATCAATAATGCATATATAGTGCTAACATCTTTAAAAAGTGTACATACCCTAGGTTGATTAATAATGTTAATCAAACTCAAGGATCTGATATTCACTGGGTAATTAATCTACACAACATTTTGGCACTATTGTCAGGGAAGGTGTCAATTATTATTTTATAAAATCAATCGTTATTTTTTAAGATTGGTTAATGTACCATTCTACCTAGCTGAGCAAGTTGAGTGAGGACACTATGATATCTTATGTCAGATGTCTAAGTTCCTAGACATATAGTTCCAGTCAGGCAAGTTGACTGAGGGCACTATGGTGTCTTATGCTAGATGTCTAATTTTTTGGAAGTAAATGGTGCATATCCTTGAATGCCTCTTTGCGATCTTATAATTTACTTAGTTCATGTTTTTAAATTTATTTCCTGCAAGAGTGATTTATTTTCTGCAAAGTGTGCCTTTAATTTTCTCGCTTTCATTTCCTATTTTGTAAGATAATTTTTTTGCTTTCATTTCCTATTTTCTAGGATAATTTTCTTGATTTTATTTCCTATTTTCTAAGATAATTTTCCTACTTTCAAAAGATAACTTTACTATTTTCTAGAAGTAAAATAAAAATTCCAATTAATTTGATTTTTGCACTCCTTTATTGTACTTTTTGCTTATTCTAAAACAACCCCCTAGAACACTCAAAAAATAAAAAGACACTAATCTTGTGCAGGAAACAACAGGATAGCTAAAAGGTGTAGCACAATGTTTATGTAGAGAGAAAGAGATTCTCAAGAGAGATTCCTACCAAACAAGCCACAAGTTACTACCAGGAAAGAATTGCAATTACTTGCAAAAACCAAGAATCCTATTGAAAAATATACCATAAGCCAAAGGGATCTTGAAGAAGGAAACACTACAAACTGAAGGAAGCAACATGTGGAAGAAGTACTATTGGCTTTGAAAAAGGAAGTAGAAGTAGAGGAAGCATTAGCTGAGTTAGTAAGTAGAAATAAAGGAGAAGAACTTCACAAACCAAACACTCCAAAAAGTAGCATCATAAAAACATTCCATCAAGGATTTCTTGAATAAAATCAAGAAATATCAAGAGAATCTTTAGATTTCTCATCAAAAAAAAAGACTACAAAGTAACAGATAAATGTTTATAATTATACTGATGAAGGAATTGATACAAAATTTAAAGATATGATCCTGAGTACCTTTGGTATCCATATCACAAGAAAATCTATCATCAATGGAGAAGGAGACTTTGAGGATAACAATGGGAATCCAGACATAGTTACTTGTGAATTTCTTATTTTAGATGTAACAGGCATAACACAAGTAAAAAATATCCCACCCTCAACCTTGACCAATTTAAGAGGTACATTCTCAGATGACCCAAACACCTTTTTGTTTGAATTTGATATCCTCTATAGAAGCTATGACTATAGGCATGATGTATAGAAATTGAAACTTTTTCTAGCCACCCTTAAGGACTTAGCATTTCATTAGTTCATGGGACTAGGTAGGAATTCAATCCTCACTCGGGAGGATATGAAAAAGAAATCTTTGGATAAGTATCAGGTATATAGATGAAGAAGAAGTTACAGAAGAAATGACATCTTTAGGATGACTCAAGAAGGGGATGAATCTTTGAAAGACTATGTTGAGTGGTTCATGTTCAGTGTACATAAATTTAAACAAAGTGCACTAAGAGAAGAAATTCTAAAACTCATCTTCTTGAAGGGAGTCTGAGAAGACTATTTGGAAGCCTTGGACCTAATGAGTGGGGGATATATCTCTCATCTACCATTTTCAGACATCAAGGAATTGAGAAAAAACTATTCCAAGTCTGCCATAAACAAAGTTAGGGGCAACAAGCTTCCACTAGTAGTTATAAGTGACCTATCAAAATATAAATTTTGTAACCTATTACAAGACATGAAATAGGATATCATTAATCATATGGCACCCAACTGGATAGCCTGTACTCCAGGAAAAATCAAGTAGCCTTGGATCAAGATTTGACCATCTATTGTCTAGATTGTAAGAGGAGGAAGACAAATTATAGGTGTTACGAGGTTAAGGCTAAAGTAGCTAACATCATAGCTGAAGAACCAAAAATAGTAGAGCTACATGCTATAGGAGGAGAAGGAGATCAAGTTTTTTATATTGCATAAAGAAATAGATGGGTTCAATGAAATCTTATCCAAGTATGGGACAAAATCCACCTTTTGCAAATTTTACCTCTTTTAACTCATAATTTTCAAATACTACTCTCAACTGGACTAGTGTATGGATGAATGTCCCACCTCCTAATTCTAGCTAGCAACCACCTCAAAAAAGCTACCCCACTACCTATTGGCAACCTCCACAAAATGCATCCCCACCTCCTAATTGTAGCTAGCAACCACCTTAGACAAGCTATCTGACTACCTCTTGGTAACCTCTACAAAATGAATCCCCACTTTGGACACAAGCTTGGAAACCACCCCAAGGCCTACCCTTCACAAACTAGTGGAAATAGCCCTAGATACCCAATCAGCCCTAGAGAAACCATCAAGGATGATTCTCTCCACAACAACAAAAACAACCTCCTACTCTTATGCCCAATACAGAAGCTACACCCAAGCCTAATCAACTCCTTGCCCAACCCATATAAAACCCTACAAATAAGCCAATTCAACCAACCTTTAGTACTAAACCTGTCTAGGACCCAACATATATGATGAACATAAGTGAAGTTCACCTACATTTAGGGAAAGTTCTACCACCTCTATCCCCACCCATAATAATGGATTCAAATCAAGAAACTTCAAAAGAGCATGCTAACCCACCTTCATCACCACAAGAACTCTCTGACCCAATAAATAATGTTATTGATGAAATAAAATCACCATTTATAGAATGTATTACCCTTTAGTGCCATGTAATTGAGCTTGAATTTGATTTCATAGGATAACTCAAAAATATTTGTGTTAAAATTCACTTCTTTCAGGTCATCAAGGACATACCCATATATTCCAAAGCTATTAGAGACTTACGTTTATGTAAGATTGGAAGAAAGAAGAAGGATCCCAATATAGTGCATGTGTTTGGCCAGATGGTAGACCTTATGCTAGGAAATACCCTACCAAAGAAATATTCACATCCAAGATACCCAGTAGTAACCATCTAGATCCATGATCAACAGTTATCCAATACATTGATAGAACTGGGAGCTAAAATAAATATAATGAAAATTGAAACCATGCACAAACTAAAATTGAATAATATTCATCCCACATCTGAAATGATATAATTATCTGATACGTCTATAGTTAGACCAAAAAGAATAATTGAAGATCTTATCATTATTATAGTTTCTTAGGAGTATCCTATAGATTTTATTATGCTACAACCTAAGTCTAATTTGGGTAGATATCCTCTTATCTTAGGACATCCTTAAAATTCCATATTTGATGCCTTCATCAACTATAGATCAAGTGACATGTTTATCTCCAATGGCAACCACATTAATAAGTTGGTCCTCTATCCCTCAGTACAACGAACCTTGGCACCAGAGCATACGTTATGGGTTGAAGAAGATGATGTAGAATAGCTTTCCTAGATTTTTGTATTCACCATAGACCATGCATGTACCTTGGATGATCATGAAGATGATGTAATTCTCTCCAATATTCTCCATAATAATTACCAAACTCATTCTACAAATCTCAGCCACCTGCAATGTGTTGAGTGCCTAGTTACTAGATTCTAGGAAGTAGATAAGTCTGATGCATCTGTACAAAAAATATTCCACCAGCTACTACCTCATAGTTGAATCCAAACCAAATCCATTAGAAATATATAAATTATTAAATCACTCCCACAATAAATTGAAATCTCTCCAGGAAAAATATTGCTTATTAATAGCAAGTTGGATTCAAATGAGGAAAAGTGCCTAGTCAGCATGTTGCATGCAAATCAATGTGCTTTTGCATGGGATTATGAGGACATGCATGGAATTAGCCCAAAAATATGCACACATCATATATATATAAGAGAATAGTGCCAACTAATTAGACAGCCACAACGTAGGATGAATCCAACTCTTAGAGAAATAGTCAAAGTAGAATTGTAGAAACTACTGATCACTAGATTTATATACCCCATCTTAGATAGTAAATGGGTTTCACCTTTGGTAATTGTACCAAATAAAAATAGATAATGGTGTGTAGGCATAGATTATAGGGAACTTAATACATCAACAAAAAAAGATCATTTTCCTTTGTCTTTCATTGATTAGGTATTGGACACACTAGCATGGAAGAAATATTTTGCCTTTCAGATGGCTTCAATGGTTATAACCAAATTAACATTGCTCATAAAGACCAAAATAAGACCACCTTCACTTTTTTTGGGGGCACTTATGATTATTTTGTATTACCTTGTGGGCTGTGTAACACTCCTACAACATTCTAGAAAGGTATCTTGAGTATTTTGTAGATATGGCAAATGAATGTGTAGAAATTTATATGGATGATTTCACTATTTATGGAGAAACATTTGATGACTGCCTGAACAACTTATAACAAGTGATACATCATTTTTAGGAGTAGCATTTGTCTTTAAGTCAAAAAAAAAATTGCTATATGTTTATGACAGAAAGCATTGTCTTAGACCACCATGTATCTACTGAAATAATTAATGTTGACCTTGTAAAAATCAGCTTCATAAAAAATCTCCTCGTTCATCAAAAATAGAAAGATGTCAGGAGTTTTTTAGGACATGTTGGTTACTACAAGATATTTATTAATAATTTTAGAAAACTATCAACACTATTATTCACTCTCTTGACTAAAGATGTTAAATTCCTTTGGACTCCTGCCTATGATACAACCTTCAAATAATTAAAGGAATTATTGACCACCACCCCTATTCTATGTGGTCTTAATTGGAAGCTTCCCTTCTATATTCACCCAGATGCTTTAGATATTGCCCTAGGAGCTATACTAGGCCAAAAATAGGTAGCACTCTATTATGCTATCTATTTTGTAAGCAAGAACCTAAAGGTAGTAGAATTAAATTACATAGTTACTAAAAAATAGTTTTTAGTAGTAGTCTACACTATCAACAAGTTTTATCACTACATCATAGGGTATCAAGTCTTTGTTCATATAAATCATACAAGCATTCGGTACCGTATGAATAAACTAGTTGCCCCAACTAGAGTGATAAGATGGTTAATCTTATTACAATAATTTGATATCACCATTGTAGATAAGCCTGATAGGGACCATGTCATGGTTGATTTCTTATCATGCCTACAATCCCCTGAAGAAGATACCATAGTGGATGACTCATTTCCAGATGATAACCTATTCTCCCTCTCCCTTACCACACCTTGGTATGTTGATATTGCTAATTACCTTGCCATAGGGTTACTCCCACAACACTTCTTCCCTAAAAAAAGAAGAGCTTTGATTTAAAAAGTGGCAGGTATTCATGGCTATCCAAATTTATTTTTTATACTGGACCTAACTCCATTATCAAAAGATGTCTCAGAGAAGATGAAGTTCTAGATATTCTCAAAGCCTACCATGATGAAACCTATGGAGGACACTTTGTATCCAAGCATACAACAATAAAAATCTTGAATATAAGATATTATTAGCCCTCACTCCATAAAAAAGTAATAAGGTCTACTAATCATTGTCACAGATGTCAGTGTATAGAGAAATCTATAGTTTAGATGAGATGCCTTTGTAACCTCAAATGGTGCTTGAACCATTTGAAAAATAGGGCCTAGACTTTGTAGGACCTTTGAATCCAAAATCCAACAACAAATAGTACATCTTTTTATGTACTGACTATGTCACTAAATAGGTGGAAGTCAAGGCTCTTACGCATGCTAGGAATGAAAAGGTGATAACTTTCTTCTATAAAGAAATATTCACAAGAAATGGTATGCCATGATAAATAATCACTGATCAAGGACCCTAATTCATTGCTAGTTTAATTACTACTTTAGTCCAACAATACGATATTAGGCATAAGAAATCAACTCCATATCATCCACAGTCCAATAGACAGATGGAAGTCACTAACAGGGAGTTAGAAAATATTTTGACCAAGACTATTAGTATGTCCCATAAGGATTGGGAAGCTAGACTTTATAAAGCTATTTGGGCTTACAGAATCACATGGAAGACTACTACAAGCTTCACCTCATATGAGTTGGTCTATAGGAAGAAACTTGTATTTCTAATAAAATTTGAACATAAAACCTTACAGACAACACTAACACTTGGAATGGATATATCTAAAGCATAGAAATAAAGGCTTATGCAACTAAATGCTTTAGATGAATGCAAAAAACAAATAGTGGAGACCATAGAACTTGTATAGCATTAGTGGATTAGCTGGCATGACAAGTACATTAAGATCAGGTAATTTAATGTAAGAGATTGGTCCCTTATTTTTTATTCAAAATTTAAGGATCATAAGGGCAAACTCCAGACCAGCTGGCTTGGTCCATTTGAGCTTAAGCATGTTTTTGATAGTGTAATAGTGTAACTCTAAACCATTGATCTAGTAATATTCCATCTCCTGGTCAATGGCCACATACTAAAGTTGTACAAAAAGCCACTCACTCAAGTGGATGTTTCCAAGCACATACACATGCAATTATAAAATGGATACAATGATGTGTTGGATAAACATAATATCTCACTAGAAAAAGGGAAAACTAGCCAACACATAGATGAAGAAGGAGAGTAGGACATCCTATCCCTCTTCTAGCATGAAAACTAAGACCTTTACTTGGTCCTTGACCAGTCACCCTCACTGTTGACTTGGAAAGTACCCAGAATAAACATTCTACTATAGGTAGCAGTTAGAGTAAAAAAAACCCCAACAATGAAAACCCTTTTTGGGGATTGTTGGTAGTTTATAGGTAGAAAAACATCCTACTAGCTACCCAAAACTATAAAATGGGCCTAAATATAAAACCATCTTGCTGACTATTTAGGGGTAAAAATAAAAAAATTACAAATAAATAATCATTCTGAGAAAACTATTCATCCTCCTTCAGTTGTTATGGGATCTTTTGTAGTTACTATAGACACCTCCTTCAGTTGTTATGGGCTCTTCTATAGCTCTTGTGAACACTTTTTCCATAGCTGAGCACAACCTTACAGTTGTTATGGGCACTATCTCTGGTTACTCTAAGCATACCCTAACATCTTTGTAAGCACATGCAGGAGAGTTCTTTCCAAACTCTAAGATATGGCCTTGGCTATGAGATTTTGAGCATACATGGAAGATGCCAGACTAGCCAAAAGAGGAGCGAAGATGGATTATAGTATAAAATTCAAAATTTTACTCAAGTTTACCCCTGAATAACAAGGCAAAGTCACTAGGTAGATTCTATAGTTAGTAAGGCATCACAAAGACAAATCATGTAGGCTCATGCAATGAAAGATCACAAAGCAACAATACCTTGAACTACACTCTTTCATGTTCATGTAACACTTGACTTGGATCACCTAGCTTTCTAATAACCACCTTGTGGTAGGAGAGTAATAAAGACACGCTAAGGGCACCATAGAATTCTACCATATTGTGATCTCATAATTACTCCAAAGGGCCCCATTTCATTCCAATTAAAACTACTAGCACAATCATTCCATTCTACCAATCACTTGCATGTAAATAATCACATATAAATCCTCAATGTCACCTAGGTAAATTGTTAAAAAGGCACATAGTATATTTTGATCATTGAAAAGTATTCACTGTTTTAAATATAACATGTATGATATTGAAAAGCATATTAAATCATGAAACATGTCATTCATTAATACCCATCAACTCACACTTAAACACATATGATGACATCCCAACTCATACTTATACCCCTAATTATGACCCCATTCTATCCCTTCCATCCTATTCACTCCACGTCACTTGAGGACATGTGATGGCTCACATGGAGGGAGGATGTTATAGGTGAGAATATCACACACTATGATATCCATACATGTAGGATTAGATGCCATAATGAATCCATAATACCCTATAGGGAAAACAATCAATTTCATTGCTTTCCCTTACAAGTATAACCATTCATGTAATGTTGAATCACACCATAACTTGCAACCCTACAACCTACAACCATAGACTACCATTATTGAACAAACCCTAAATATTTTTAGGCAAATTTTTATAAGCCAAACAGAGTGTCTTGCCAATTACTGATTGAAAATATTGGCAAAAATTTTGAATTTAGCAAAATGGGAGGGTAAGTTGTGAGGAGAGAATCTATGGATCATAGGCAACTTTAGGGAGACCAAGCTGGTTGGGCTATCTTCAATAGAGTTGGTTGGACCACTTATTTTAAAAAATTATAGCATTTCTCAGAACCCCTTGCTAGGGAATTTGTAGGATCCTTTACTGGAGACCAAGCTATTTTACATGGCATCACATTCCTAGTCATTGAAGAACTGGTGAGCCAGGTAACTGGGCTACTAAGTATATGAGAGAACTATCAAGACAAACCCAGTGGTCAAGAACCTAGATAATAGTTTTGTTAAGAAAATGAAAGACTAGTACTAAAGAAAGGTGGTGTGGAGAGACTCAACTTACCTATAGCCTAGAGGGAGATAGCTTCATATATCATCAGATATATGACCTATGAAGGAAGGTATTCCCTAATTTATACTCTTTAGTTTAAATTTTTGAATCATTAAAGACATTACAGGGCCATTAATGTTCCAAATCACTTATGGAAAATTTTAAAAAGGATGTCCAAAGAGTACGGGAAGGGTATTGAAAAAGCCCTATCCCATCATTGCATAATATGGTTGATAACTAAACATGGAATAAACTCTGTCAAACCTAATCTATGTTTGGAATAGGTTTTAGCCTTAGGGAATAATGAACCTCAATAATAAGAGGGTAATAAAGAGGAGGAATTCCCTGAGGAGTAGGCCCAATATATTATACAAGAATATGTTGTGGGAACTAGTGCTACTAGCCAACCCGTAGCTACTAAGGGTCCATCTAAAACTACTATGGGTAGAAGAAAGAGAATGAAACTAGACCTACTTCTTCTAACATATAGAAGGGAAGTCCACAATAGCATATTCCTTCTCCCACTATCTCCTCACCATAGATTGATTTTTCCACCATGGCTTCTTCAGGACAATAGGAAGTTTTTCCATCAACTGCTACATAAGAAGAACAAGTTTCTTTAGCCACCACTCCTGAAAGGAAGATGAAAATTGAAGAAAATAAACCCATTGTATCAAGAAGGAGGCCTCCTAGGATATCTCAAAGAATTAAGAAATAAAATATAGCTACAAACTCCTCACCCATAGACATCAGTGAGGATGAAAATCTAAAGAAATAGCCTAGGTTTTGGAAGACCCCTAATGGGTTTGAAATTGAAGAATGGTCTACTAATGAGGAATCTACCAAGGAAGAAGAAGAGCAGTCACCCCAACCATTTAGATTCATTGAAGAAGATATTGATCTCTAGATAAACATTGGGTATACAAAAGAAGAATTGAGAATGGCAGATCAACCTACAGTAGAAGAGGAATTGATCACAGAAGAGAGTATGGAAAAAGAAGTAGAACAAGGAATATTTCCTCATGCCTAGGAGTTATAAACATTATAACAAGCTATGAAAGAAATATATAGGATGAGGAATTAAATAACATAATCGAAATGTAAGAGAGGCATTGAAATGATTATAGGGGTAGTAAAATTTGTAAAAGTTTCTATGGATAGAGAAGGGTTAATAGAGGCACTTGTAGCAACTTCCTTGGAGGAACTTAAAACAACTTCATCTACCTTGGCCATAGAAGCACCTGTAATAGATTATGCTTTGGCTATGGTGCCCTTCTACCATAGATTTTCTCCTCCATTTCCCACTACAAAAACACTTATAGAAAAAGAAATTATTGATGTGGATCTTTCAACTGCCACACTTGTAGAAACTGATGACCTTCTACATTTTTTTAAAGAACAATTTGGTGGTGATGAAACTCACTATAAGAAGTTAGTACAAAGATTTAAGGTATATGTTGAAACAAGAAAACAACAAGATGACTTAAAAGAAAAACTAGAAATGGTTCAAAACTAGGATCAAGTATCTAAAG
The DNA here is from genome assembly GCA_037957365.1 of Torreya grandis. Classification (NCBI taxonomy): domain Eukaryota; kingdom Viridiplantae; phylum Streptophyta; class Pinopsida; order Cupressales; family Taxaceae; genus Torreya; species Torreya grandis. The sequence continues at coordinate 1,649,428 of JARHVA010000799.1, forward strand.
GAAAAGATTAATAAAATACATGAAACCACTAAAATGTTAATGTGGTGCATACCACCTTCTAGGGTCTATGCTATCTAATTAGAAGAGAGATGATTTAAATTCAGATATGACATGATCTATAATGATCAATCTTACATGGTTTGCGACCCCAAATCTTTATTTGAAGTATATAGACATATTGATCCTAACCTCTAAGCTTAGTTAAGTGAGTTTTACATCCACCAATATGTTATACCCAATAATGTATATTAGAATCCAAACATTTACTTAGGGGATGTCCAGTTGAATGCATTTTCTTCATATGTTCTTAATGAAACAAGAAGGAAACAAGTGGAAGAGTATCAAGAAAAAGAATCTACCCTGATGATCAGGGGTGAACCAAGTGAACTAGATTCTATAATAGAAGAATGGATCTCCTTCATGAACTCAAGTAGCCATGATCATAGCCACATCCTATGACAGGTATTGATAGTGAACCATGGCTCCAAGGTCAACCTCCTCCATATGCATCCACTCATCCATAGTCATCCCATCATAGATCTCTACAAATATCTTAGGAACCTGATCCCTTATTTGGATTTGGTCTCATGCCTAAAAAATGATCAAGTTAGTTCACACACTTAATTTTCAATCATTCTACCTAGACCCACCTAACATTAACCTTTTTATCAACCTATAACCACCAACATCCACTTATTTCAAGACCTACCTAAACATATCAAACCAAAAGCATCACATTGTTACCAAACAACACCCAACTCTAAACCCACAACAATTTTCTACAACCTACCTAAATCTATCAAAACCAACATTTAGCTATATACAACAACCTTTTCGAAACATTAATCATTTTAACATGCCCTGTCCTAACTAGCTATTTAACTACCCATAACCCCTTTTCAACATTTGAAACTTACCTTCCCTAAATACTCGACTGATGATTGTCCTTACAACCATCGACAGTCATGTGAACTTATTCCTTTGATGGTCAACCATTGACGATTATGTCTGAGCATTGACAGTCATGTCTAACCACTGGCGATCACTATGTGTGATCATCAGTGTAAAAATACCTAACCTATCTTCCCAAAAACTCAATAAAACAACCAAATTCAAAAACTAAATCACCTAAAACATAACCTATTACCTATTCTCAACCCCAATTTTCCTTCAAATTTCATTTTCACCCACTAATTTTCTTGATTTTAACTAAAACCTAAATCTATGTCAAACCTCCAAAAACCCTACCAAATCAATCAAAAAATTACCCAAATTTAACTTCAACAATAACCAAATCAACTAAATAATAATTTCAAAACATCACCTATCTCATTCCTCAATTGTTGTCAAAGTCAAAGCCTACATCCTATTGCTCAGCCATGGTCTCATCCACCCTACATCATTGGTCCTAGTTGATCTCCTCAAATACATGCCTCTCACCAATCAACAACATCCGCCTCATCCAAATTCTTAGTCAACTCTCATAGCTAAATTTTAAACAACAAATCACTAGATAACATGGAACACTCAAAATTCAAATAACAAATATTGAAAATGAAATTTCATTTTCTCTTTTTATTCTCTGGTTGTTTAGGGTTCCACCCTGATCATTCATGGTTAGGGTGATCATCAAAATTCAACCTTAGAAACCCTGACCATCGATGGTCAGGTTATCACTTTAAAAAAAAATTAAGCACCCAACCTAGGTGCCAAACTTTTGGAGATCACCTAATCTCCCCCAAACTGCAACTTGAACTTTTGAAGATTACCCTTCTTCACCCAACCATTTGACCACATCCACCTTGACATTGGCCATTTTTGACCTGAAACTCTACCAAATTTTCTTTTGAGTCTAAAATATTGTTACTCAAGAAAAATTGCTTCACCCTTCAACCATTATCCATCTAGCAAGCTACAGGTATAGTCTACTTATTCTTTTTTTCATTGGATTTCTAACCCCCCTACCTTGATCAAACCTATTTGTACCTTATTTCCAAAATTTTGGATCCTTAATAGAACCATTATCAGATCATTCACTCACTTTGTAACTCTTTTCTGAGTAGCTTTAAAAACCCATAGGCAACCACCAATGGTTAGTACAACTATTGATGGTCGCCCTAACCACCGATGGTTACCCAATTGTTGATGGTTAGCTTAACTACCGATGGTTCACCCAACCGCCAAAGGTCACTATGATAGAAAATAATAACAAGTTATTTTCATCCCCTTGACCCCAACTAAACTTAACATTCTATGTTCTTACCTGTTCATAGCCCATTTTTTGATTTTTTAAACCTGACTTCACCCACTTTGGCATGAGTATTGACCCAATTTTAATATATTTGGTCATTTTATTTAATAAAACATTCTACATTCTAATTTCTTCTTGTATTTATTTCATTTACTTTATACAAGTACCTTAATTTTATCATTTTCAATTTAATTATTATTAAGAGTGGATTGATAGCCTCCTAGCAAGCTTATGCTTATTGGATCTAGCTCACACTAGGCAGCCCACCTAACTCTCTTCCTAACAACTCCTTTGTTAGTGTTTTCTTATTTGTAGGTTATTCCTTCCAAGCCAAAGAGGAGTTATCCATATTCATCTAGATTACACATGCATCATGATGAGGCCACCAATTGCTCTATTTTGTAGCCTCATCCATACCTAGTATATATATTTTTCTATGTAAATCCCCATAACCATCCATGACTCATACAAATGAATGATTGAATTTATGATTTTGTATATGCATTGATATATATATGATATGTTATGAATTATTTATGTTTTTTCCTTGATTATATTATACTTGTGTAACTTTATTTAACAATAATTTGAAGCATAACCTAAGGTTGTAGGATATCATTTGGTCACAACACTTATAGGCTACCCATAGAAACTATAGGCTCCACCTACAGGGTGCTCATAGCCATTGTAGGTTGCCTCTAGTAATTATAGGCTCCACCTATAGGCTACCTATATCCACTACAATTTTCCCTCAACAACTATAGGCTTTACCTATAGGTTGTCCATAGCCATTGCAAAGTGCTCATGGTAAATGTAGGCTTCACCTATAGGTTGCCCATAGCCACTGTACAAAACAAAGTTATTATTGTGATCAAATCTTAAGGACACATCTAGATGTCTTGGGAACCAAATGGATGATTGGAAAGGACCATATTTATTTTATGAACTCCCTACATACAAGGAAATTTGGATGTGCTACTAAAGATGAGAAATACAAGAACAATAAGAAGACAAAAAGAAATAAACTAGCAAAAAAGTATACCTTATCTTTAACCCAGTCAAGCCTAAAACAAGTAACTTTGATTACTAACCACTTGAATGTTGACTTGGGTAGTTTATAAAGTATTTGTATTTTTCTTAGTTTGGTGTCTTTGGTTAGAAATTAGTAAACTACCTTCTATTTTTGATGCCAGAACCTAGATCAAATTAGGAGTTAGTGAAGTTGAAATTGAGACTGGATAGTTAATAGAACTATAAAATTCATTGCATTGTAATCCTCTATACCAATCTTTAATTGTTATAGATTTGAGTAATGATAAAGTTGATTATGTAAGAATCTTTTGAAAATCTCTCAAAGAAGGATTGGAACTCAGTTCTGAATGAGTAAGGGCCCCCTCAGAAGGAGTTGCAGTGAAGATCCTGGCCCTCCTTAGTTAAGAGTGTGTAAGTAGATTTAATTATTAATATGATTAAATAAAGTGTGATACATGTGTGAGTTATAAGTGTGAAGTATTTCTATATTTATGTCATAATAGTTTCATAGTATAACTATCTGGTGAATTCAACATAAGTTCATTGTACTACAACTAGTAAATCAAGTTGATTTATGAATCAATAATGCATATACAGTGATGACATCCTTGAAAAGTGTACGCACCCTAGATTGATAATTAATGTTAATCAGACTCAAGGATCTAGTTTGCACTAGATAATTAGTCTGCATAACACATCACCAACTAGGTATTTATACTAGATGTTTATTACTAGTTTCTTATAATCTTCCAAAATTAAGAAATGAGCAGAAATTAAGAGAAACAATGTAAATGTGATTATGAAGAGGTGTTTCACCTATCAGTATGGTCACATTTTTGATAAATAGGTACCAATGGCCACCCAAAGTATATGTGGCATAATTATATCAATTCCAAGACATGATCCTTATCAACAGATTAGATAGATAATGACATGGAGTTCTAAGAAGAACACTAGGTGGATGGATAAGGATAATAAGCATTCAATTCTTTTAAAGAATTTGTTCTTTATTGATAAGATCATGACTTAACATCCTCAAGAGTGCTAATCCATCAAAAGTGGTTGGGCATTTTCCAATGCACAACTTGTCAGGAACCTAAAACAATAAACATGCTCCGATGCCTACTTAGTCAGGATCTTGCTCTACCAATAGAGCACATATGATTACTTCTTGTATTAGCAACTAAACATGGAATTTAACCAGAATCAATAAGTAACTAGAAATATGAAACAACATAGGAATTGAGAGACAATACACAATTGTATTAATAATCACTCAGAAGAATATACAATAAAGAAGATGCCACTTCTTCTTCCACCTCAAAGGTTTGCCACACCTCAATACCTTCTTCCCTCTCTCTCTTGGTCGCAACAATCAACTCCAATACAGAATTCATGTTCACCTCTCCAACCAATCAGTAACACGTTGCCAGTACACCAAGTACACAATCGTACTCCAAGTAGATCTCTTGCTCTCTGCTCCTACTTGCAAATCACTAAACCTTACTCACCATTGTAGATCTCCTATAGAAAGTCATGCACACACGCTGACCAAGATCATACACATACGAAGAACCATGTTGATTCTCCAAACCAGTACCCACCTTGGTACTGTGGCACTAAGAAAAATGCACCATTGCTCTCTTCTATCTGAAGGAGCTTATTGCTCTCTTACTCACTAGCTACAAGTTTACAATACAGCCCATGAGTCCATATATAGATCTCATGCTTACAATAATTAGACTAACCTAATTACAAGAATTAGACACGCAACTCAAGACTAAGACTAGCCTTTGACATGCAAACAAATAGTCCAAAAATGGACTCTCTGGGATCAACATGCAAACTACCTATTCACGCACAAGCTGCCGACATCGGCTCCTCGATGACCGATGTCAGCCGACTGGTGACTGATGCCGGTTGCTTCCTCACTACCATTTGATCGACGTCAGTTGATCAAACTGATGCCGGTTTCCCTACAACGCATTCAGCAACTCTCTGCAACTCTGCATCCTCCATAACTTCTCTTGTTTGCATCCTGGTGAAGCTTTTAGCTCCACAACCTAACAATCTCCCACTTGGAGATAAATAGTTGCACTTGTACCTGTACCTGTACACCATCTAAATTATTCCCTGGCTTGTATTCCTTTTCAAGATCAATCCTGAAGACCAAACACCACACGACTTGTAATGCTACCCCCGTCATCAAAGTAACCTGCCACATCCGAACCTACATATCCATGTAGTGAAGAACTTGACCCTACATAACAAGAATCCCTATTGCTAGTCCCACTGAACTGCCCTCCAGTACTCCTTCCCTGAATTGGCTCCATACTTCTGACAACCCCCACTGCTTGGGAAAACTCAGGTCTACACTAGACCTCATGTGATTTTGAACCCTGTTTCAAGTTAAGCTTGAACTGTCTAGCCCTTGGTGTGCTTTCTGATTCTGCATCCTACATCATGAACCCCACCTACACCGTCTTCACATCAGCTCCCACTGGAGATAAAATCTCCATGTCTCTTATGCTAAAGAATTTCATTGCTTCAAATTCTTCATGACACACCTCTGAACTAACCTTACCCTTAGCTCAACAAATCCCTGTATGTACAAACCTGCTAGCAAATCACCCACATACAGTAACTGGATAATGTCGCGACTCATCATCCACCTGGTAAGACAAAACCACAATAGTTACACTAACATTGACTAAAGCCATGCTTAGTCATCCACCTGTCAAACCTATACCACTATCCTGCAGCTTCCTTAAGACCATATGCCTTGGCCTTCTATCTCACGTATCCATCCACTCTCTTCTTTAACTTGGGTATCCATTCTGTCTCTCAGTGCTTACTTTCAGTTGACAACTCTACCAATAAACACCTATTTGGTTCTTCTCCAAGGACTCACACTCCTCATCCATGCCAAGCTCCCACTGTATCTGGATTCTACCTGCATTGCCTCTTTGCATCTTCCTGGTTCTTGACCATCAATAAGCAATATAAAGAAGGTGAACAATGAATATGAGGTTCACTTACCCTTTTTGAACTTGATATGAGCGTTTGAGACTTGTTGACAGCTTTCTGTCTGCCTACCATCCGTACCAGTGATCGATATCGACCATCTCCTAGTCTATTTTCGACTGATGTCAGCTCCCTGTACTGACCCTGACTGCCGACATCATTTCCCTGGCCAACTTTGGTGTCCTTTCTACTGATGTCGGTTCATTCATGACCGACATTGGTCTTCCTGCTACCGACGTCAGTTAGTGTCTGATCGATGCCGGTATTTGTGTTCATTTGTGAGTGATAACTTTTTACCCGCGAGCTCTCCATGGATCAAAACCCTGTTCAAATCAACCCAACCCTGCTTAGAATAATTCAGTTTCCTCACCTAATCTCTGTCCATCATCTCCTCCATGAACACCAAGGCTTTCCAGTTCTTTAGCTTGTCAAAGACATCTGACTTTCACTTCAAAACCTGCATTCTCCTTCTAAATATGTGACTAAGCCTACGAAGCCACATCTCTGCAACAGAAGGTGAATCAGCAATATAAGTAGATAGATAAAGGGTACCTACTTTCTTACCACCATCTAATTCAAGTGTATCCACTGTGAGAGTTATAGTGCATGTCACCCAAATTTATTGAAGAAATTAGACTCATCTCCAAGACTGGTACTTGCATAACTTCCTTCAACCACTGTGCCTACAATTTTAGCTTCACTTCCCCTTCGTCAATAATCTGACAAGGCTTTCTAACCCCTAAATAAATCTCTCCAAAGTCTCCAAAGACATACCCATGAAAAGATGCTCTATTTTGGGCTGCATGGAAAGAGGCAAAAGAATCTGTAAACAAAGATTCCACTTTATCCAAAACATCCTATGCAACATCACCTGCAACATATGCTTCTACGCACTGATCTTCTACCAACCAACAATCTCTTTTTACCTGCTCTTTCTTTCCATCAATCAAACCATTCGTGCTATTCAATTTATCCATTTGTAGCTTACTTTATTTTTCCATAGCTATACTCCCACTCAATCTAAAACACCTGTGAGTGACCTGTAATCAAAAAACACTACCAGATCTGAACCACCTATTAGTCAACCCAACCAAAAGCTCTGATACCACTTGTTGGTATCAGCTCTTGAACCTACAACCAAGGCTCTGATACCACTTGTCAGGAACCTAGAACAATAAACATGCTTTGATGCCTACTTAGTCAGGATCTTGCTCTACCAATAGAGCACATATGATTACTTCTTGTATTAGCAACTAAACATGGAATTTAACCAGAATCAATAAGTAACTAGAAATATGAAACAACACAGGAATTGAGAGACAATACACAATTGTATTAATAATCACTCAGAAGAATATACAATAAAGAAGATGCCACTTCTTCTTCCACCTCAAAGGTTCGCCACACCTCAAGACCTTCTTCCCTCTCTCTCTTGGTCACAAAAATCAACTCCAATACAGAATTGATGTTCACCTCTCCAACCAGTCAATAACACGCTGCCAGTACACCAAGTACACAACTGTACTCCAAGTAGATCTCTTGCTCTCTGCTGCTACCTGCAAATCACTAGACCTTACTCACCATTGTAGATCTCCTATAGAAAGTCATGCACACATGTTGACCAAGATCATACACATATAAAGAACCCTGTTGATTCTCCAAAATAGTACCCACCTTGGTACTGTGGCACTAGGAGGAATGCACCATTGCTCTCTTCTATCTGAAGGAGCTTATTGCTCTCTTACTCACTAGCTACAAGTTTACAATACATCCCATGAGTCCTTATATAGATCTCATTCAGCAACTCTCTGCAACTCTGCATCCTCCGTAACTTCTCCTAGTGTGTTCTATGAATTTGTGTATTGTGGTTAAGTGAATGTATGTTCATTGCTTATGTCTAAGTTTTCCTCATCTTCAAAAGGTGCTTATTAATTCTTACAGGGCATTATAAGTGTAATTTATAGTTTATTGTCTAGCCTAAAAGTGGATGTTTGCCCTCTCTTTGCTAATTTGATAACTGATTAATGCCTTATTCTAAAATATTTATGTGAGTGATAGTCTTTGGTTTTCAAAGTATCCCAAAGTGTGTATTATGTGATTTTGAGTGATAAAATAATTGGTGCATCACCTCTTTTACATGATTTATAAGTTATTGTCAAAAACTCTTTACTTTTTCCAAGCAAGTGCTAGTTTAGGTTTAGTATAGGTGATAGATCTAGAAGGAAGTCGACCTTTTTCAGAGGTCTGATCCATTATTAGGATACCCATAGCCTAGGATTAGTACCATGTTAGACTATATTTGAGTAGGAAGATCTAAATAATCCCCTTACTCAGCTAGGGTGCAAATCTAGAATACCAAATGTATGTTGAAGTCAAATTGGAGATTTTTGAGTGCTCTCAGTTTTCTCAGTCTTGGCTTAAGGGCAAGTAGGTCTAAAATGGGTTATAGGATGTATGGGTTCCCAAAATTATGGAATCTCAAATTTTGTTCTATAAATGTGTGATGGTTGTCTCTAGGTGTGCAAGAAGTTTTAGAGGTGGACATTAACTATAAGGAGGTTTGTTGATCTTGTTTGTTTTGAGATTCTAGAGTTTTGAGCGATGCTAGAAAAGTAATTTTCATTATGAGTTGAGGTCTAGGGATCATTAATAAGCTGATTTGGCCAAATGGGTTGTAAAATCAATCTTCATAGATATTTTAAGGTTTGTCTTTTTTAAATTAATCAAGTTTTTATCAAAATGGAGGCTTAATTAGTTAGTAGGTTTGTGAAGGAACTATGTTGTAGAGGAGGATCTAGGTGATGAAAACTAGTGTGATTAAGGGGGTATATGAGAGTGCTCTATATATGAATTTTTATCTCTTTAAATTATGTCTACTAAAAGTTGTGGGCTCTACAAGTTACAAGTAGGGTTACAAGGAGTCTAAACATGCCTAGTGTGAAGATTTGATGTTTTTTATCAGTTTATCAAAAATATAAAGGCATGAGTGTTTTAAGGTGATTTTTTAGGTTTTTTTAGATCATTTTTCATGTTTAGTGAGTGGTATGAAGTTCTATTGGTGGTCCTTGAGGTGGCTTGAGAAAGAAGGCTAGTAAGCCTGTGTAGTGGTTCTTCATGCTGTCTGAAGATTTGAAGATGCTCAAGAGGTGAAATGGATCAGATATATTAGATGGAGTCCCTATAAAATGTTTTATTGGATAAGAATATAATTTTAATATATTCTTGGATAAGGGGGAGCAATGAGTCTTGTAAATTTGCTCCAAGATGTTGTGATGGATTGAAGTTGTGTGTGCAAGGTTTCTAGGTTAGGTATGAAGATATCCAGGTGTCATTAGAAGTTGTCAAGGTGTCTTAATGGCATATAAAGGTGTGATAAATTTATTCATGTGTGTTCTATGTTATTTCAATATTTTAATACCTTTTGTGTGTAATTGGAGAATTTTTGTTTGCTCTCAGGTTTCCTAGTTTATGCTTAAGGGTATGCAGGTCAAAAACCGTAGTATGAAGAAGTGGAATTTTTGTTCATTTTATCGAAAATACCAAGATGGTCTGAATATTCTCAAGGGCTTACTAAATTCATAGGACCTAGGGTAGTTCCTCTCAGTGTTCTCAAGGTGAGATCAATCAATTTTTGATGTTCTAGTGGGTTTTGTCTTCATAAGAGTAGAGTATGGTCAAAGAAGAGTGTCATCATGGAGCATGTTTGAGAGATTCAAGGTAAGAAGTGGTATTAATAGTGTTATAAAGAGTTTGTATCATCTCTCATAGGTGTTCATTTCTTTTTTTAGTCTTGAAATCCTTTTTATGTCCTTAGGATCAAAAGATAGGCCCTTTGTCATTAATGTCAAAGGGGGAGAAAGATCAGAATGAAGTTTGATGAGGATGTTCAAATATTAAAAAGACATTCTATGAGTGTTTTACATTAATTAAAAAGGGGGAGATTATTTATCATGGTCATTTATGTCTTAGATTGTCATTGATGTCAAAGAGAGCATGTAATACCAATGCATTAATGACAAAGTGATCAGATGGATAGCTTGGAGAGTATGGTACTTGTGCAAATTTATAAGAACAAAGAAGAGGTTATGAGGCATCCATAGACATATTAGAAAAACCCTATTTTGTTTTGTGAGATTTTGGAAAGAATAAAATGCATATTCTAGCTTAAGAGAAGTCAGATCGTCACTGTATATCATGCAAATATGTATGAACCAGTAAGTTCATGTATTTAATTTTGGTATGAAGAAAGTCAATAATGGTCAACAGTTTACATGGATATGTTGTCTCTAGTGCCAAGAATCTACCCTTAAAATTTGGAGTCTTGAAGTGATTTATATCTCAAGTTATAAATCTTCAAAGTTACTCTATCAGACCATGATGGGCTAGAGACTGTCAAGTTTAATCACATTGAAGTCTGAGGTCATTGGTTTAGAAGATCCAATGGTGAGTGATTAATCATACATATTGAGATAAATGGTGCATATGAATTCAGAATATCAAAGGTTTCACATGCTGGTGACAAGTTTCACAAGCTCATTAATATAATAGAGGATCAATGGTGAGTGGTGGTTCATACTTATGAAGATCAATGGTGCGGGACAAGTCAAAGAGTCAACAAAGCATGTGGGACTCTCAAGTGGCACAAGCACATGGGATGATAGAAAAATGTTTAGAAAGAATGTGAAGGTTCCAAGTGTCATAATCATGATAGTTCTAATCAAGATTTAATGGTGAGTGTTGCAAGTTAAAGACCTGACTAATCTAAGGAGATCAATGGTGCATATTTGGTCAAACTTCTAAGGAGCATGAGATGAGGTCAAACTAATAGATGTTTAGCATAGTTAAAGATCAAGATAATTTTGATAGATATCAATGATGTGTATTCATTCAATCAATGAGAGGTCATGAGATGTTGAAAAAGTGTTTGATGTTTAACAGTAACCATTGGAATTTGAATATTCAAATTAACTAAAGAAAACAATTTCTTAGTTTTTGAGCTATAAATTTTGATCCAAGATGAATTCGAAGGTGAAGTAAAAATAAAAGTTGTACAAGACTTCAAGGTGAATCCATAGAACCTAGTTATAAGGTATGAATGTTTTTTATATTCAAAGTTATTGAGCTCCAAATTTAACTATGTCTGACCATGTTCTATAAGTGACCAGAGAAGGATATTTGAGTTGTTCTTGATAACATTCGGATGTTTCAAGGGGACTTAGCTATTGGATAATGTTTTAGAATCCATGAGGATCATTTTCATGGGATTTTTAGGTTTCACCAATCCATTTTTAGTAATAAAAAATTCTTCAAAGTTGATTGTTTATTCAATAATGGTGTTATTATGTATAGAATGTTGAGAAAATTGTGCTTTAGTAGAAGAGTGTTTTAGTGTGAGTAATCATCTGAAGATGTCATAAGGGTAATATGGAGTGGACCCATGTATTATAATTTTATTTTGAGTTTCTAATTTGCTCTTTGGAGTGCTAAATGGGTGAATAGGTCTCCATGAGACCTATAAGTGCTACTAAGGCCTAATTGAAAGGTGTAGCTACTTATAGGTGACCCATGGATGTTATGACTAACCTATGGGAATGGTATTGAGATATGTAATATGTATTAAGGGATAAGGCAAGTATTATTTCCAACCTAAAAGATAATAATCATGAAGGCTATATAAAATGTGGAATCAAAGGTGATGATTTCTAGACTTGTGAGAAGGGGCTCTAAGTGGAGGAAGAGTATAGAGTTGAGAGGCAAAGGATAGTGAGGGTGCCTAATGGATGGATTAAAGAATATAAAATGTTGATGACTATGTGTATGATCTATAGGTCATATTTTTGATATCATAAATAGTGCTCTTATAGGTCTGAAGATTTATGAAATAGAGGCATGTGTGAGTGTTGTGGAGTGAAGGATAGAAGAAATGGAGTGTGCCCAATGGATGGGTTATAGAGTAGAGCAAGTTGATGATTTTATGTATGACCTATAGGTCATATTTTTTATGTTAAAAATAGTGCTCTTGTAGGTTTTAATATTGAGGATGAGTGAAGAGGTCTAGAGTGATCCAAAAGGATTTTTTGGATGCCTTGAGTTTAAGCAAAGGATATATGATGTTTGTGTAATCTTGGTGGTTGATTTAAGAGATAGATTAGAGTGTGGACTATGTGTATGACCATTTGGTCATGTTTTTAAGTTTGTGATAGATTTATTGCTAAGAAGTGTAGAGTGATTGAAAATGTGGTTTTGGATGTTTGTGTCTATGTGAATAAGTGAAGGGGGATGATATACATTGTATCTCTATCATATTAGCAGGCAATTAGTGTTTAAGAGATGTTTATTTCATAGGTGTTGGGAGGGTGCTCAACATTTAGGTTAGAAGGAATTGACCATCCTAGGGATAGGTTCTCCTTGTGGAACATGTGTTTCACTAAATTCTTGTCAAAAGGACTTGGCCATCCTAAGGGTAGGTGCTCCTTGTGGAATAGGTGTTTCACTAAATTCTAATTAGAAGGACTTGACCATCCTAGGGGTAGGTGTTCCTTGTGGAATCAGTGTTCCACTAAAGTATCATATTTGTAATACCTTATAAGACAAGTAGTCCATTTTTTTATAGGCTTGAGAGTGGATTTTATTCCCCATAAGGGTTTCTAACATTAGATGTTGTGTTATGATGTTATTCTCTTATTCATTCTTTGTATGTGGTCTCCTTGCTTTGATGGTAATCTAGCTACATATGCTTGTTGTGTTGATTCATGAATGTCAATGATTGAATGAAAAGTGATCTAAAAGTGAAATATTGGTTGACTAATTCACCCCCCTCTTATTCATCTTGTACCTCCAACAATAGTGAGTGGATGGGGTCACCATCCCACTTTGTCCCCCAAGTGTGCATGCCACTTATGTTAATTTTCCACTATGTTACCTTAGTGATCTCTCCACCCATATTGGAGTATCCCACCCACTCACTTTGTCTATTTGCATCATTAGGCACTCACCTGACCTAATTAAATACCTACTATACTTTTCATTTTATGGTGATAATTTTTTTAGCAATAAGACATTTCTATGTTGTGGATTGTGAGAGCTAGTTAGTCATAATTTATTTAGCATCATGATGCTAGTGTGTTAAGTGTTGTGTAAGCTATGAACAATATAACTATGAGCTTAGTGATTTGTAATATGCAAGCCTAGTATGTCACCATTTTTATATAAATTGTGTACTAATACTCATTCTAAATACATATAACTTAGTTTCTACTCTTGTCTGATTTATTATTTCCATTGATTAATGTGTTCGTATAGCCAATCATCAGTCTTAGATGTCCTTGATTTTGGATGATTCTTACATGGTATCAGAGTGAGGTGTTAATCTTTAAGGAGGCATTCACACCCTGGTCAATAGGTTGTGCTATCATTTAGACTAGCATACCATCATACTATTATGGTAGTATGATGACACTACAAAAGTACAAACAACATCATGTCCACATTGGTTCATTGTCCTCCATGTTGGTTTCTACTAGGTCACTCCTAGCATCTCTACACGATAAAATGAAACCACAAGTATCGTGATTTCATTTTGCATGCTAGATTGAATCATGACATCACGATAATTTTAAATTTTTTCTTCCATGTGACCAACTTAGTCACATTTTAACATCATCCTCTCAACTAGACAAGCTACTCTCTCCCTAATATGTAGATGTTAAACATCCTATTGGCCTGCTACTTATGGCATCCTCCTAGTTGAGCCTCCTCTTTGACATAATTTATCCACTCACAAAATGGATCTAGCCTACTATAGTCAAACACAATTGGTGGATTTTGAGTAGCCTCCACCTATTTCATAGCATGCTCTCATTGCATAATTTGAAGCTTTTACCACCTACATCTCCTCATCATGCAAAATTGCCCACTACACCAACTGTGGTTTTCTAAAACCATGTTTTTTGGGTAAAAGGCTTAAGTTTTATTTTTTATAAAAAACTTAAATAATCAGCCTTTATCAGTTAGTTGGGTTCTTTTATTATGTGGGGGACAATATTAATGGCAGAGGATTTTACTTGGGTAGAGTTATTTTTTACTTATTTTTTATAAAAACATTATAAGAGGAGGAAGTTTTTGTAATTATTTTTTATATAAAAAATAATATCATATAAGGAGATATTTTAAGGAGAATTTTGATTATTATTTTATCACTTTCCTCATATTTTCACTTGACAAACATGAAGGGTGAGGTATGGTTTGGTATAAGGTCAAGCCCCTTCAAATAAAAAAAACAAAATTCTTTTATGATTCTCCATCACTATTCTTGGACCCATTTTTACACTTTTACTACTCACATACTCATTTTCGATGGTAAACATCATTCATTCTAAGGGGATTTTTTGTTTGAAAAATTGGTGAATTTTGGGCCTTTTCAAATGCCATGCAATCTTAAAATTGAATTTGATATTAGGGAGGGATCCCACCATGGGATCTTCCCCCAGGCCCTGCAAGGAAATCTGCCTTGACCCTATAAGGGGTGTTGCCCCTTGACCCACCAGGGGCTATTTCCCCAGACCCCTACATCATAAACCCTTATTTAGTACCTTTAGTGTAATTTATTTTGAGTGTCACATACAAAAGGGTGATTTATAATCTAAGAGGTGATTAAATCCTCTCACAACATCATTTTATAGCTCTTATTGAGCTTTGTACATGAACACATTATTGATAGATCCTGACATTCCTCTTGGATTGTTTGCATTATCATGTGTGTTATTATGTTTGACATCACAAGGATTGATTATTTTTAGATGCATTCTTGGTTGAGTCTGACATCCAACATTTGAGTGTGTTGTGTACTTGTAAACTTTAAAGGGGTCATTGTTAATAATCTCAAGGGATTGTTTTGGGCTTGCTTCTCTCTTGCATGCAAATAGTTTTCATAATTTACATGTGACTATTTGGTGACCATTTCACTTGTTACTCTTTAATTATTTAATGCATTGTCATTTGAATATAACATCCATTAGCTAAGTGTGTATTGTCACTTTTGCATGTATTTGTCTCTTTTGACTGGACCCATTCTCGGTTGATTCTAAAGTCCATCTCTAGAGCATGAACTCTTCTTACTTGTCGACTCTGATATATATTTCTCATTTAGATGCATTTTCAGCTGAGTCTAACATCCTCACATTTAAGGTGCATTATTCTTAAAAATTAGGGGTCATCTTAGGTTGCATTATGTAGTGTTTTCTCATTGCACTTCCTTAGTTTCTCTACTCTCAATCATGCCAATTCCATTGGAGAGATACTATATGAAGATAGCTATTTCTACTCTAATGGTTCTTATTATAAAGACTAATTTTAATTTATTATGGATGTACATGGAATGCTTACTCATGAAACAAGATCTTATTCCATTTCTATATAGACATATTCTTTTTCCCATAGACCTAGTTCGATACAATAATTGGGACAACTCTTGTAATTGTGTTTATGGTGACTTATTGATGCACGTTTCATGGTATCTACAACACCATGTGGATCATAGTGTCCCTAAACTATTTGGAGCACTCTTCTGACTCTTCTTAGAGATCTTGCTAAGTTTTTTATCACTCATCCTCATTCTCTTCCTATTGTCTATTCAAAATTTGTTGTACTCCCTCATCCTACTCTTACTTCTTGTGATGAGTCATTCCAAATGTACAGTGTTCTTCCCTATATCAAGTCACCACTAGTGTATAAGTTTATGCCAGACCTTAGTTTTCATTTTTTATAATCTACATTAGTTCCATTGTATAATGTTTCTCTTCTAGATCCATCGAATATTTGTTCTTAAGAGGATCATCTCATATTCATTGATATTGTGAGTGTACCTAATGAGAGATTTGAAAACACATCTCTTCTTGTGGATAATCATTCTATAGATTATGTGCTTTATATGCAATTCATTCTTCAGTTTTGAGAGTTATTTTTCCATGATATTCACTTTGCATAGACATTCTTTTAACTGGTCTAATTTAATGGATATACCTCTAACTTTGGTGCATGATCTTGCCAGACCTATGGCACATATCCATTTTGGACCACTTTCAAATATACTCATAGTGATGTATTCATATCCCATAGTGGAAGGGGAATAATTTGAGTAAATTCATCATTTTATTACTCTAGAAAAGGTAAGAAACATTTTTTAATACAAATGGAGCTTTTTTAGTCCTCATGTAGAGGATCTCTTTATCGACATTATTTATCTTACAATTTGTACTTGTATTGGTGGATGCTTCAACATCATCTTTAGTGGGGATTTTTAGCCCTTTCTTATTATTTTATCTCTTTTAGGGGATATTTTTCCTACAATATTTCTCTTTTTATCCACTTTATGAGAGTTTATTTGTATTTGGGTACCTAATCAAGCCTAGTTTATGAGACATAATTCTACTGCCCACTTAAGATACACTTAAGGAGGGGTGTTAGTATAGGTTTTTCACCCTATATGGGTTTTTCCTACACTTATATTATTCACCTTGTTTAGGTGGATATTAGGTATATTATAGGATATATGACATCATCATGAAGTCATAATGCACTTGTGAGTACATGGGGTCACATAGTGAGTGGATGGGGTCACCATCCCACTTTATCCCATAAGTACACACTCCACTTATGTCACTTTTCCACTATGTTTATTTAGTGTTCTCTCAACCCATAGTGAAAGATCCCACCCACTCACCTTGCCTACATAATTCATCATCCACTCACCTAGTCTATTTAAAGACATGTTCTCCTTTAAAGTTTTTGGTGGAGCATTGTAAAGAAATAAGCCATTTATGGTTTATGGATTGTGAGAACTAGTTAGTCATAGCTTATTTTTCTAGGATACTAGTGTGTTAAGCATTTTTAAAGTTATGAGTGATAGAGTTGTGAGCTTAGTGATTTATAATACATGAGCCTACTGTGGCATAATTATTATATAAACTATGTATTAATCATCATTCTAACTACATATAGCTCAATGTCTACTCTTATCTAATTTTTTTTGTAATTGATTAGTGTGTTTACATAACCATTCATCAATATTGGATGTCCTCAATTCTGAATGATTCTTACTAATATGTCTAGTAAACTAGGTCCATATTTTAGATCATGCATCTCTATTTTGATGCTTTTGGTCCCTACAAGCTTTGAAACTCATATGGTGAGGAAATTTTTTTACCCACTGATTGAACCTATCTTTTACTTAAAGGTGTATATGTTGAAATAAATTATTATCCTTATGAAATTTTCATTCCACCTTTTCATGACCTTTATGTGGCTCATTTCTTTCCTTCAATGTATGTTAATGAAGACCCATGTTAGGAAGAGGACAACTTAGAATTAATATCATCTAATGATTTATTATGGTATACATGTTTTTTTACCTATATAAGGATTAATGTGATTAATTGACCCTAATTAGATAGAAATTTTGTAAATGAATTCATATTACAAGATCTATATATACAAATATGAATGTAAAATCTTGAAACTAATTTACCACTCTAAATTAATAAATATAGAAAGTAAAATAAATGGAGAATATACTTAGTGGTGAGTTTTTAAGTGGAATACCAAGACTATAGGTATGTAGAAAGAAGGATGGTGAACTATACTAAAAGTCACTTAGATCAGGTTCTAGACCTTTATGTGCACTCAAATGGTATCATCAGCCTTAGGTTAGTACCATCAAAAGTTATTGTTCCTTGTTTGGTAGTTCTATCTTTATTTATTTTTCCTCTATATTTTTATGCATGTAGGTGTGCTAATTTTTCCTTTGGCTATGTGTATGATCTTGAGGCTTGATTATGCACATGACTCACGTAAATTTGTTTCCTTCACTTGAAACCATATGTCCACTTGCAATGATAGAATTAAGCCTATAAAAGGGGAATGAATGTGGGTTGAGATAACCCCAACCACTCCTATTAAATAGTTGAGTGTTGACTACATATCGAATACTATGAAGAGGGAATTCAAACTACTTGTAGTTTTTCTCATTAGGTGAATATGTGAAATAATGTATACAACCTATAATCTAGCTCTTGATACTTGGAAATTGACAACATTATCTTGGATTTTGAGTGTTTCGAACTTGGTAAAGACCTAATCTTAGTGAGTGATTAGAAAATTAGGAATAATAGGATAGTCCTATTAAATGTGTAAGTGTTTGAATATGATTTGATAAATGATTTATATATGGGTAATAGGCTTATACCTATTTTTTATTTATAGAAGACTATTTGGGTACTTTCTCACACCACCAACATGTGAAACATATAGGCTAACCCATAGCAATTATTTAAATATTAAATTTGATTGGTTCTAGGCATGGACTAATAGACTCAAATGATACCCTCAAATGATATGTTCAATATGTGATGTTATTATCTAGGAGACAAGAACAGTGATATAATGATTTGGAGATGTATAATTAAGATAAATAGTTAGTTTGACATATATTATGGGATTTCCTATAGGTGAGAGATAACAGCTTAGGAAGGATAGACCCAAAAAGCATGAATATATAAGAGTATGGTCATTTAAATTCACATTTATATGTGTTGTGATTAATGCACCCCATTTTAAATAAATAAAGTAGGGACCCATTTATCCTAAAAATCTTATGTTTGATCTTTATCAAGACTTAAATTGACCTTAAAATATTTTCATGCTAAAGCTCAAAATACTAACTGAACTAATCATGATTTATCAATTTTCTTAGTTTTACACTTTATAAGATAGGCTATTATTGATAATTATAATTTATTCACCCAAGTTTTATGGATTATCTATGACTATTTAGACTATCGAGTTTTAATCTTGAGTGAGTGGGCTCCTGCCATGTGTCATGATTTCATTACATCCAAAAGATAGCTCAATATTTTAATACTAATATTCAAGTGACCACCCAACTATATGAGATCATTCCAACTATCATAATCTCATTTGATCAAGAGTTTTAGGTAGGAAACAAAGCTACAAATTAAAGTTACCACCCAAGTGAGCGAGATCACACCATGTGTCTATATCTTATTGCATTGTGCCTCTCAGATGAAAAGTACAAATCATGACTTCTAGGGACTAGATGAGAAATAAATATTGATCCATGTGTCATAATTTGATTTGATCACACACTTATAGACAAATTGAAAAAACCATATAACATCTGACCAACTAACTGATCAAGATCATGCCATATGTCAAAATATCACTACATAAAATCTAACATAGAAAATATGAGGTACAGTCAAGTGATCAACAATAAAGTGGTATGTGGGATGATATGTATAGTTATCTACCATGTGTCATAATATGAGTAGTCCATGTGACCATTTTAGTAGGTTAGCTACCATGTGTCATCATCTCATGGCCCCATATATTGACAAACCCAAAGACTTGGCAACAGGTGAAAATAAAGTGACTAAGTAGGAAAATGCCATATGTATTATAGTGATAAGTAAAAAAATTAAAAAGCCATGAATAAACAATAGAGTGACAAGTATAAAATATCCAAAGTATATTTTAAATCTTTAATAAGATGACTAAGTAGCTAAAGACAATGAACAAATTCCATGTGTCAAGTAAACCCATGAAAGTTGACATCATAAAATCTCATTCAAATTTGGTGGATGAATGAAAATGACCATTACCATGCAATTAATTCTTACACATGAATAATTCAAGTAATGAATTAATAAGACAAGTAAATGGATTATATGATAGATTTCCATGTCAGATCAAATTACATTTTGTAATTACTATTTATGAACTATTATCTAGAGCTCCATAGCGAAATAAAATCCTTGAATTTCAAAGTCTAACATATAGCATGAAATATTCAAAAATGGAGGCACAAAACAAGGAACCTAATCCTTTGATGTTCTACTTCAAAACTAAATAAGAATACAAAAATACTAAATTTGATAAGACTACTTTACTTGGAGCCTTAGGAATTTATATGACAATCTATATAGAGGTTGAGGTTGGCTGACCTTACAAAGCTGAATATGACTTATCCATGGATCAAAGGGAATATATAGATGACCTATTATAAGTCAAAGTAGTTGGAATCCATAAGGTAGAAATAAAACCAAAGGTATTCCTTTGTCCTAACTTGGTGTTTAATTTATTTACAATAGGTGTTTATAAAAGGGATATTTTTCACAAGAATAATAGCATGAAACATGTAGTTTATGTATCAAGATTAGATTTTGATAAATTCTATAGGCTACCACCACCAAACATTTCGTATAAGTAGATAGTAGTTAGTAACTAGTTACAAAACAACATTAGAAGCACCTTGATAGAATGGGCCCAAAACACTAATAAATTTTATATGAAGAAGGTCCCTATTGCCCAATTCAGGTTAGGTGTTAAAATTACTATGGCCTTATTAAATAGAATCCATAGGGATTCATCCAACACTGATTTAGATGAGATCTAGGTCCCACTGGTATCCATAATTTTGGAGGGAAATAACATTCCCCCATTAGGACAAATCACAAGCTTCAACCTAAAATTCCATAGAAAATGCATGTATGACTAAATGGATGCCAACTTATACATGATTTCATACTTAGTAGATGTTATCTATGTAAATGCTACCCCAACCAACATTTTACCTTAGGATACAAAAGGTAAAAGATAGATATGTGATGATTTTGATCATCTTCACATACATAAATACAAGGATCATATGCAAATAATAGTAGACACTTTATACCCAATGTTTTATAGAGCCATAAATGGGAAACCTATGCCTAGGTAGTCTGATCAAATTAAAATATCACTCAATTCATTAGGGGATTATTGGTTCTATCTAGATCATATTATCATCAAAGTTGAGGGCACCTTGGTAGCTCATTTGTTACTACTAATAATTATGCCAGATAAATTATTTGAGTAATAGATAACTTACCAACTATCTAATAATGCAAACAATAATCTAAGGAAGGCAAGATTAAAAAGTACCATAAGACACCCCTCAACATTGGGAGATAGTAGTTCTAAAACTATAAATAATTGGATAAGACTTCAAAACACCAGGGATCATTTAAGTTTGGATTGGATGAAAACATATGGTGAGATCCTAGGAAATTAAAAAAACAAAAAATAGAAAAATTCTCTAGGTAGTTTAGGAAAGATTATGGTCACCAAGAGTATGAACATGACCTAATATCCTTAACCCTAAGGATGATTCATAGGTTTATAAAATAAGGAGAAGAGTCTAAATGGTTATGAACGTCACCTAAATGATCTAATGTGATCCATCTATATCAAGAAAATGCATGATAAGAATAGAGTAGAAAAGATAAAAATATGAGAAAGTTGGGTAGACTCAAGTAGAGGAAGAAACATAATAATAAACTAATGAGTAGTTGATGGATAGAATCCTTAATACCCAAAGACACAAAATGCAAATCAATAAGTTTTATCCATATGATAACCTCCAAAGATCATATTTAGATTCACTCCATTAACTGAAACACTATTTCCACCTCAAGCACCAAGAATAAGTTAGTTCCCTTCTACTCCTCCATTACAAATGACAACCACTCCTGTACTAAATTTTGTAATCAGATCTCTTCTCCCTTCCATACAAAACAAAATTAGTAGATAACAAAAGGAGATATAGGATTTTTTAGGTGAATAAGAAGAAGAGGAGATAGGTTGTTAGTGGTTTGGCACATTTACAATAATGTTATTCCTAAGATGATTTAGAAGATTAATGTGAAAGTGTAAATTAGGGACTTTGTACCTTCATAAGAAATGTATTTCATGATGAAAGTGTCCACCTCAAACCATGGTGGAGGCAATGTTATCCTTTTGGTTCATTGTGAGCCAAACTCAATCTCTTCTCTTACATTTTAAAACCATGCCTTGGATGTTATTACTAAATGTAGTTTTGGCCACCTCTTCCCTATTTTTGGTATCCCAATTACCTCTACCAATAACTCCTCTATTAAGACCACCTCTTAACCTCTTACATGGGAAACACCATCATGTGATGTTTATGAAAAATCCTTGACAATTTCTAAATCAAACCCTGTAAACCTTGTTATCAACATCATATACCCTATAGTTTGAAAGATAGTCATAATATGAGGGTTATTTTTTAGGACTGCATGGTCATGTGGCTCCACTCTGATTACATCTCCTCAAATTATGTTCTTCTTTCTTCTCTTAGAAACTTAGTCTTCCAATTTTTTTATATATGTCGTGTTGTAATGTGATTTCAAGAATGACATTATTTATGGAGGATGGAGGAACAAAATGCCAATGATAAGGATGGAATGATGGTTCAATCAAATGTTCTTTTATTTTGAATTTTAATGGTGCATTAATTTTATTCTCATCAACTCTTTCATACATGTATTTATATATGTAAAGTGTGGTTGTTATTAATTTATTCACCCAAACTTAAGGTTTTTAGGCATGGTAATCTAAGGAAATGAGTGAATTAGATCTCCTTAATCCCCCCTGTTGACATGTGACACTTGTCTTCAAGTGAAGTGAGGACTTGGATTTTGGGGTAGGTGTAACACATGCATCCATTTGGGATGTGATAGTTATAAGTGAAAAAATACAATTGGAAAGGACATTAGTATGATGTCATGATGGGGAATGTGACCAAGAATGATAATGACAAATAATATCATGACATTGGAATTGGGTGGGATAGTTACCATGAGTAAGATAGGGTAATGAGGTAATAACACATAAAATATAAATATGATACATAACATTTTTGAAAATGATAAAAATATGATGGTCCTAAATTACTTATATAATTACTTAATCTTTCACATTGGTTTACCTATTTATTTGGTGCTGAGGGCACACATAACTGTATGTGGATGTAATGGCATCATAGAACCACTCAAGTATTAATGGTGGTATTCAAATTATAATTTGTGTGTAATAATGTAAGATAATTGAGATAAAATAAAGAACTTGTTATGGTGAAATTATCCCTTGTAAGATCAAGAAGTGTTTTAATTTCACCATAACTTATGATATAATTTTTGTGGGAATGTTTAGCTAAGTGTGAATAATTAAACATATAAATTATAAGGTAACTAGTTCATGAAGGTCCTAACTATAAATGAGCTTTCTAGTTGTCCACAAAAAATAGAAAGAGCAAATAATTAGTGCACATGGCTAGGAAGCAAGAACAAGTAAAAATTAGTTGTGGTAGTTGTAGGTTTTAAACTAAAAGTGATGGTTATAAAATGGATAAAGATAATAATGGATGATAGTTTAGATTTTGGACCTACATGTGTTATACTAAAATATTTCATAACCACAATAGTTGAATTAATACAAGGATCTACAACCCGAGAGTGAATGGGGTAAATTTGTAACAAAGAGTGCTAAAGCTAGAACATAGACAATGAATAATATATAACCTAAATCACTGAAATAACACCTATAGTGATGATTATGTTGCTACATATGTTCTAAGTTATAACCTGCAGTAGTATAAGGCTACCCATAGTAGTGTAGGCAAACTTGTAACATTGTTTCTAGTAAAGGTAATAACTTCTTGTAGCTAAAAAGTAACATGTGTACAAAAAAAATAAAAATAAGTGAACATAAAATTAATTTATTATTATTATTATTATTATTATTATTATTTATAATTCATAAGTGTTTAATAAGTTGATTTTACACTTAGGGTGATATTTGTTTAGTGTTGGGTCAACCAACATTTTGGTTTCTAACCCAAAACTACCAATAATGCCCAAGTGTTTTCATTTTTGGGGTTTTATGACTTATCTGACAATTAAATAATGAATATTCTAATAGAGGCTTTACCATATCCTTAATAACCTTTAGATTAACCCTTAATAAAAGGGTATAGATAAATTCTTCCATTGTTTAGGTTTCTCATAAAATTTGAGGCAGTGACCATTGACCAACAATTTAAACCTTACTATGTCAACACTGCACAACTTTATTTCTCAATTATCAAATACTTTATTGACCTCATATGAACTAAGCCATGTTAATTTTAACTTGTTCTTGTGACCTGTTTACTTTGAGTCAAAATATAGGGCCCAATCTTTGTGTTAAAACTTGTGTGTCTTGATGAACATGTCATACCACATGACTCTTTGTTATTAGACAACCTCTATATGATTAAGAGTTTCTTACTACTACTCATCTAATATATTCATCTAATACATTGAGTGAAATGATGCATTTTCTTTTGATCTTCACATATATCTAGGACAAGTTATAATGCACTCTTAAGATTTTTTATTTCAAACTCTATAGATAGAATAAACTTATTACCATAGACTAATTCATAAGGTGTGAACTCTATGGTGGTCTTCCATGTATTTCTATATGCCCAATTAGCCCTTGATAGTAAGGCTACCCAATCTCGATAGTTTAAAGTTATATTTTTTACCTTTATTTGGCCAATATATTATTAGTGATATGGATTTTAATTATTATGGAATCGCTTATACTCATGAACAAGGGTTTAATAAAATATAATGTGAATTTCATCCCTTGATTAGTAAAAAATTATCTTGGGACTCCATATCATGTAAAAATATCTTCATACAATAATTCAATAACCTTATCATCTCTTGAAAGTGTGAGTTATTTTACCTTCACCCATTTGGTGAGGTAAATTGTGCAAACTAAGATGTATTCATTATAATTGGAGGGAGGGTATATAAGACTAAAAAAGTCTAAGCCTCATTTTAAAAAGTGATCTAAATAAAATTATTGCTAAAATAGGAATATTATCTATGCATGTGGGTTTACCCACATGATGACATTTGTCACACTATCTAATATATTTATTTATATCTCTATGTAAGCTAGGACAATAAAATCTTATTGTGAGAATCTTAGTGATATTCTCTATGCTACAAAATTCACCCAAAAAGGTTCATCATGATAAGCTTAGAGAATATCAAAGGCCTCATCTTCTCTCACACATTGGTGCATGATTAAATCAGGCCCAACATAGAATAGGTATCTGGTAATCCAATAAAATGGACTACTATGAGTAACTATATTGTGTCTCTCCCCCAGTGAAAAATGTCGCAAGATTTTACCTACAACCAAATAGTTAAAAATAGCTACAATAAAAAGTGTTTTCACTAAATAAATGTTCATCTAGAAAAGCATAATCAACATGCAAATTTTGTAACATTATATGTTAGATGGGAAATAAAATCTGAAATTATATTGTCCTTTCAAGGTTTATCTACAATGGTAATATTAAATTCTCATAGTAGTAATAAACATCTAATAATTCCAAAAATTATTACTAGTTTATTCATCAAATATTTAATTTCAAAGTGGTCATTGTGTGTGAATATAAGATAACCAATGATATAATTGAAAGAGTTCACAACACTCTTCAGCCAAGATCTCTCCAATACACCATTACCACAGCCATGAGTGATTCAACATACACAAGGATATAAACCAACTATCAACAAATCAATTGTTATTCATAAATGAGATATGAAAAAACATGTATAATACAATAGATAACCCTTGCTTAAGTAGGCAAGGATAATTAATACTCAATCCTAACTAGCCAATATGAGATAAATCCTCACATAAAATAAAACTAGGAAAAGACAAATAACCTAACTAGAACCTAGCAAGCATAAGAAATAATATACTCTAACACCCCCCCTCAAGTGAAGCTAGGAGATAAAAATAGAGGATGTAGTATAAAGCCATGTGTCTCTATGGATGCCAATATATCTTATCATAGTACATGGATGTCAAGTCGCTATAACTGCCAAGTGAAAGTAAGAATGGTGTTGAATATGAGGATCACTAAACACAAATACTGCACTCTAGAATACTGGGTAGAATGATAAAATTGAGGAATCATTGCTTGAACACCCTCCAACATGATGGTGATAACTGAGCACAAATACTGGTGGGTCTACCACATTGATGTCACTATAAGAATCACCAAGAAGGCCATGGAGTCAAGTAATAAATCCTCATATGGGTTCTGACAAACAAAATTCATGAATAAGATGTACAAAGGAGGAATCCAGAAAACACTCAAAAAAGTGAGATATATATATATATGTATGTATGTATGTATATAACTCTCATAAAGTGGAGAATAGAGAGAAAACTCATAAGAAAAACTCCTCCCCCCAAAAGAGACAAAAGAAGAAGAGAGAGATAAAAAGACCCTAAAGATGATGATGAAGTAGTATTCACTCTAAGTACTTGCAAGTCATAAAAGAACTCAAGTTGCATGAGTGGTTTGAATCCACTATCAATCATAAAAATAACTAACACTAAGCTTCACCAGAATAGCTTCAATCAAGAAGACTATCAGTGGTGATGAAATTACAAAAGAGTACTACATGTGCAAGGAACTCTCAACACCTAAGAATTAGAATGTACACCACACCCCCCATACTATTGACTAGGTGGAGTGGAGGAAAAGGTCTACATGAGTGGTCTGAATCCACTACTCAAACATTGAATAAATTGACATTGTATATGCTAGAATAGCTCCATGTCATGCTAAAAGAGACTATTAAACTATAAAAATATATAATATGACACTGGTATTCACCAGAATAGCTATACTTCAAGCTATGGGAGACTATCAACTATAAAAAAAAGTGGTGTCAAAAATACAAATATAATCTCTCAAAGATGATGGCTCATGGTGGTTATGGGAGAGAAAAATAACTGAAGAAGTGAAAAAGTGCCTAGAATAGAGCACACAAATGCATGAAGGTAGATAAGGCTGAATCAACAAACCCCCCATGGAACTTTATAAATCAGTGTGAGTATAATATATCTCATAAAAAAAACACTATATGGAAATAAGGAAGACACTAGGCTTCACCAAAATAACTCCAAATAAGGAGATTGTTGACCTTTCAAATAATCCATCATGAGAAGTGCTCCAAAAATAAGGGATAAAAAGTGTGTCTCTATGGAAGAAGGCAAGGCTCTAAGTAATGGGCCTTGATGAGTCATGACACAAACTCTCAGTGTGTCAAAACACCAATGCATATTATGGAATGATGGAAGAGTATGGAAAATGAAAAAAGAGCCATCATGTATGCAAAAACATACCAAAAAAATATCAATAGCCAAAAATAACAACATGCAAAAGAGGACATTAGGCTTAGCCAAAAATTCATTTAAGATAGTCTATGCATGAAGTATAATGTAAAAAGTAGTAGGGCCCATAGCACAAGAAACCCCCTAGTACTAGCAATGCACACTCAAGAATAAGACATTGGACTCAATTAAAAATGCATCCATAAGTGAAACAAATGATGACAATGTAATCCAAAAGAAGCAAGAAGGAAGTTTGTGTTCCCTGTGAGGGGGTCTAACTTCCTATCAAACTGGACTTCACCCTCTAATCTTAGACAAATGAAAGAGATAAGGTACATGTAAAATAATGAATATTCTCTCAATAAAATTTCACAACATAGTAAATATATCACCACTAAAAAGTCACCATATGACAAAAAACCATAAACACAAGGCAACACAACCAATGCGAAGAGACCCCCCGCCCCCCGAATGTGACACTTTATATTTTAGTGCATTTTATAATGTAAATATGACCAATATGTGGGAAATAAAAAAATATGAATTTTTGAAAAAGATGATGCTCAATTTTGAGTTATCAATAAAAAGTTATTACACAATCAATTTCCCATAAATGAGGCCTATTTAATAAAAATTTACACTAAAATTTAAAAAATACTATGGCTAAGGTGGACCTAGACTTCCAACCACTCATTGAACTAGAATGGAACAAAGAACCACCTCAATCTAGGTAAAGTCAAAAACCATGCCCTTATACACCCCTATAAGCACCAAAGCAACAAATAGACCACTTAAGGCATAAATACAAGGAGTTTTAATTAGACAATCTAAAAGCAGTTTTAATAAACCACTCACACAAATTGAGTTCTTTTGTAACTTATGATTATTTAGAGTGTGGACTACTTCAACATCATCTTTTGGGGGCTTTTTAGCTCTCTCTTCTTCATTTCTCTCTTTTGGGGGGAGATTTTCCTATGGGTTTTCTCTTTTTTCTCCACTTTATGAGAGTTATATGTATATTTTGCACTTTTTCAAGGGTTTTATGGATTCTTCCTTTGTACATGGATATCTTATGCAGGAACTTTGTTTATCAAAGCCCGTATGATGATTTGTTACTTGACTCCCTGGCCTTCTTGGTGATTCTTATAGTGATACTAGTGTGGTAGCCCCATCAATATTTGTGCTCAATTCTCACCATCATGTTGGAGGGTGTTTAAGCAATGCTTTCTCAAATTTAGCACCCTACCTAGTATTTTAGAACATAGTGTTTGTGTTCAGTAATCTTTGTATTTAGCACCATTCCTACTTTCACTTGGTAGTTAAAGAAACTTGACATCCATGTACTTTGTTAAGATATATTAGCATCCATAGGGACATGTGGATTAACAATGCATCCTCTAACTTTATCCCCTATCTTCACTTGAGGGGGGTGTTTGAATATTATTGCTCATGCTTTCTATAACAACTTTTTTCTTCCTTGGGTGACTCTCAATCTTGATGACCCGTATATCAATCTTAACAAATATTAAAAAACCTTTGAAAATATCTATGGCTTTTATTGAAAATACCACCATCATCTTCCAAAATCTTATGGTGCTCAAAATTTCCATAACTTTACACATACAAGTCTGTACAGAATGGTGAATGGAGGAAGAGAATTAACAAGTAAACAAAAGGTTCACAACATGCCTTTATTCTTGGCATCCCTAAGTTTGTCCCATGCTCTCATTTCAAACAAACATCAACAGTTTGAATATCTAGCATACAACAAAGGGAGATAAGAACTAGGTGGTCCAGGTTGGATGCAATAGGAGGGTAGAGGATGAGTGACCAAATTAGTAGATCTCCCTTCTCAGATTAGCATGCCTTTGGAATAATCTCTGACATAAATGATGAATGGTAGTGAGAGTTACATCAAGAGCATGTAGGTGGAAGAGCTAGCTCTATATTAGAGGTGAGCAGGGGGAAGAATGCCATGTGGGATGACTAAAAATGTTACCAAGACCAGAATTGGCAAGAGGGGATGTTAATATACAAAATAGACATCAAATTTAGCAAATTTGCATCAAAACCTTACATGCCAAAATGAACTCATGCTTAAGGGGGTTGAATATGGATCTGCTAAAGCTTATGTGAAAGCCATCATGGCCACTAATGGGTAGACACAAGAGCATAGAAAGTAGCCATAACAAAGGCAAATCAAGACTTTCTAAGGACAAAACCTTGGATAGATATGACATAGTTAATGGCCAAAATAAAATACATATCCAAAACACATTGTGAGGACAAACAATGTAATGAAGTAAGCTAAGTAATAGCTATTAGAGGGTGTATTTGATACCATGAAAGAGTTCACAATACTATTTAACCAAGATCTCTCCAATACACCATTACCACAACAATGAGTGCTTCAACATACACAAGGGAATAAACCAACTATTAATAAATTAATTGTTATTTATAAATGAGATATGAAAAAGCATGTATAATACAATAAAGAACCCTTGCTTAAGTAGGCAAGGATAATCAATACTCAATCCTAACTAGCCAATGTGGGATAAATCCACACATAGGACAAAACTAGGAAAAGATAAATAACCTAGCTAGAACTTAGCAAGCATGAGTAATCATATCCTCTAGCAATAATGATGCAATTTAGTAGCAATATAGACTACAATAAGATTTTTTTTCTATTACCATGTAGTTAAGCTTTGAAGCTAAAATATTCTTACTGATAAAATATATAACATAATTCAACTTACCATATTGTTGACTAAGGAAAAATCCTAATGCTATATTATATGCATAAGTGTGGATATGCAAAGGCAACTTAAAATTTAGTCATATTAGCATGTGTATTGATAATATCATATATTTAAGAGCTTTAAAAGATTCTTGGAATTATAGATTTGATTCTTTCAAAGTCCATATAATAAATTATATATATATATATATATATTGGAAAAGATTGTGTATACCTTGATGTTTCAAATCACCAACTATGATCCATCATCTTGAGAACATGACTTATGGTGGGACAACAAACCCAAGCTTCTTTAAATAGGTAAATATAAAATAGGTCATAAGAGGCATTTAATGTGAGAGTAGCCATTAATTAAGGAAATGTGTGTCCACCTCTCTTATTTAATATTAAGTGCTCAAACCTACATGTGACAAAGAGATCACCAAATTGAAAAATGGTCCCAAGAACTAACAATTAACCATTGTCTTTAAAGAGTGCTAATAATAGGTCTCCATACATGATCTATTCTTAAACCCACATATCTGCTCAATTCATTGATTGATTAATTAATAATTATAATGGTTAATTATTGGGACCGTTTTTCAATTTGGTGATCTCTCTGTCACATGGAAGTTTGAACACTCAATATTAAATAAGGTAAGTGGACACACATTCCTCAATTAATAGTTATCATCACATTAAATGCTTCTTGTAACATGGTTTATATTTACCTATTCTAAGAAGCTTAGGTTCGTTATTCCACCATAATTCATGTTCTCTTAATGATGGAGCACGGTTGGTGATACGACATGTTGAGGTATAAAACAAATGTACATATTTTGTTTTCTAAAAATATTCTTAGAATTCAGTAGTCTAGTAAAATTCAACTTTTTTAGTTATCAAAAATAGTGGAGTAGTAATTTTACTAAAATCTATAATAACCACAATGTCCAAGAAATCTTCTAAAATATTTTTGTTTGTGTGGCGTTGGAAAGTTTTTAATGACTTATATATTTATTGTGTCCATTTATATCCCAAAATTGGAAATATGATGTCCTAACAAAATACCTTTTGTTATGAGCATATATCTTGTGGCTTAATAAGATGTTATGATCTTGGTAATCATTAAATATTTTTTACAAATTATTGATGGATTTTTTGTAGGAATCCCCATAGATAGTAAATTCATCCATGTAGATCTCCACACATTCATAAGAGAGATCATAAAAGGTGTTTAGAACAATAATATGAAAGGTAGCTTGAGAATTACATAGTCCAAAGCGAAGAGCACAATATGTGTATGTTGCCTAGGGGCATGTAAAAAAGGTTTTATTTTGGTGTTATGGTGAAATTCTTATCTAATTATATCCATTAAATTTATCAAGAAAAAAAATTAGTCTTTTTTTTCCAAAAATAGTCTCAAGGAATTTGATCAATGAATGGTAAAGGGAAGTGATCATAAATAGTGGTGTTGTTAAGTTATCTGTAATCCATACTAATGTGCCATTTTCCACCTTTTTGAGGTATAATGATGAGTGGAGAATCCCATTGGCTAGATGGGGTAGATGAATCCTATTTGAAGGAGTTTTTGTAATTCAATTTGGAAATTTTATTTGAAAATATGATTCATCCACCTTTGAGGTTGGTGGATGGGTTTAAACTCATCTTTGATATAAATATGGTGGGTACAAAAATCTAGGTGTATACCTCTCGTATCATGATAGTCCCATACAAAGATAGTTTTATGTTTTTAGAGCATG
This sequence comes from Torreya grandis, assembly GCA_037957365.1. Taxonomy (NCBI): domain Eukaryota; kingdom Viridiplantae; phylum Streptophyta; class Pinopsida; order Cupressales; family Taxaceae; genus Torreya; species Torreya grandis. The sequence goes on from JARHVA010000799.1 coordinate 1,681,346, forward strand.
AAAATTATCAATATAAATGATATTCCACAACAACACACAATTTAGACCAAAAGCACTAAAATGTTCTAAATAGTTTGAACTTGTCACATACAAGTGTTAATTTATACTCATGTATCATTGAATAAGGTAATTCATTTTATGTGATTATTATCTTTTATTAAATCATTTTAGAGTCAAATTGTGACCACATAAAATGACATCCTAGACCACTAAAATCTTCTAATTTAATAACACACATCACGTGTATATGTTTTTTTTCATCCATAATACCCTATTTAGGGTATTACCTCATACACAACTAATGCCTTTTTCTGATTATACTCTAGTCAAATTACGACTCAGTAAAATGGCATCTCTAACCAGGTTGATTAAATGTGCAACAAATTTCCAAAGAATTATAGAAAACCAAACAAAGTCACTTAAGAAAATTAAACCAAACCAAGAGCTTAAGTGAAAGTTGTTGAATATCTATTTACTGAAAATTCATTGTTCAATTCTACATCATCCAATGAAATCATCATAGAGTTGTCATCTATAATCCATTAATGGGATAAATATATAAATTAAGCTTTACCATACTACATCAATGCCCCATTCTTCCAAATATTAATGACATTATTTATTTCTTATCTCTCCAAAATTGAATCAGTCCATGGCCACACATCTTTATCTCAAGATGGACAGTCATGTCCAATCTCGAACATTTTAAGAAAGCTATAAATAAGTGAACCAAGACCATCATTTTAAGATTCAATTGTGAAATTTATTATACATAAATTACTATAGAGAAGCTTCATGTATTCACCCAATTAACCTAAATTAAAGAACCTAAGCCATCGATGAAATAGGAGATGAAGGAGGCTCATACTATACCTCATTGACAAAAACTTGAAGCACCAAATCCAAGGAAAAGCACTCTTTTTGACCACTTTTGAGGGAAAATAACTATTTGGAAGGTAAAACATCCTCTTGATTTCATAATTAGTTCTTTAAAGTCATTATCAATGCCCCTTGAGGGAGTAGGCTTGATAAGCTAGTTCATTATGCTTTTTTTGAATATTTCTTGATTAACACATGAGATAACCTATTTCATAATCATATTATACATTCTATCATGCTTGATGGGATCTTGCATCTCACACATCATTCTATCTCTTCTAATTAAGCACTCAAACCCTCTTTTTAGGTTGCTTTGCTCCTCTTTTTCTATAATGTTCATGTTTATGACTTCTAGACCAAATCATAGAATTGACCTATAAAACAACAAAATTGACCTAAAAATGAATGAGAATGCCCCATGTAATGATAGAATCAACCTAATTAATAGAGAGATTACACATGCAAATGGAAAATTCAACTTTTGTTTTTTTCTATTTCTATTTATGTGTTTTATAGAAATGGTGAAACTGACTTGAAGATTAGCAAGTTCAACCTGTGGAATGACAGGTTTGCCAAAGGATCAGTGATATCATCCTGGACCAAAACCTACAGGTAACTTATATGTTTTTTATTTCTATCATTTTTATCATTTTAATGAGTTCACCCTATTTATCGATGGAATCACCTTGCTAATCGATGATATCATCCTACTAATCAGTGAGATCATAAAATAGTGTCTTTTGTGTCTCTGTGTATTAGAAGAATCATCCTATTTAATGGTGAAAATGCTTTGCATAATAGTGAGATTTTCCTATTTTGAAAAATAGAGAGCTAAAATAAAAAGTTTCAAGTTTATTTGAATATCCTACACCCCTATTTTGACTTCTAACAATCTATTTTATAGGTTTTAAGAAACTTAGTTTACATTTTACAACAACTAAAAATAAATTTTATTTCATATTTCATTTGGTATTCAAAATAAAATCAAACTTTATATAAGTCTCTTAAGATTTTTTGCTTTTTTATTGTTGTTTATTGTGTTTTTTGTTTTGTAAACCAAGTGTAACATGTATGCTCTCCCCATCTCCTTTAGGGAACTTAGGTGATAAAAATGCTTCACTTATTACTTTTGTCACTTTGTCCAAAGTGTGGAAGGAAATTTGGTAAGGCACTCCCCAAAATATGAGTGATTTGGGTGATCCAAAAATGATATTAAAGTCCTACAAATTTTATTTCTTGCATATTAGCTTATGGGTGGGAGTTCATAGCCTCCCTACAAGTACTCTAGGGAAATGTTGAGCTGAGAATTCGTCTCCTTGCATCGTTTCAACCCCAATCCATGGTAGGGATAAAAAATAAGGTCAACTTAATGGGATGCTTGTTTGAGTGGTTAAACAAGCTCTATTAGTAATAAATTACCTCAAAATGATGGCTTAACTTGAATATCATACTACACTGAGTAATTAATAGATGCAATGGTTGTGAAAAGGACAAGACCTTTTTACAACAATCTAGTTAGCTTAGATCCAAATGACATGTTGTGAAGTTTTAATCACATATATGGGACCATTTATAATATGTTATACTTGATAGTTTTTAGAAAAACCCCACTTACCATAGAGTACTATTAGTGCAAGGTGAGTATCCCAAATTTTTGTGTCACTATATGATCTCTTGAGAGAAGAGGGGGCCTAAAAACCCTAATTTTAATATGCATCTAAATTTATTATATTTATAATTTATTTCCTCTCAAGGAGTATATAGATGGAATCTAATTATATGAAGCTACCTTATCAATTTTTAGTATAGGATGTACACTTCAGTGTTTTTCTTGTTCTTGTTTATTTACATAATATTTTGAGTCTAAAAATTGTTTATGTGAAACCAAAATGCATCAAAAAATAAGCACTTGTTATACACCATTTATTTTGAACAAAGAGGTGTTACACTAGTCAAATCCAAATCATCTTTTTGTCTTGTTCAAAATTAAATCAAATCATTGTGTTTGTGTTTCCAAATAGTGTTGTTATGTTATTCATTTGAGTCTAGAATTATTCATCACTTTATAAATCTAAAGTCTTTTTTTAATCCAAATTTGAAATATTGTCTTTCTAATTTCTAATCCAAAATGCTATTGATTTACCTTTTGCTCTTCATTTGAGTAAAGCTGGGTGTGATTTTCCATTTAGATTGAAGACCGTTACTTAGACTCTTTCCCATTCTATTCTTATTTTGGAATTTGATTATCTTGTGTTCACTCACGCTCTAAGTTCCTGGACCATTCTACCTTCTTTGCCATGTGGCACCATTGTGCTACCCATTTATTTTTGGATTTATGTTTAGTAGTTCTTATGTTATTTCACATCTTGAGCTTTTTAGTTTGCTTCTTATTCTTCTTGATATGAAAGGTCTTATTTTATATTTTCTAGCCACGACTCACTACAATTGTGTTTATATTTTTATGTTATTGACATACTTTGAAATTTGATTTTTGTGTGCTAGCCTACACCCTAAGTTCTGATTTTTTGTACCCTCTTCTAATTTGTTGATTTCAACCAACCAAGGTTGAGTAATCTCATAACCTCTTTCTTTCAATTATGTGGCATCACACCATTTCCTTTTTTATTATTATTATAGTCTCATTTTACCTTGTATTTGTTTGAATCGAGAATCCAAAAACACCTTTTAAATGTTTGTAAAACCAAGATCCAAACACTTCACAAATGTAAAAAACCATCTTCAAGCTATGGCATCTTTTATGGACCAATACTGCCCTTTTTGGGGGAGTCTTTTCTAGACCAATATTACCCTTTATGGGGGCATATTTTATGGGATTATCACACCCTCTTTGGGGATAATTCTTAATTACTAAACCAATCCATGTTGATTGTCATATGTTGACCCCATTCTCCTCCTTTGGCCTGCATTAGCAACCAAGCTCCACAATGCCCAAGGGTCACCATTCTAGGTTCTCCTCCTTCAGCCTACACAAATAACCAAGCTCTGTAGTGCCTAAGGGTCACTGTTCTAGGCCCTTATCCTTTAGTCTATGTGAGCAACCAAGCTTCATAGTGCCTAAAATTACTATTATAGGCCCTCATCCTTTAGCTTATGTTAGTAATCAAGCTTCACAATGCCCAAGGATTACCATTCTAGGTCTTCCTCCTTTGGCTTATGCTAGCAACCAAGCTCTGTCATGCATGGTCATTATCATTCTAGGCACACAACTAATTTTTGTTAAATCCATCCTTGAAGAACTTCAAATAGACAAGCTAGTCTTTGTTGATCCCTTCTTCAATACTATAATTTTTGGAGAGCCCATTATTGAGCCACAATCTATTATTCATTCTATGTCAAATATTCCCCACTTTAGAAAATTCATGTCGATCTTTGACCCACAACAGAATCAACCATTACCTCTTCAAGAGTTACCTTTTAAGGACCACAATGTGTTCAAATTTGATATTTTACAACCAATTATAAACATAGGCCAAGAGAATTAATCAATTCTCGATGTTATTATTGGAACACCCATTTGTGACAAGTCAACCTATGATAAATCACCTTTAGATCCTTTCCATATTGTTGAAGAACTTCAATTTGACAAGCTAGTCTTGGTGGAATTACCTGTCAACCCTTGTCCTTTTTTTGAAACACCTCACTTTGAAAATCCAATCTTTGTGGAGTTATCTTTGGACCTTTTCCCCCTCATTGAAGAGTATCACTTTGACAAGCTAGTCTCTGTGGAGTCACCCCTTGAGTTGTTCCCTCTCTTTGAGGGGCTTCACCTAGATGAACCAGACTATATTGAATTCTTCTTAGATTAATCTATTATTACATAACCCATTTTTCCATCATAGGCCATTACTTATACAAAACTAAGCATTCAACAAGACATTATTATAGCAATATCCACAATCAAATAAGAATCAAAATTATAGTCAGGTTCTATTATTGAACCAATATCAAATTCAATAGTAGAAGTAGAATCAACAATCCTTTGAGTCAGAATCAACTTTAAAATTAGAATACAATCATGGTTGCTAAAACATTGGTTACATTTGCCTTGCAGAATAATTTGAATACATTTTTGATCCTTCTATAGTATTTTAAGATGATTACTTTAGCATTGATACAATTTCTCCTAGTATCTTCTATGAAAATTGTGTTGCCTTTCATCATTTCATTGTTTTTATACATACCATTACCACTAACTAACATAGCCATTATATTGACATTACACCTCTCACAAGTGTCTATTGGGACTGATAGAATCACACTTTGTTGAATTATATCTATGGTGACATATCAAGTGCAAAATATTAGGGGGACCAAGATCACATTCATGCATAAGAAGGATAATTCCCTAGTGAAACCTTTTTAGAGGTGCTAGGAGACAACCAAAGTCTGTACTTAGCATCTTCTAATGAAACCTCATTAGAGGTGTTAGAAGATAATCAAATTCAAAAGTCAACAGTCCTTAGTGAAACCTTTCTAAATTCACTATGGGACAATCCAAACAATTTTATTAGTGAAAATCTCTTCAAGGCACCAATGGCTGAGCATAATAATTCTTCACTTCTTGATGAAAACATTATTATAGATAACATCAGTATAGGTTCCAATCTATAACATAATCATATGGTAGTTAGTCTAAGGCCCAAACAACATAAAAATATTTACCCCTATTGAAAACACTTTCCTTTATAAAGGCTATGAAGACATCTTGTCTTGAAGTTTGGAGGAAATAGAATCAACGACCAATGAAGATCACAACAACATTATTGGAGTCTACATCAATAATAGGTTATTGATAGAAAAACTATTCAAAAGGGGTGTGGGCTATAAATTTAAACATTAGACCATAATAGTTGTATCATATACTAATTAGGATGAGCATCTCCAGATTATTAGGTACAATAGAACCATACTTTTACCATACCTTATGTATAGTTTGAACTACATTGACTTGAGGTCCTTTGGGACTATGTAGGCAACACCTAATTTCTATTGAGGTTAGCTCAATCAACCCTTTACCAACACTTTCACCATTTTAAGAATAACCTAAGCCTTATGATCTTGTTATTTTATGAGTCACCATTATGTGCATTATTCATTTGAAGTAAATCCATTACTACACCTTTGGCTTTTCTTACACTCATCATTTTGCAAGACCATTCCCATATTTCTTCGATACCATAATTATGTTTCATTATCATCAATTTTATTCTATCCCATATCTTGGGAGAACTACATTTGGCCTAAATTTCATGTTGGATCTTGCATCCATGGAACTATGTAGGCAATGTCCACTTACCTTATGTATTTGGAGTCATCTCAGCTGCCCCTTCCTTTTTATTCTATTCCCCCTAATTTTATATGTTTGTTTTATTGCCTTCTATAGCCTAGGGGAAACTTTTATTTATTTTGTGTGATTATTTACCTATCACTTGGGGGAGGATTTGTACCCATTATCCTTGTGTTATTGTACTGGTGTCATTGTTATCTAGCTTAGAGGTCACCCTGTCTCTAAGCATAATGCCTCTATTACACATACATGAACAATTTGTTGTCTATTTATACTAACATTGTGATTAACCATTATTTTTGGTATTACTATTTGTTTATTTTTTTAGACTTTCATTCTGAGTTATTGATTACTTTATCTTATCATTTTGTGTTTTTGTGTGTTTTGTTTATTAGGTTGTTAGCTTGTTTTGAGTGTTGTGTTTGAATACATTTTATAAAACTTTTAAGTCTAGCCTTAACTTGGGCCTGAGTTTATGTTTGTATTTGAATTATTTTATTTTTTGATGATTTTTTAGTACATTCTTATTCCTACTCAAGTCTTGATGATTCATATCTTGATTTTTAGTTGGTTAGATTTTATATTTGATGTCTCTTTTTATCTTTTTCTTTATTTTATTTTTTGTTCAAACATAAATAGGTTTAACTTTGATTTTCATAGTTTTTATCATTATCCTTAGTTATAAATATTCATGTTTGAACTAGTCAATCACAAATGAAATAAAATGTTATTGTAAGTCATTCATAATTATGATGCATAATTTCATTATGCTAAAGTAAACACCAAGTGCTAAAAGGTCCAATAGTCAATATAGCACTGAAGAACATCTTTGAAAGTACTATCTTGCATATATGATACCTAAAGAGGATATCATAAACACAATTTAAAATTGGTACATATTTCTTATATTCTTCATTCCTCATTCCATTCTATCCCATATCTTGGGATAACTACATTGGCCTGAGGTCCATCTTAGGAGAAAAGTTATTGCTTCATCTAAGTTTTCCTATGCCTTCTCAAATAGGGGCATAATGTACACATAAAATTCTTGTCACTATTTTCTTGAAATTATCAATCTAAACTATATTATGTGACAATGTACAATCTAGACCAAAATCAGTAAAACACTCTAAATTATTTGAACTTGTCACATACAAGTGTTGATTTGTGCTCATGTATCCCTGAATAGGGAAATGCATTTTATGTGATTATTATCTTTTATTAAATATTTTTTTAGTCAAATTGTGACCACATTAAATTATGTCTAGGACCACTAAAATGTTCTAATTTGATAGCACACATCACATGCATGTGTTAATTCACATCCATAATAACCTATTAGGGTATTACCCTGTACACAACTGACACCTTATTATGATTATACTCCAGTCAAATTATGACTCAGTAAAATGACATTTCCAACCAGGTTGATTAAATGTGCAATAGATTTTCAAATAATTATAGAAAACCAAATAAAGTCACTTAAGCAAACTAAAACAAATCAAGAGCCTAAGTGAAAATTCTATGAAAGTTGTTGAATATCTATTTATTGAAAATTCATTATTTAATTTTGCATCATCCCATGACATCATCACAAAGTTGTCATTCATAAGACATTAATGGGATAAATATCATAATTAAGCTCTCCCATGCCTCATCAATGCCCCATTCTTCCAAATATTAATGACATTATTTAATGTTTATCTCTCCAAAATTGAATCAGTCTATGGCCATACATCTTGATCTCAAGATGGATGGTCATGTTTGATCCTGAACATTTTTAGAAAGCTATAAATAATTGAACCAAGGCCATCATTTTTAAGCTTCAGTTATGCAAATTTATTATGCAAAAATTTCTATAGAGAAGATTCATATATTCACCCAATTAGCCCACATTGAATAACCTAAGCCATTGGTTAACTAGGAGATGATGGAGGCTCATGCTACACCTCATTGAGAAATACTTAGAGCACCACATATGAGTAAAAGTATGCTTCCTAACCACTTTTGATGGAGAATAACTATTTTGAAGGTATAACATCATCTTGCTTTCATAATTAGTTCTTTAAAGTCATTAAAACCACCCTTTGAGGGAGTAGGCTTGATAAGTTAGTTCTTTATGCTTATTTTAGATATTTCTTAACTGACGCATTAGATAACCTATTTCATAATCCTATTCTATATGTGGCAGTTGGTTGAGTTTCTTTTGGCAATGAAAAATAATGCGTCCATGAGTTTAGGACCAATGTGATGTTACCTATTGAATCTTGATAATAAATAGCTTGATGTAATTTCATTTGATCATGTCTTATATGATGAAGGAATGCAAATGTGCATATATTTGGATATGTGTCCTCATCTATTCCCACATGCTATTTATATTTTTTATTTATAAAAACCTTGATGGTTAGTAAATTTTATGAGGAATGCTTGTGATTTTTGCATAGGTGACCCTGCTATGAAGCCCTAGTTAGATTTTGAATAGGATGCATCATATATATAGTACCCTTATTCTTATATTTCTAAAAAAATTATTTTAAGGTTGAACATGTATAAGTAGCATATCCTATGATTCTATGAAAATGGAAAAGGGATTTCCCTCTTGATTTGTTAATTTTCTTGTAGCTCTATGCCATATTGTTGGAAAAGTGATTAATTCTCTATCAAGTAAAATATGTAATAATATATGTGGCCTATCTTGTGGACATTTGGCCTATATTATAATGATTTGTTCTACATCCATGAGCTCAACATTATTGACTTAGTATATAGATGATTTTTTGAATATCTGTAATGTGTTGAGTGATGTGTTGTGTCTCATGTTCTCTAGTGATGCTAGATTGGATAAATAAATTAGTCCTTAGTATATTATCTAAAAAAATATATTGTGTAGTGTTCAAATTACAAAAAATGTTTTTTCCCTCATCAATATATGATGTAGTTAGATTTTAAATAATCTCTATATTCCTCTAGGCCAACTGGAATAAAGTTCAAACTTGTAGACACCTATTTTAGTATAAGTACACATATTTATAGCCTCCTTATATGTATATACATTTTGATTGAGAATTAGACATCTAGTGACGTGGTCTCTTATGGACCTCTTTGATTCCATCTTATTTCACTTGATTTACATGCCCCTTGGGCTTGTATGTTATGTTATTACTCTTCATCTAATGTATGTCAAGGATCCTTACTTATTATTTTATATTATCTATGTATTTTATCCCCTACACACTTTTATCTTCTGAGGACACTAGCATCAATTTTAGTGTCCAACTAGACATAACTATCTAGGCTTATCTTTTTATCCTTTTCTATATCTTTCACTTTGTGACCATTTTATTAGTCCTCTTTTCCTATCTTATGGTTGGATTTTCACATGTCACTAGATCCCAATTCAAAATCAAGAGTTCCCTATATACAGAAAGGCTATGGTCTAATTAAAACACCTAAAATTTTAATTCAACAATGATATAATTAGAAAGTAATATATATTTCAAGCTATCAAATTACATTACAACACTGAATAAAATATTTTTAAGTGTTTAAAAGGTCAAATATACTATTGAATTACTTATACCAAGGGTTACTATGAGAAAGAACATATAGTCACACTATTACATTTTCACACACATGCTTAGGAGGGAGAACTACATTTAATTTTGAGGGCATCTTTGGACTATTAGCTATATAGGCAACACTTAACAACAAACAAGGTTACTAGGGCTAGCTCAAATCACATACTAACCCCTTTTTACCAAGTTATTGGAGATCTAATGCAAAGGAATGAGTATTTTGCTTATTATCTATAGCACACACACAGGAAGACACATCCAGCAATGTAAAATCATTACACAAATGGCAGCAGAGGCCTGATGCAAATTTGGAACCATTCTTATGAATATTTTTGACTTAACACTTGCATCAAAAGCAGACACTTGTGTCCTGTCCCTGATCAATACAACTATCTAGTAGATAAAAATAGTTAAAATGTAGAATGAACAAGGTTAATATCTTCAAGGAAACCTTGTGATGATTCTTGATCATTTTTATATTCTAGAATAGAACATCAAATAAGATATGCTCTCTTTTATCCCTTATTTACCTTGTACTTATTATATTTATTACACATGCTTAAATGAATTATATTTTCAAATTAAGGTATTACATTTCTAAAATCTAAATATTATGATATTTCATTCAAATAACTTTTATTTCTTGTATGTTTCTCTAGTGAACTCCAAAAAGCATAAAACATTTGGTGAACCCATCCTTAGTTTTTTGAACCAAAACCCTAGTTTTTATATTAGGGTTTTTGCCTTATTCAAAAAGTTCATTTCATATTTCTGTATTTTATTGTTAGATCTTATTAAACTCTTACTTATATGGGTGTAACTTAAGAATGATTATTTACATTATTGTTTTATCTCTAGTGGTAGTGTGCTTCACAATTATCTTAAACATTAAAACCCTTATGGCATCACTAGTAGAATGCTATGCATGGAAGATCCATTATGATCCTTACTTTAATCCACCTAATGATCAATATATTTCATATGAAGATCTATAAGAACACCAAAAATAAGATAAAACCTATTTTTCTTACAAATATGATAGTGAAAAAACCAATGATGCAAATACAAAAGTAAATGAGCAAGATAGTGATTATGGTCTTTCTACTTTTGGGTATGACTGTGATGGCATCCCTCTTGGATATGACACTGATCTTATTAAAAAAAATTTATGATGATAAAGACTTAACATATATACAAAATGGTAGCATTCATAATGTTGAAAATCAAAATATTGCATGTATACCTTCTTTAGTTAATTCAAAAAGTGAGTGTTCTTCCTCCCCTTCCAATAATGCAAATATTGAAGAAGTTGAATTTTCATCCCCTATCTCTCATGATGAAAATGTTGATGAAATTAAGTGTGTGCCCTCTTATCCAAGTAATATTAATGTTGAAAATTATATTCTCTATTTGGATGATTCAAATGAAAATATCCAAATTTGTTCTTCCCCTCTAGTTTGTGATGACCAAAATGCATGCCCTATGGCTCCCATTGTCTTGCTTGAGAAAAAATGAGAGTGCATATAAAAATCATAAGGAATTACTTACAAAAGATGCATTTTTTGGGGAAACAAATAAGTTCCTAGATATATTTCATGTATCTTTTGCAAAGATCAAGCCATGTAATGCAAAGAAAATCAAAACTAGCATTGGATCTTCTCTCCCTCCTTTAGAAAGTAAAATTGAAAGTGACATTGCATTATTCTCTCATGATGTTTTAAATGAAATAGAAAATATTTATTCCATTCCCTCATTTTAAATTTTTGATAAAAGAGAGCAAATGATTAGAAGTGAAAATTTCCACCCACTCTTATTCAATGTAAAGAGATTTTTTACGACAATAGTACCAACCTTTGTACAATCTAATGTGATATACTCACCTATTTGACCATGGATACCCATTTACAATATGAAGTAAAAACATGAGTTGATTCACCCTTTGATAGTGAAAAAGATTTAATTATTCTTATGTTCAATGTGCATGGTAATTTATAACTACTAGCAAAAACTTCCACCTCTTCTTATGATATGTTATCTATTATGACTACCATGGGAGATTTACAACAAGAATTCAACACTTTAAAACTACAAATTTATTCTCATGAGGCTATTCTTGAGGAGAATACATTAATAGATAAATATATTACTAGGAATATATTTGAGTATCCTTATCCTTCAAACTTTATTATGCCTGAGTTATCCTTATTCAATGGTCAAGGGGATGCTGCTATTCATTTATAATAATATATACATTCCTTTGAACATTGGGCCTAAAATGGAAGCTTGCTATAAAAGGATTTTCATTTTATCTTAACCCAAGAGGCTCTTGATTGGTTTTATAGCCTTCCAAATGGTTCATTATCAATTGTAAAAAAATTTAAAGTTGTATTTATATTGCATTTTTACCATTATACCTTACCTAAGTTACCATCGAAATATTTTCAAGAATTAACACAAATAGAAAATGAATCTATACAAGATCATGTTATTTGATTTAAGGATCGTTTGTATTCTTTAACTTATACACCCTCAAATTTGGAAGCAAAATTTATATTTACTAGAGGTATTCTTTCTCCGCTCAGATAAAGATCATTGTATAATCCATTTACTTAATTTGAGACCTTATATTGGAATGTGCACAAATATGCATGTGCTTTAATGAACACTCAGACCAAGTTTCCAATCTCTTCACTGAAAATAATGCATAGTAAGAGTCATATTTTCAAGACAAATAAACAAGTCACAAAATATCATAAGCCAATTCAAACACCTTTTGTATAACCAATAACATATGTCAAAAACTAAATAATAAAGGTTTTGAATAAAGGAAAGGAACATGCTTAAAAATTATCTCCCATAGTTAGACCATATACCTCTACAAAATGGTAGCCTCTTCAATTTTATTGGTACAAAGATAGACCACAAGACATATTATGAACTTTATTGGATAAATGAATGATAACACTCCCTCCTAATTCACATTATCCACCACACTAATTTTAAAAGGAAAAAAGGATAACACTTTTCCACTTACTTTGGTATCAATAGACATCAAGATAATGAGTGTTTTGCTCTTGAGCAAAATATTATAAATTAGTCGATCGGGGAATCATTGCATATCGAAAAGACATATATAGAATTATTCCATATAAATCTCTTATAGGCTCATATAAGAGGGTAGAGCCATCCCATGATTCTCCTTTCAAGTAACATATGGTCCATCAACCTTCATAGAAGATGACCAGTACTAGAAGTCTTTTTCCTAGTGTAGTCTCTCCCACATTGATCTTATCGAAGAACCATTGGTTGATCAAGTCCTTTATATAGAGACATAGGGATAAGGTGAATCTACAAAATATATATGGGTACTTAAATATATAAATTTAGATTCACATGACATTTTTATAAACACTTTAGAGGTAGTTACAAAATCAAAATCATCAATCCCATTACCACATGATCATTATAGTCAAGTTTTATTGTTTTCATCCAGATTTCATTGCATACAATGATTTATTTATTGATACTATAATACAATAATTTCAAAAATAAAATTATTTTTTGTGATCTAAGAATTTAACTCAAGAGAGGATGGTTAGTATGGTGTTATTTCCAAAATGAAATAAACACACTGATAGCATAACATCTCTAGGCTTAGACACTAGGGAGAGCTTAGTTAATAAAATCAAATGAAAAACACAAATAAAATAAAAGAATCAAATACAATAGTTCCTTCACCTTTCTTGGATGCTCCAAATGCCTTTGTATTAGTGGCTTGCTCGGCTTGTGCTCATAAAGTCCTTGGCAATGGAAGCTTGTCTACCTTCATCTCTCCTTGGCACCTTTAGCTTGTAGCTTGGCTTGGCTTGGAATAAATTTGGCATGGTATCACTAGTTTATTTAAGATTTTGGAACCAATTTGGCATTATAAATTTTCAAAAATTAAGCTTAGAAATGATGTTGTGAGGCCTCCTGTTTATAGATTTTTGGATTTGATCAGAATCAACCTCAACTGTCCATCTCTAGATTGAAATGAGTGGTTGAGAATTAATTCAATTTTTGGAATTAAGTTTGTAATTATCCTCATCATGGAATTAGAAGAAGGGGAACTTAAGAGGCATGGAGGGCATCATGGAAGGCATTGATGAGGCATGGAGGGCATCAATCTTGATATTTGTGGCATTTATGGCCTAGGGATGTCTTCCCAAAAAATGAGGTCACTTGATGATGCATATATTCTATATTCATTTCTAAAAATAATTATTCAAAAATTTTCCATGGAATTTTTTATTAGGCCTTGATTTGGGTTAATTAGCTCTTAAGCATGATTAAGCACTTTGTGCACAATTTACTCAAATTAGTCATAATGTCCTATTATTGGTCTTAAATTTGACTGGATTAGAATTAGAAAGTGTTGTTAGATACATTAGAACCATATTCCTATTTAAGATGTTTCTAATAAAAAATAACAAAAGCATGAGTCTTGTGTAAAATATTTGATAGGAAAGAGCAACTTAGAGCATGTGGATGCAAAATTAGCATTTTGACTCGAAATGAACTGATCAATGTTAGCTGACCCATAAATTGCATTACCCCATTTAGGGATACCCTAGATAAAATTGGCATTTAAATATGTCAGTTTCACATCATTTAGCATGTTTTAGTGTTTTTAGGCCAAATTGTATGTTTTAAGTGGAAATTGGTCAAAAACTCGGTTAGAAGTTATCAGTGGCCAATTTTAGGTGTCTACAATTTTCCCCTATTTGGGAGGGCATTGAAAACTATAGGTACAATAACATCTTCTCAAATAATTAAAAGGTCTTGTATGGCTACAACTATAATGATGACAAACTCGCTGTATGATGCCCCCTTGAGGGAACGGTTGGCATAAGTAGGTCAACAAACGGTCCTTCGAAAAGAAAGAAGTGAAATGAGGGGACCAAATAAAGGAAAGATGATGGGGTGAAAACACATTGATACTAAAAAAAGTAATCAAAATCATTGAGAATGTAAGTGGGATGGTGTGTAATGATTTTCCCAAAGGTGATTATCAACATTGTATCTTGATAGTGGTAACATGGTATGATAACACAATGATTTGTCCAAAGGTGGTTATAATCATTTGAGAAGATGGAGCTACCCTAGTTAGGATAGACAAACAAGAGAATAACATGCCCCTGTATGGGTAGAAAAATTAAAATGGTGACAACACAATGATTTACCCAAAGCTAGTTATAATCATTGAGAAATGTAGGTGGGATGGTGTGTAATGATTTGCCCATATGCAGTTATAATCATTGGCCTCAATTAATGAAAACATGATAAATTAGTTGAAGATGATGATAACTTGACACATAGGGTAATGATGAATTGGAATAACCTACTAGTAGGGAAATACTCATCCAAATTAATAAAGATTGAAATTCTTTCATGGTTAATTACTTTATTTGGGATATGATTAGGATGGAATCAAGATGTCAGTGCTGAAGAGATGTTTCCATTGTTGAATAGACTTCTTGAAGCTAAGGTTTGTTATAACACATGTTAGTAGGCATCATGGTATAACATAATGAGGACTGACTCTCATAATCCAATACTCAATACAAAATAATATACCAATGATAGAAACCATGATGACAATGTAAACATATGAATACGGATGTATTCAAGTGTAAGTGTGGGCAAGGAATCACCTAATGAACACACATAAATTGAATCAAGGCAACAGTGTTGAAATCAAACAAACAAGCAAACAAACAAATAATGCAATAAAAACCCTACAAATATTGCCCCTAAAAATAAGATGACAACTTTAAAAAAGAACAAAATAGGGGAATAAAAGAAAAGGAAGGGGGTGGCCGAGTTGTCTCCATATGCACTGAGCAAGTGGATGCTACCTACATAGTTACATGGATGTAATATCCAATAAAAAACTTTAGGCCAAATTTAGTTCTCATAGGGAATGGGAAGAATGTGATAACTGATGAAAAAATAGAACAGATGTGATAGAAGAAGAGGAATGGTCTTAAAAAATGGAAAGTGCATGAGAGAAAAGGCCAAAAAGGATGGGGAAACTAAATGACAAGTGTTTTTCTTGTAACTTAGTAAGGGTTCCCATAATCCTTAAGGTAAAAAAGTGGTCAATGTTTTTATTCTTTTCTAATGATTTTTTGAAATATCAACTAAGTCAAGAATGACAAGACACTAAATGGTTCAAGCTTGCAAAAATGGTGAGAGATTTCAAACTAAGGTTGATCACAAAATGGTGAAAGCATTCACACTTAGGTTGCTCACAAAATGTTGAGAACATGGTGGAGAATGTTGACTAAGCTGACCTTAACAAGTATTGAGTGATGCCTACATAGTCCTAGAGTAGGACCTCAAGTCACTATAGTTTTTCCCTTTCAATGGAGGAACTCGACTAGTGTGGTAGCCAATTCAAACAAAATAGGCACAGTTGGTAAAAAGACACAGTATGGCATAGGAAGTGGCAAGTTGGTAAGTCAAGGCTTAGTGTTGCCCCTAGTGTTCCCATAGGTGGTTATAACTATGACACAATGACATTGATTAATGGTACTAATTTTCCCAAAGGTGGTTATAATTAGTAGTAAGACTGGTGGTAAGAAAGGACTAACAAATGAAGGATGCAACTGCCAAAACTTCTATCACACTATCCCAAGATACGCTCCTTGTCTAAAATACTTGAACTAACTAATGAATTGATTAGATTCTTTGATGCTAAAATTGTGTAATGAATGATAAAAACCAAGGTCAAATGGGTTAGGCTTTAGAACACACTGGGTCGATAGGTCAGAAATGGAAAGTAGATATGAGAAAGAAGACAAATAAGGGTAGTATTTATACAAAGAGGAATAGTGATAAAATGGTATAACTAAAATAGTCCTTATAGACAATACTCCTTAGCATTCAAGCATAGTACTGCTTGAGATAAATAACATTCATTGGCTCTAGAAGTTCATCTTCATCTAGTGTGGCAAGCTTGTATCCTCCTAATCCATAATCTGTAGTGATAATGAAAGGCCCTATCTAGTTTGGTTTGAATTTCCCTTTATGTTTCTTCTCGGTTGTGGTATTATTTTGGTTTTATTTAAGAACAAGATCACCAAGTTCAAATGTTCAATACTTGACATGCCGATTATAATGGCCTTTAAGTTGATTCTTTTATGCTTGAAGATTGTTGAGCATGACCATGCATTTCTCATCCAGTAGGTCTAGATTTTGTAGGTGAGCTACTCAATAGTCATGATCATCCAGAACATGCTTGAAAGAGATACGTAGTGAAGGCAATTCAACTTCAATGGAAAGGATGGCTTCAGTACCATAAATAAGTGAGTATGAAGTGGATCCTATGGGGGTATGATGATTGGTATGGTATGCCCAAAGGGTAGGGAATATCTAGAGGTACTGATCAAGACTAACATCATTGATAATCATTTTGAGAATATTGATAATGGTTTTATTGGATGGCTCAGCCTAACCATTACCTTTAGGGTAATATGCTATAGAAAAATGTTATGTGATGTTATATTCAGTACATAGTTGGTCTACATCCTTGTTCTTGAATGATCCTCCATTATCAAATATAATGTTAGAAATAATATCATAGTAGCAGATGAGATGGTTGAAGATGAATTTGGAAATTTGCTTTCCAATCACATAAGTGAGGGGTATAACTTCAACCCACTTAGTGAAATATTTTGTGGTGGTAAGGATATGTCTATGGATGTCAGATGAAGTGGGGTTAATTTTCCCATTGAGTTCAAGTCCCCATGTAGAAAATGGCCATGGTGTCAATATTGGTTTTAGTGTTTTTGTTGGGGCATAAATCAAATTACCATGCCATTGACATTTGTCACAGTTCTTTACATATGAAGTGGCATCTACATCTATTGTGGTCGAATAATAACCAATACACAAGAGATTTTTGGATAGGCTACCCTACTAGAATGGGCTCCACATACTCCTTCATGAACTTCTTTTAATGCTAATGTAGACTCTACCAAAGTTAAAAAATGAAGCAGAGTTCCATCAAAACTATGACGGTAAAGGGTAGATCTAAGTAGAGTGTAACGAGTGAAATCATGAATGAATGCTTTGGTTTATTTTCAAGATAGGTTATGTGGAATAAATTGGTTGTGAAGGTAGTTGTAAAGGTCTGAGTATGAGATAGAATTAGGACCAATAATATCACAAATCATGGCGATGATTGATGGTTCATGAGCTAGTGCTGACAAATTCTCAACTAAGAATTAATACTCTCTAGCTTTATTTGTCTATCGAATTAGAGAACCAATAGTAGTCATGGCATCTATAGCTATGTTACTTTCCCTTGGTATATGCTCAAATTGAATGTTGGCAATTTTTTGTTTAAGAGTGTCAACCATGTCTTTATATGGAACCAACTTATCATCTTTGGTCTAAAAATGATTTGTAACCTGATTGATGATTAACTGAGAATCACCATAAACTTGGAGGTGAGATATATTCCATTACATTGATTTTCAAAGTCTCACAATAAGTGCTTCATACTCAGCAATGGTATTTGTATAAGGAAAGTTGATTATGAAGGATTTATGGATTAGATCCCCCTATGGTGTAATAAATAATAGGCCTAACCTCGATCCATGTGCAATGAATGAACCATCAAAATATAGCTTCCAAGGCTACTCATAAAGGGGTGTATCAATAATGGTCATGATGGATTTATCAAGAAATTAAAACTTGAGTGGTTGTGTGTCCATGAGAGGTGCTTCAACAAGTTGATCTGCAAGAACTTGTCCCTTGATTGCTTTTTGATTGACATACTCTATGTCAAATTCACTAAGAAGCATGATCCATTTAGCCATTCTTCCTTGTAAAATTATTTTAGATAGTAGATACTTGAGTGGATTTACTTTTTCAATGACCATAGTTTTATTATTTAATATGTAATGACATAGTTTTTGAGCTACAAAAACTATGGTTAGACAAGCTTTTTCAACAAACGCATAGTTATGTTTATATGTAACCAAGGTAAAACTTAGGTAGTATACAACATGCTCTTTTCCATTTCCATCATGTTGAGCCAAGAGTGCCCCCCGAGCATGGTCGATAGCTGATAGGTATAACAAAAATGGTTTTCTTGGCATAGGAGGTAATAAAATAGGCAGATTGATAAGCTAGTCTTTGAGCTATTGAAAAGTTGTTTGGTAGTAATCATCCTAGTGAAATGCAACTCCTTTCTTTAAAAGGTGTGTAAATGGATGGCACTTATCTGCTAACTAAGAGATGAAGTGTCGAATGGAATAGATCTTACCCTTTAAACTATGGAGTTGCTTTAAATTGGTTGGTCGTGGTACTCGCTTATAGCATAAACTTTAGCTAGATCAATTTTAATACCTTGAAGAGACATGATGAAGCCAAGTAATTTGCCTAAAGTTACACCAAACATACATTTATTTAGATTGATTCTAACTTTGTACTCTCATAGTCTTTTAAATATCTTATACAACACTAATGGATGGTTGATCTTGGTCTTAGATTTTCCTAATATGTCATCGACATATTCTTCAATAATATCATGTATCATATCATGGAATATGATAGTCATGGCCCTTTGATATGTATCTCCAAAATTCTTAAGGATATATGTCATCACATGATAACAAAATGTTCCCCATGGAGTGGTGAACATTGTTTTACGCTGATCTTCTAGTGTTATTTTGATCTGATTATATCTTGAAAATCCATCCATGAGTGAAAGCATTTCATAACCTATTTTGGAATCAATGATCATGTCAATTTAGGCAAGGTAAAATCATCTTTAGGACAAGATTTATTGATGTCTTGAAAATTAGTACAAATTATAATCCCTTCAGGCTTTTTACTAATAGGTATAACATTAGAGATCCATTCAAAGTAGTCAATGGATCAGATACATCATACTTCTAAGAGTTTTTCCAACTCTTTCTTTACCAATATAGTAATGCAAGAATGCATCTTACATAGCTTTTGTTTTACTGGTTTGGCATTAGGATTAACCACAAGGTGGTGTAGAACCAAGGTGTCTAAACATGGCATGTCAGAATAGGCCCATGCAAAAATGTCTATAAATTCTCTCAACAGAGCTATAAAGATGTCACATTCCTCCTCAGTGAGAGATGATCCTAATTTTATCCATTTCAAGTCAATGGAGTCTTGATATTTACCTCTATTGTATCTTCAACTAGAAGGCTTAAACCATCTTCTAGGATAGTAGGTAGTGACTTGAACTATTAGACTATGTCAGGGTCCTCTGTTAAGACTTGCTCTTCAACTTCTCCTAGGCATGATGAATATGAATCCCCTAATGGGAGATCTGGCCATGTAACAAAATAGTTAGAAAATTTTGAAGTATTTGATCAAATGCTTGTTTTTGCTCAAAGTTGAACTCTAATCCATAGGCAAGTTTGTCATTGGTGGTCTCCTGATCTAAATTCAAAGAAGAATGAACACCCCCATCTAATGGTGCCTAAAATAGGTTTTCACCACTAGATTGGTCATTATCTTTACTTTTTTCTTGGTCAAAAAGTGCCTCAAATAGGTTTTCACTTTGGGACCTCAATTTTTTATTTATTTGTTTTTGTCTAAGGGTGTTCACTCGCTCTCCAAAATAGGCTACAAGATCTAATGTGATTGAGAATCCTGATTTGTGATCTCCCAATGGAACGTTGTCTCTAAAGCCTATAAAGTCACAGAATGCCTCATCATTCTAGAACTCATTAATTGATAGACTAGATTCCTATTGGTCCCAATCTATCAGTTAGGGATAATATAATGGCAAGGGATTACGATAAATAACTTGGGTAAGGGTACAAATGGCATTATTATCAAACAAGTTAGTTTTAGCTAGGTTATCAAAGGTAAGGCTATGATCAAACTCTACTTCATTGTCGGTATCATCATCACTATTCACTAGTGATAGAGTTTGAGTAAGATATGTGGGATCACCCCTAAGAGATTTAAATCTAATCCCATAAGGTCTCTCATACTTAGTCATAAAAATTGGCTCAATGATTCCTTGTTGATTTAGTCTGAGACCTCTTCCTTCATAATTGTGATGCTCCATGATCCTATTGGGAATAGGATACTTTGCATTTTTATAACAATCAACGTGGTTTTTGTTGTATAACCATGATTCATCTCCTTTAAGAGGGTCAGGTTCTATGCTAAATGCTGGTACAAATATGACAGGTCCCTTATCTTTGTTCTTTTGTTGCCAATGCATATGCGGGATGACTTTAGGTCACCCAAAGGTTGTTGGATTATGAGAAATATTGGTGATATAAAATGTATCATGAGTCACATACTCTCTTGATCCATTATCTAAGATGGTGAAATGATTAGAAGCTTCAGGAGGTGACATGTGGGAAAGGGAATCCAAGGTATTAGGATCTATACAATTATTTCATGATAGATCAATAAGTATAACCTTTCCTTTATCCTACTTGGAACTTGGATTCATGTTATAATGATAATTATAGCTTTGAAACTCAGCCTCAAGATGCTTGTAGTGTTCATATGGGTGTAAATCTCCCAGAATATTCACCTCCATCCCTAAGTGGGAAAACTTGACACATTGGTGCAGTGTTGATGGGACTCTGTGAATCTCATGTAACCAAGCCCTGCCTAGAAGCATATTATATGATAACTCAAGATCAAGCACATGGCAAAGTGTATCATGGGTCAAAGGCCCAATGATAATTGGCAAACTAATGGTGCCTTGTGACTCTCTTTCTTGATTATCATAAGCTTTAATAGTTATTATTTTAGGCTAGATATTTGTCATTGTGTACCCAAGAAGCTTGATGAGCTTTAGAGACACTATGTTGAAGCCAGATCCATTGTCTATAAGGACACGTTTCACTTTATGTTGTATGATATAAACCTCAATGTATAATGGGTTATTATGGAGTGGGCCAAGGGAAGACATATCACTTTGGTTGAATGTGACTTGTTGGGCTGGAGCTAAGTGTCCAACCAAATCTTGAAATTTATCAAGGGATATGTCATCAGAAATAGTGGATTGGGTCAAGAACTCATTCAAGATGTTTTTGTGGATTATTGACATCTACAAAAAATCTAAAATATAAATTTGTACTGGTGTCTTCTACAATTGTTCCACAATATCAAACTTCTTGTCTTGGTTAGTAGTGAATGGTTTATTTCAAGGCTAAATGGTTAGTTAGATGACAGGCAAAGTGGCAGATGGTTGTGGGCCTAGGATAGTAATTTTCAACTTTTGAGTTGTGATTGCACAATCAAGATTAAATATTGGACCATTATTGCTAATTGATATTGGGAATAGTATGGGACTAGACAGGACAAGTCTTGATTGTTGATGCACTTCCATGTGGTCACGTGGCAAGGAAAAGTTATCACTATAAGATCCAAAAGGGGAAGTCCTAGTTTGCTAGTTTTCCTGTATGCACACCCAGGTCAAAGAAGGATTATCTATGTGATTTCATTAAATATTATTATTTATCAATGGTCTAGGCTTATTAGTGCTTGGTCTAGGATTAATGGAGATGGTATTAATGCTACCCCCTAAAATATGACCTACAACATTATTATAGTTATGTGCAACTGCATGGTAGGTTTGTTGGTTGTTACCATTCTAACCTTGGTTTTGTCCATTGTTTTATTGTTTTGGGTTCTACTATTGATTTTGTTAGTTCTACTAGTTTGACATTTGATTTTGATACTATTTATTTTGTTGTTGCACTGGCCATTGTTGTTGTTGTTGATTGTTCTATTTCTATTGATTGTTATATCAAGGAAAGGGGTTATGATAGATCCCAAGAGTTTGATTGGAAGTGGAAGCACCATTATCCAGTTTTATCTCCCCATTATCTAATATATTTTCAATTAAATGCTTAATTTGGACACATCTTCATATATTATGTCTGTTAACCTGATGATAGTCACAAAATTCATTTTTACAGTACCAATTAGGATAAGAAATGCCTTGTAGATAATGCTTTAGTATGGGCCAACTAATCAGATTAGTAGTAGCAAGCTTACAAAATATAGACTCAATAGGTTCTCCTAGGTCACTAAAGACACGATGTGTAGGGATAGTTCTTCTTGAAAGAGGGGTTTGCAATGGTAAAGGTTGTTGTATTTATTGTGCAGGTCTTGGCTATTATGCTTGTGGCATTGGTTGGAGAGGTTTCTAGGTAAGAGTAAGCTGAAAAGGTGGTACAGATGATGTTTGCATAGTTTGCACATGATGAAATTTGATTACTCCATTTCCCACAACATTCCTATTGCAGTTGAATTGCTTCAATCTTTCTTGATTATTGGCCTATGTTGATTATGATGCTTGCATTTGATTGGGTTATTGGCCATTTCCCTAATTGGTACCTTGATTTTGATTAGTTGAATTGAGCTTGATGACTCCCTTATTGATGAGTTCCCTCTTGGTCAATAACCCTTTATCAATGATCTCTTTGAACGTATGTGCACATTGTA
Source organism: Torreya grandis (assembly GCA_037957365.1). NCBI lineage: Eukaryota > Viridiplantae > Streptophyta > Pinopsida > Cupressales > Taxaceae > Torreya > Torreya grandis. Next base: position 1,704,623 of record JARHVA010000799.1, read on the forward strand.
GTTCCAGATGATAGGCTATCTCACTGTGTAAATTTTTAGTAAACATAGAAACTAATTGTTTATCTAGTAAACTATGAGTGAAATAGATTGCAAGGGCTCTCCATCACTATAAATAACTTGAAAAACTCTCCCTAGCTTTTTACTTTGCTTGTGTCAGGTCTACTAATGAAATCTCATTATTGAGATTATAAGAAAAGTGTCGCACAAATTTATCAAAAAGATCATCAAAATCCATTATTGAATTTTTGGGAAATTTTAAAAACCACTCCAAGGCTTGTCCAGCAAAGCTCCTTGAAAACAACAACAAAAGGTATATGTCGTTATATGCCACTAGTTGACATGTGACAAAGAATTCGGTCAAATGAGCCTTAGGATCACCTTTCCCTTTATATTTATTGAATTTTGGTGGTTCATATCTTGGAGGAAATGGTATCTACAAATACTCCATGTTTAATGGATAGGAACATATGTCATCCAATTTGAACTTTTTAGTTTGCTTCCCCACCTGAATAGTAGCAATTACATCCTTCATTTGTTACAATTCTTGAAAGAGGAAACTAGATGGGATATTGGTTTGAGGGAGAATGTTGGTTTGGGTAAATGGTTGAGAGGTCGCAAGTGGGACACTTTGACCATGGTATGATGGAGATAAATTTTGGGGTATATTGGTTTAGTTGGGGAATGGACCAAGAATACACATACATGGATTGGGATGTACTTGAAATTGCACATTTGGCTACGTAATATTCTAGTTTAGGTTGGTGATAAAGATTTAACCTAAGGGATTTTGTAGTTGGGATAGAGGGATATAATTATATTGTGCCTATTGTGGTTGAAAAGGGACATACTGCCGACTAATCAAACCTTCTTGTTGAGTGGAAACTTATGTACCAAGACCTTATCTTTGGATTTGTGGTATATTTTCAACCAATGGTTGTCTAGTAGGTACCTGAGAAACATGGGGACCCCCTTATTACATGAATCCTTGTGAGGAAATGAAAGTAGGTTGTAGATTCAACATTTGTCACTGATAAATATTTGCACATTGTTGACTAGTCATTTCTTGGTTTTGAATTGGCATATTAATCTGTGACTGAAAAGGTATGTTCATCATTACCTAGTAGGGTGGAATATTTATTACCCCTGGTTGAGGTGGCAATGTATTCATATTTTATTGTGTTGATACACTAGACTGTGTCTGCTATTTTGGAATACTACTCACTACCTGTGGAGGAGTAGGATTCGTCACATTCTATCATTGAGGTGTGATATTGGTCATTATTTGATTACCTAACCCTATAGATTGTAAAATTGAGGAAGTAGTTGGTTGAGGTTGGGGTGAAAAAACTCGTATCCCTTGGTATGACGACCTATTTATAGGACTAATTATAGGCACATGTTGTTGGTTAGTTGTTTGCATATTAGTACCACTTTGATCAGGACTGGATGTTATTTGGACATTATCTACTACATTTGGCTCACTATTCAGTGTAGAGGCCGAAGACACTTCTTTAATAATGGGCATATGTATCAAGTTATCTATCGAAGTAGTTTGTACAAATGGGTCAGAACTCAAATTTTCTTGTCTAATTAATTCCTTCAACACTCTTATTGAAGGTATTAGGTCAATGAGAGGCTTACCATGTTCATCTAATTAAATTCATGTGCTAGATTTAGATATGTTTGATATGTTGTCTGCATTTGGTTAAAGTGATCTTCCATGATGTTTTTTCCTTAATTGGATATATTAGGTTCTTGATACATTGTTTGAACTAGAGCCATAAGATTGCTAGAATAATCTTGTTGATCGTAAATGATATTGTGGGGCACTCTTACTAGACTTGGTAAATTTTCATGGGGGAATTATACCAAAAACTTGGTCTCTACCTCTATGGCTCTAACAAAAATCTCATCTTTATTCTCTAAAAAATGTCACTCAAACAAAAATGGATCATACGTGGAAGCCATATTAATAGAATATGATTGTTGAAGAACTAGCTCATCCACTATGGGTATTATAGCTAGGTATTGCATGGTTTGTTCTTGGTCCTATTTTGTATAAGGTGGTGTGTTAACTAGATAGTTAGCTAATGGATCTTGGCTTTGTGCCCCTGATTGAGTATTATAAAAGGGATAAGAATTCATCTCATAAGTAATGTTATCCACATAGGGGTCTTGCACCATTTCTTCCTGCATAACTACATTAATAATCCTTGGATTTTACATGAATTCACTAAGAGTGTAGGAATACATGTTGGGATCCATAGTCAATGCTTTGCAATAAAAGGTCAAAGAGCTATACAAACTCTAAAAAGGACATAATCTAAAACAAATGATGCCTTCAACTTGGTCTAGATTTTTCAAAAAGATCAAAAGGTTTATGCAAATATTTTTGAGGAAATAAGCTAGCGTAAAGTATCTAACGTTTCACTATTCACACAAAGCTAAGCAAGTAAATGGACCAAAAAATCAAAATACCAAAATCTAAGGTTGAAGCATTTCAAATTAGTCTAATCTAGGAATTTTTAAAGTTGCTAGGTCTTTTGGCCAAACGCAGCGTCAAAATCTAGGCTCAAACAAGGCATGTGTTAGGACTTTTAGCCAAATGGTGTCAAAAACTAGACTTTGGAAATAGATGAATTTTTAATCTAACAAATTTGAAACACTTCAAACAAACACTAGGCATTAGATTCTTGGACATGAACTTGATCAATTAGGTATAAGGTATGAAACAAAAGTCACTTTAGCAATAGTTTATTTTCTCATAAATAATGGTATAAAACTTGGTTCTGTTGACAAACAAGCTAGACAAAGGTGATCAGTATAACTATTTTAGACAAAATATCATAAAATTACACTCGGATTGGTCTGATTTTATAGGAAAAAATTTGTAACTCTATGCAAGAAGGTCTATGAAAAAATATTCAAAATGTTTTAGGTAGCGTAACGATGCTATACTACCCAAAAAGGTGTGACATTGCTTCAAAAAAAAATCTAAGGCAAAGACATTTTCCATAATTCTGACAGCATAACACTACTTTTCTTAACTCAAAATGTGGTGGTGCATAAGCTTAAAGTGTAATTGTTTAGCACAAAATGGCTTAAGTCTATCAAGTGATGATAATGATTATGAGTCTTAAACGGCCTTCAATCTAAATTGGAAATTAAACCTAAGTTCCCTCAAGTTTCATGCAAATGGTTAACCCACTTAACACATCAACCCTATGAACTTGTAAAGGTATAATTTTGAATTTAAATTATAAGTGAAGGACTTAAACAACTTTGGTAAAGGTCTAGACTCAATTGGGTAGCATAACTATGCCAAAGTGGATGATATGACTCTCAAGCTTTTAATGAACTTTTAAACAAGGCAAATGGATGATTTCACGTGAGCAGCATAATGCCTCTTTATTCAAAGGAAAATTTGGACTATGTGTTTAGTTTGGGATTGTTTGTTTACACCAAGTTTTCACTCTGAACAAGACTTTAATCTAGGACAAGACCAATTAATGAATTGCCCTTAGATCTTAAACTGACAAATTTGCTTGGTAATGTTGGAATCTATCAATATAAATCATTTGAGAGGATTTTAAGTTTTCATCCAAAAGTAAATTCATATTATATAGTAGGGTTTTTACACCCCACTTCTCTCAAATGATAGTACTATGACATGGACCTTGAGGTGTACCTTGCACCAACAATACTTCCATGACAAGTGGGGATTTATCTAAGATCTAATAAGTTTTTGAATGATCTAGGGGAATCAATTACACAATGACTTTCATACCAAACAATGCAAAAGAAAAACATGAATTTTGGGTCTGTATCACTTGGCTTGTTGCAAAAAGGTCTAGTCCTTTTTGCAACCACTACATCCTATTGTTCGCTCAGTGTAGTGTGATGTCCAAAGTGCCACTACGTCCCATGTGAAACTCTAGAGGAGCCAAATGAAGTCAATGCTAAGAGGAGAAACCCCACGTCAAAGCTTCCCTAAAGAACTTGTGGGAGGTGATGAAATCCCCCTCGCAAGCCAAGATGCATAAATAAATAAAGCACAAAAGTAGAAATACCTTAGGGTCATTTTCAAGATCACCCAAACTTTGATGAGTTTTTGGGGAGTGCTTTAGATGACTTTCTTTCTAAGCCTTGAACTAGGCTACTTGTAATAGGAATGATGATTTTGATTCCAAGGTTTCCCTATAGGGGAGAAATGGAAGAGCATACACGCAACATTCCTCTTTTTTCCAAACAAAATCTAATTAAATAACTATTGTAAGCAAAAATTGACAAGTGTGTTCAATTTTACACCCAAATAAAATATTTTGTGGTGTTCATTTAACCCCTTGGTCTTAATTAAAAACTTTAAAAACATTCACCAAAACATCTAAAAATTCTTTGTTAAAAACCAAAACAAGGTTCCTAATCAATTTTAAGCATGCAAAATTGATTTAAACATGTTTTGAGCAAATATCCCACTTGGTCCTGCAGCAAAATTGTTAGCGTGTCCCTTACTTTTGAATCCCTTTTGAGTTTGAAATAACAAACTTTGAAAAAGAAGGTCTTGAGTCTATGTTTTTGTAAAAACACAGTGAATGATGTCAGTTAATACCAACAACATCAATTATGGCCAATCGATATCTAACTAATGTCGGTTCTACTGATTGATGTCGGTTAATCCAAGTAACCGATGTTGGTATTTATATCAATGTTGGTTACTATGTAAAAACCATGGCAACCAAAAATGGCAAAATAAAGTTAGAAAATCAAATTTTAAGAGTTTTAAGAGCTCAAATAAATATTTTAAAGTTTCCAAAGGATCTCCTTCATGTGTAGGATGTGTCTAGTCCCGTCGGGCATGCCATTATGTGATCTAGGAATTTGACTCAAGAGAGGATGGTTAGTATGGTGCTACTTTCAAAATGAAAACAAAATGAAATAAACACACTAATAACATAACTTCTCTAGGCCTAGACACTAGGGAGAGCTCAGTTAACAAAATCAAATGACAAACACAACTAAAAAGAAAGAAATCAAATACAAGAGTTCCTTCACCTTCCTTGGATTCTCCAAATGCCTTTGTAGTAGTGGCTTGCTCAGCGTGTGCTCATGAAGTCCTTGGCAATGGAAGTGTGTCTACCTCCATCTCTCCCTGGCACCTTTGGCTTGTAGCTTAGCTTGGCTTGGAATAAATTTGGCATGGTAACACTAGTTGCTTGAAGCTTTTGGAACCAATTTGGCATTATAACTTTGCAAAAATTATGCTTAGAAATGATGTTGTGAGGCCTCCTATTTATATATTTTTCAATTTGATCAGAATCAACCTCAACCATCCATCTCAAGATTGAGATGTGTGGTTAAGGATTAATTTAATTTTTGGAATTAATTTTGTAATTATCCTCATCATGGCATTAGAATAAGGGGTAATTAAGAGGCATGGAAGGCATTGATGAGGCATGGAGGGCATGGACCCTGATATTTGTGGCATTTATGGCCTAGGGATGTCTTCCCAAGAAATGAGGTCACTTGATGATGTAGTTATTTCATATTCATTTCCAAAAATAAGTATTCAACAAGTTTATATGTAATTTTTGATTAGGCCTTGATTTGGGTTAATTATCTCTTAAGCATGATTAAGCACTTTGTGCACAATTTACTCAAATTGGTTAGAATGTCCTATTATTGGTTATAAATTTCACTGGATTAGAATTGGAAAGTGATATCAGATGCGTTGAAACTATATTCCTATTTAGGATGCTACCAATAATAAATAATAGAGGCACAAGTCTTGTGTAAAATATTTAAGAGGAAAGAGTAGCTCAAAGCACATGGGTACAAAATTTGCATTTTGACTCAAAATGAATTAATCAAAGTTAGCTGGCCCATAAATTACATTACCCCATTTAGGGATACCCTGGCCAAAATCAGCATTTGAATATGTCAGTTTCACATCATTTAGCATGTTTTAGTGTTTTTAGGCCAAATTGTACATTTTAGGTGGAAATTAGTCAAAACCCTGGTTGGAGGTTATCAGTGGCTAGTTTTAGGTGTCTACATTTATTACATAATCTGCCAAATCCTAACGTATACCATAGACATAAATGTAATTAAAAATATATAATGAACAACAAATAATGAAATAATACACATCCTTTTGAAACCAAATGAAACCATGTGAGTAATTTCATATATATATAAAATGATATAATGTTTATATAAATAAACACATTAACCATATGTCGAGAGGATTTCCCCAGCTGTATAGTCCTCACTTCTATTTATGTCCATGAACCTAGCACCTCTTGATGTCAACACATCAAGATCCAATCAAGGCCAGTGTGTATGGGATAAAAACCATACTCTCTCTTGAAAATACCCTAACCACCACACTGTATGATCATGATCTCATTAAAAAGTGGCATAGTTATCAATCAAAGCTTGCATGATCACCATGGAATTATACTATAGGATGTCTCACCTATCTAACTTAGCACACAACTCATCACGCTCAGTGACTGTAATATGATATGCTACCATAACCCTCTATTGACCAAATTTCACCTTGGTACAATTTGTTCAGCCATTTTCATGGAGATCTAAACAACAGTTCAAGAATAGGTCATTTTAGAGGTCCAAAATTATAAGTCAAGGAGGCTAAAGTGTTTTGGCTCCATTATAGTGTATGCTAGGTTATCCACAAATCAAGTCTTGACCCCTCATAAAATTTAGTTACTCCTCAAAGACTAATTTAGGTTCTCTAAATGACTCGACTTATAAAATTTTCATGAGTAGAAGTAATATGGGTTTATGAACCTAAATTACTCCTAATGCTTTGCAGGTTTTCAATGATGCATGACTTCAAGTTTTCCAAGAAGCTTTGCTTATGAATTTTATAAGAAAAATCAATTAGAAAACTCAAAATGGTCTTGATAATGTTCCCCCCCAAGTGTCCCTTTAGAATTTTCCAAAGGGCACTTTTCTTCCCAAGTAACCCTTTATACTTTTTTGAAGGGCACTTTTCTTCCAAATGACCCTTCAAAAAAGTTCTGAAGGGCACTTCTTAGCCCAAGTGTCCCTTCAAAAAAATTTGAAGGGCACTTTTCTTCCAAGTGGCCCTTCAAAAAAGTTTTGAAGGGCACTTTCTACCCCAAGTGTCCCTTCAAAATTTTCCGAAGGGCACTTTGTTGTCCAAGTGACCCTTTAGAAAGGTTCCAAAGGGCACTTTTCTTCCCAAGTGACCCTTCAAAATTTTCCTAAGGGCACTTTAACTTTGGAAATGCCCTTCAAAAAATTTCTAAAGGGCCATTTCCTTTGGAAATACCCTTTAGATTTTTTTGAAGGGACCTTGTGCCTTCCCAAGTGTCCTTCAAGAAAATTTTCTGAAGGAACTAGCCATTGCCTTTTGGGAAAAATACCGAAAAGGATTCTTTCAAACAAATTATCTAAAGGAATTACTTCAAGAAAATTACCTAAAATAATAAACTTGAATTGATGGATCTCCATGACGTGTCGTAGGACATCAATTTTAATACAGCCAACTAGCCATTAGGATTCAAAGATATGACATGTTGTAGGACATCAAATTCAAGGTGGCCAATTAGCCATTGAGATTCAAAGATGACGTGCCACAGGATGTCAAATTCATTCCTAAATTCTTCAAGCAAGGATTAAATCCATTAAGAGAACTTGATAAGGTCTTAATCAAAGATAGTGCAAATTGAGTTTCCCAAAAATCTTTGCTTATGACTTTTACAAGTAAAAGCAATTGAAAATCCCAAAAAAGAAGAGATAATGCTTTATGGGTTTTCAAAAGATATTTTATTATGACTTTTACAAGTAAAATAAATTGAAAAAGAAGAGACAATGCTTTGTGAGTTTTCA